>JBBMOC010000002.1:6392886-6491961 GCA_037975185.1 Centropyge bicolor
GCAGGGGATGGGGATGGGGGGGGGGGGGGGGGTCGCATTATTCAGTAATCCTATTGAAAATGCCTCTGAAGGACAGTCCCAGAGAAGCCTAGAGAAAGGAAAGCGAATGGAATGTGACAACAGAAAAATGCCATTGATGGTGGTCAGTTTGAAGCGGCTTGATGTGGAGAGACGTCTCTGCTGAATGGCAAGTCTACAGAGCAAGGAGCAGCGCCGCTCCTTCAGCCTGCCAGAGATGCTCCGGCTCCACCTTTCACCCCTCCTGCTTCACTCCTCTCATCTCCTCGTTTCCAACCGCCCCCCCCCCCCCCATCCCATAACACATTCCTTTGCCTTTCATCCAAGATTTTATGCTTAAGCTGTTTCTGTTGAAGTACTTAAAATGTCAGGGCATGGTGCATAGGTGAAGTGGAATAACCACCAGTCTGATTTCAAATGGTGAACGCAGCACAGGCATAGAGTCAGAGAATAAAGGTGATCTATAGAACAGCCTTGTGGCATCAATGATGCACTTTTGAAATGTTCATTTTGTCAGTCAACTGCAGTATTGTAGTTATTTACTTACACTGTGGTCATGCTGGAATGTGTATATTTCAGTAACTTGATGAAAACTTCAGAATGTGTTTGTGTGTTGCCTAATGTTTTGTAATGGGATACCCACAAAGTGTGAATTTGCTGTGCCCAAACAAGTAGGATCATAAGGTGAAGTCATAAGCTCTCAGTCTCTGTAGATGTCCCAAGCAATATGTTAGCCATCATACAAATTCAATTTCCTTTGTAACATCTTTAAAAATAAATAAAAATAAATCCCTCCCTGCAGATGGACATGAAATGTGAACAACCTAAGATTGTTTGTTCTGGTGTCTTTGGCAGCCTCAACCTTTAGTCATCTCACTAATCCACCTCCTCTTTCTTTTCTCCGCAGAGTTTTTCCGTGAGCTTTTGAAAAATGCAGAGGTCTCGCTGCACAACATGTTCGTGCGAACATACGGGATGATGTACGTGCAGAACGCAGAACTCTTCAAAAACTTCTTTGAGGCCCTGACTCGGTACTACATATCTGGCAGTGCTGCCATCAACCTGGACTCCATGCTGTCGGACTTCTGGGCCGACCTCCTGGAAAGGATGTTCCGGCTGGTCAATGTGCAGTACGAATTCAGCGACGCCTACATGGAGTGCGTCAGCCGGCACACGGAGCAGCTGCAGCCCTTTGGCGATGTGCCTCGCAAGCTCCGCATCCAACTGACGCGGGCCTTCGTCGCTGCGCGTACCTTTGTGCGGGGCCTGTCGCTCATGCCGGAGGTGGTCAACAAAGTTTCCACGGTAAGTTAGACGTGCTTGTGAAGCTTTTTTCTTTTCTAAAAAAGGCAATCTGTCTCCTACCAGACACTGATTTTTTTTCCCCCCCGAAAGCCCTGTCCATCCCTCCCTTCATATCTTTCTTGTAAAAAATTGGCTGTGGTTCCATTACAGTGTCTCTGATAACATAAACCACTTTGACTGTTCTGGTATGGCATGTTTTTCCACTGTAGTGAGTGATTCATTGGTGATTAGATTATACTGCTTTTGTGGACTTGGCTTATAAAATTAATAGTCATGCTTTTTCACAGTCGAACTATGTGTCTGTGGTGGAGTCAGATGAGTGCTTTAGCTGTGGCGCAATGATAACAGTCTACTAACTGCCCCCTGCCTCCTTCAGGTCAGTGCGTCTCCCAGCTGTGTGCGAGCGGCCATGAAGATGTTGTACTGTCCCTACTGTTCGGGCCAAGTGGCCCTGAAACCCTGCCAAAATTACTGTCTGAACGTGCTGCGTGGGTGTTTGGCCAACCAGGCCGACTTGGACACAGAATGGAACAACTTCCTCGGTAAGCGACCATCATGTGAACAAGGACACCTTGTGCAGCCATTATTAAACTAACCTGAGCTGCTATAACCATAATAGCGTAGAGTGTTTGATTTGGAAACAGAGTATATTTATACAGCCCTTTGTTCTTTTACAAGTTGCCACTGCAGCGCTTCATATTTCACCAAATAATCATTAAAGTTTGATCTAATCCAACCTAATCGACTCCAGCCTTATCTAAACATGCACTCACCCAAAACCCAATAACCCTAACCCTTGTGGGCATGAAACCAGTGTGACATGATGGGATTATTCGGATGATTAGCTTAGAGATGTATTTTATTTTTTCCAATGTATTCAGCGGGTTTATTGCAGTTCAGTTTAGTAAGACCATGTCTAACAAAGGAAAACAATGTTTATCGTAAAGAATATCATGTGAAAACACATCCCTCAGTCTTAAGTAGAGTAAGTAGAATAGTACAAGAGGTTGTACAAGTTCTACACGTTGTGACACACAGGATGAATGCAGCTCCTGTGTTGTGTAAACACAGACCCAGATCAGTTTCATTACATTCAGGGTGGTTCACATATCCACTGTTCGACTTGCATGTTTTATATTTATTCTACATGTGACAAAGGATGTGTCCTGACGTCTGTACCACTGTTACATGTGTCTGTCCCTGGCTGCTGAGACTGCTGCTGTCTGTGGGGGCGTCTTGTTTCTGCTGCTTCCTCACTGTTCAGCAGCTTTACTCTGCTAATAATCTTGAGGGCTCAATTTCACTGCTTAACAGTCCCCTGCTTTTGGGCATGTGCTTCCCCCCAGTGGCACCTTTTTGCAACCTCAAGCTGGACTGAAGAAATCTTATTTTGCAATGAAACAATTTGTTGTGCTGTTTTTAATTTCATGTTCCTGTGTCCTGGTTTCCAGATGCCATGCTTAGTCTAGCTGAGAGGCTCGAGGGTCCATTTAATTTTGAGTCAGTCATGGATCCCATCGACGTGAAGATTTCTGAGGCCATCATGAACATGCAGGAGAACAGCATGCAAGTGTCACAGAAAGTCAGTATCATTTTTTACGGTATTTTTTAAAACAACAGACAAAGAGATTTAGTTCCACTGACTCCACTTTATTCTTCTGTGACAGGTTTTCCAAGGATGTGGCCAGCCCAAACCAAGCATGGCCTTCCGCTCTACACGTTCTGTCAAAGAAACAGGCTTTACCGGCCGATTCCGCCCTTACAGTCCTGATGCAAGACCTACCACAGCTGCTGGGACCAGTTTAGATCGATTGGTGAGGACTAAGAAAACCCAGAGCACAAGCAGAATACTGCTGCCTAGCTTTAAGTAGTTGTGTCTCACTTATTGTGTGTGTTCCCTATGCAGACAAATGATGTGAAGAAGAAGCTGAAACATGCAAAGAAGTTCTGGTCCACATTGCCAGAGACTGTGTGTGCAGGTGAGAGGATTGCACCCGGGGACGAGTGCTGGAATGGAACAGCAAAAAGCAGGTAAGATGCACACACCAAACATACAGAATCTAAATGTTAAATGCATGTCTGAGGCAGAGGTGGGATGTGAACCTTCCCAGGGAGGTTAAAGAGATTGTTTATAGATACAGTTATTTTGGGGAATTTTATTGTCTTTCCCAGTGTCAGAAGCTAATAATTGCATCAGATGTGTTTTTTAAAAATTGATTCTCTCTCTGTATAGGTACGAGTCAGTTGTCATTGGCAACGGACTGGCCAATCAGGTGTCAAACCCTGATGTGGATGTGGACATAACAAAGCCAGACATTGTGATTCGCAGTCAGATTGCAGCTTTGAAGGAAATGACGAGCTGGCTCAAAGCTGCACACAGCGGCAATGACATCTCTTTTGATAACGGTGAGGATGGTTAACCTTTTTGTTTTTATTCATGACATTAAGTTGCACACATCTGACCCTGGCATCTGATTTTTCCCAGATGACGACGGCAGTGGAGGAGAGGGGAGCGGCAGCGGTTCTGTCCCTCCATCCGGCAACACAGACCAGGACATCTACTTCTCCACTCCACCGAACCCCGGCAACCCCCGGGTCAATCAAGTGGTGGTGGGCGGGAGTTCAGCCGTTGCCTCACAGAGAAGCATGGCGCTGGCGCTCTGCGGGCTGGCCCTGGCCCTGCTTGCTCCTCACTTGAGATAAAACTGGCTGGACAGGGTGAGGAAGAGAACGACCAGGAATGACGGAGCGAAGGGGAAAACTGTCAGAGAGACTTTAAAAAGACTGCCTTCAGGACCTTGGACTGTCCACCATTGGGAGGGGGGGAGACTCTTCTTAATATTACAATAACTTCACTTTTAATTATTTGTTTGTATGTTTTTAAGGACATCAGTGTACAGCAATATGAATTTCTTGCCAAGAAAGCCACCTTTCCCCCAGATAAACCTTTACTCCTTATGGCTCTTTTGGAGCTACACTATGGTTCTGCTTGCAGCATTACAAACATTATATAATTGTCTTATTTTGGCAATTTAATCTCATAGTTCATTTTTGTGCCTTCTTTAATGATTGCCGTCTGGTATCTAAATAGTAAGCGAGATGTTTGGTTGAACACTGAGTGCCTGTGGTGGGACATATCTTCATATTTCTGAGGAGTAAAGTTCTTTCTTTACATTATTCAGAGATCAACAGATTGTGTAATGTTGTTATGAATATAGCAATTTATAGCAATCATTTTTTGCACATTGTAAATGTGCATACTGTGAATGTTTCTGTCTGTACATTTATACATTAACATACATCGGCCAATCAGCTGTTGATCTCAACTAAGGAAGAGGTAGAGCTTTTGTTGACTTTGCTTTGGAGAGATGTTAAAAATCTTCACAGCTCATCTCTCAGAAATACAGTGAGAGAAGTTACAGCACAGGTATTTCTGTTTGACCTGGAGATGGAATCATTGTTTAGAAGAGTTTTTTGGGGGGGCGCTCGGCGAGCCCCAACATGCATATTGTATGTCTGCTATGAGCTTTATCACAACCTAACTTTTTCAATTCCTCGTTAATTTTTAATTTAATTTCCTAAAACAGTTCAATAGTAAGGTCATACCTCATGCATGCTCTCATTGTCAATGCAATCTAGTGATGTTGAGTTTGAAAGTGTCTGATAGAGTTGAGATATGTGGCTGGCATCCTGGTGAAAGGTAACTGGCGTGGAAGAGGAAGGACTCCCCTGGCATTACCCCGAAAGAAGGCAAAGCTGACAAGTCCTGAATGCCCTTTTTGGTACTGTAAGCTCAGTTCAGCACAGAGGATCTGACTCTATACAGTCTTACTTGTTTGAAAAGAAAAGGTGGCAACATGTATGTTGGGAGCGTTTCACATTAAACTAGAGAGGAGGAACAAAAGACAGTGCTTTGATCAAAAGAAAATCAAGGAAAGATTATTTTAATACAGGGTTTTATGTTGAAGAGGTGTTGTAATTTTTAGCTATTTTTGGTATGAAGATATATATTAGGTACTACAGTGGATTTTACTGCTAGTTTAGGTGGTGGAAGAGGACAATGTGCACAGATATCGGGGGCACTTTTTGGTCAGTGTGCACAGTTGGGGGCTCGTGTTTTGTTTTTGTTTTGTTTTTTTTCTTTGGCCCACATCCCCCGTCCCACAATACACACTTGTACCTCTTAAATGGCCTGTGTCAGTATAAATGGACTCATCCTGAACCATTTTATCTACCTATCCTCATCCTCACGTTCTCATCATGTCAACTTGAGGTGGAATGTTGAAGTATTGTCACAAGTGCTACCAAAATGAATGCAATGTATGGTGCCTGATCTTTTGTCTTTTTAATCTTGGTACATTATTAGCAGCCTCTTGAGGTATAAAAAAAAAAACAAGAATGTAGGTGTTGATGATTTGTATCTGTTAACTGTTCAGATTCCCTGAAGGGTGCTTGAGTATACTGTTACCAGCTAAAAAGCACAACATAAGACTTTCTGTATCTTCTAATTTGATAATGAGGGTCTGTAAGTTGCATTACCTGGCTATTTCATCTCTAAAATAATGCTGCCTCATGTAGCTTGTGTATAGTAACTTATGCATGTATTTTAATGTCATTGCCAACATGCTTTTAGAAATGACATAGATTATCCGAAATACAGTATTCAGATTGTTTCGATATGCAAAGCTTGAGGTGAAAATAATACACTTCTTAAAGTAATTGATTAAAATGATCAGATTTGGGGGATTTAGATATGCATCGTGTAAAACCTGAAAAATGGATTTGCATGTTTCACATGTCTGCAGGCCTGAAACAAGCTGCAGTTAAGGCAGATGGTAAATACTGGGCACAACTTTTTTGCCTCTTGTTTTCTTTGCTTTGACAGGTTGTGTGTAATCTTACATAAAATTTTCTTCAAAAAAAGCGATGTTCCCAATTAACATATGTGGAACAAATCAACGAGGACATCAGTGTTAGTAATCTGTCTGTGAAGGATTTGACGAAACATCGAAACAACCCACAAAATGCAAATTTCCCCACTGAGGGACACATAAAGGTTTATCTTTTCTTAAAGTACTGAAGCCTTAATTTAAAATGATGAAGCTGTGCTTCAGCAGCTTGATTTGGCATTACTTCTGCATGTGACCGGTTCAATTCTCCTGATTTCCATGTTCCACCAACATTTCTACAAGGGCTTGTGCATGTGTTCGTGTCATGTGGAAGAGTTGTGTCGAGTGTGAAGACACCCAACTTTCTGAGAGTCAGAGGAAATGTTTTGGGTGATGATGATAAACGTCTGTGCTTGCGGGCCAGGGCAGTAGCATTTTCTGGCTGGCAGGAGTTGGTCCAGCAGCCGGATGGTGTTCATTCGATCCACAGAGCAACTTCAGTCCAGTGACTTGAAAGTTGAGTTGGACAGGTGTTGAAAGCCTTCCACCAGCCTTTGGCCCCCAAGAACAGAAAGGACTCATTTTCTGAGGAGAGACTGAGTGACTGACTGAAAAGAATAAAAAGTGTGTAAATAAAGAGCAGCCGTTTTAGATGTCTCTAAAAGAGGCCGTAACAGTACACCAGATTTTTACTTGTCAGAGTATCTCCTAAATGTTATGGAAAAACAAGATGAGATAGATGTTAAATTGTAAGAGAAAATGTATATTAAACAACATTTCTTAGTCTTGTTGAAATAAAGACTGCCAATATTTAAATTGTTGTGAATGGTCTCATTTTATCAGCACTCTTGATTGACTGGCCTCTATTTAAATGTTGGGAAGAGTCACGAGTCAACAGATATTGAGCTTGAACATTAAAGCTGTTAAAAATTCTATTTTATTGTTTAGGAGGTTTAAGCTTTGTAGCAATAATTAAATGCCTTTAAGATACGATATAGCACAAGAAGACTGCAACGACTACTGTATATAATCTGAATCCTTTCACATATGTCCAAACATGCAGAGGGCATTGGCCACAGCCTAATGGGGCGTCACTGGCCCACTTCCAGTTTTCACACTTGCAGGGACACAAACTTTTCTTCCTGGAGGGTCCATCACAAGTCAGGCCTGTCTCACCAGGAAATCAATTCGTTTTCTGGTTGACTCTTGCGGCCCTTCCTGTTTAGTAATCAGCAAACTTTATTAACAAAATGTATTACCGCAAACTCTCCCAACACAACCTAAGAGGAAACAACTTCACATAAGCTGCACATCTTGTCTTTGCTGACCTCCAGTGGTTTAACTTCTCACCTTGCTGCAGTGATGTAGAAGTGGACTCCAGGGTGTGTCAGTACACCGTAGCAGCCACTGGTCACACTGGCTGTGGTCTGAGGTGAAATAGACTTGAAACTTTCAACCAAAAAGGGCAGTGAAATTATGTGTGACAAATTACTGTTTAAATGACATTTAGTTACCAGAATATCTCCACTTATCACTTTTTATTACTTATAGAGACGTTTGACATTTATATTCTACAAATACACACAGTGTTTTTGATTCAGTGTTTTAAGCCAAAACAAACCTTTAGACCATTCCTTAGGGAGATAAAATTTACAGAAAATATAGTTTCTTCAGTTTAATGCATCAAATAAATGTGGGAAAAAAATATCAAAAAATTTGACTGTCCTACACTATTTTTCCTAGGATGATGAAGACATGACCCTATCTACTCTGCCTCTGATTGGTTGGTACTGCTAGTTGGTTGGTCAGGTTTAGGCATGAGGTGCATGTCATACAGTCTATAATGAGGACTGATGATTGTTTAAAGTGGGAGGAGAATACCAGAGTAGGCCAATCAGGCAGAGCAGGGCGTGTTATGCCTTCGCCATCCGAGGAAAAAAAAATCCTTCCGTAACATCTGTGTGTACCACTGAAACCTGTCCGGCGGAAGTTGTGTTCACGGGCTTGTCACAAAAGAAATGGCGAGCGGTATCGGCAGTGAGTAATATTTATGAACTCTTTCTCGGTTTTCTTCGCGCCTTTATAGATAAAACTACAAATAAACAAGCTCCTAACATTCCGGTTAATTTGAAATGGAGCTAGCAGCTTCGTTGGTTTTTAAAACGTTACGCTGTGTGTGTGTCTCATGAACGTGTCCCCCGTAATCAACATGGCTAAGCTAAGGCTAATATTTCAATACATACTGACATTACGTCTGTATTATTGTCTCCAAAACCATTAGCTATAACTATTTTCACTACATATAATTTCCACCCACTTGTGCTTGTGAGAAAAAAACAAGAAGTGTTATAATAATCTTGAAAGCATCACCTAAACACTACACAAGCTAGCAAGTTAGTATCAACAAACTAGCTAACTGTAGCTAGCGAGCTAACTTCGATAATAACAAAAACATTGAAGTCAGCTTACCTGCGCGGCTTCGGTCGGCTTTTATATTTTAATGTTTACATCGTTAATGCATCACAGACTGTATAGTTTATGAGGATTGAGAGGTGACAGGATCATTACATCCAGTGTGTGTTACCATAAAGACATGGTGTCGGGAAAAAAAACAGCAGATAGCTACTCAGCCTGACATGACAGTAAGTTAATGTAGAATTAAAGACACTGATTCATCAGCTCAAACAGAGGGTATTATATATCATTACCTTGTGTTAAATTGTTAGGTGTTTTGTGTTTTGTGTTTGTGTGCACGTTTTGATAAGTATGTGTATATTGGGTAATTCCATGCCAAATCACCAGAAGGCTGCCGACTGACCATCTCAGATTTGCTTCATAATTTTTTATTTTAATGTCCTTGTAACTAATATTTACTGTGCAAATTTAGGCCAATATCTCCACTAGTTTTTGAGATGTTAAGCCTTCAATAAGGGGACATGGCCCTTTATTTAGTATGAAAACGAGTGTTACAAGAGAACATCCACCCTGTTGGACATGATCCCAGGAAAATATTTTACATGATTGTATGACCAGCAGTGGTGGATTGGTAATATCTGTGCAATATTGGAGGTGGAACTGGATGTGCAAGTAGAATTTATGCGCCCTCATGGTCCTGCAAATACCGTTTTAGCCAAAACGGGTCAACATTATTTGTTCTCTGATTGTGGTTTGCCACTATCATGTGTGGACTTTTTTTTGTTTGTTTTTACTATAAAATAAAGCATTTCATTTAGTTAATAACAAGCCTACCGCTAAAAACAATACCTGAACATGTTATAATTTCTCTCTGTATTTATTTTTTTTTCACAGAACACAAGATACTGAATGTGGGGCCAACAGAGCCCTGGTCAGTCAGGGAGAAACTGTGCCTGGCCTCCTCTGTTATGAGGAGTGGTGACCAAAACTGGTAAAAAGCAAATCTACTCAACACTCACTCAATTGTTTTTGTCACTAACAAAAATGGCAGCCAGAGTGATTGATGAAAAAACAGGCAGACTTTTTGTCTGTTGATGTAGAGCATCTATATGTTGTGCAGCTAGAAGTACAGTTAAAAGAAGACATGTATATTAAAAACAGATTGTCTCCATGATATCTCTGTTTTTGTTATTCATTGAACATGAGCAGTTCAATGAACATGCCCCCCCCCATCCCCCCCTCCCCATATTATACACTGTTTCCTGTTTTCCTGTAATCTTTTTAATGCTTCTTATTGGCCAAAGGGGTGAATATTACTATCCAGAAACGTTTTAACTCAGCTGAAATGATAAATACAGATGTACAATATTGTGTGCTCATATTTAATATCAGAAACCACTATAACACACACACACAAAGAATTTGATGGAAAAAAAGATCCAAGAAGAAGAAGAAAGTATTCAAGTATAATTATTGAATACATTCGAGTGTATTAAAAGCTACTGTTTACTTTAAACAAATAAGTTGAAGTGTTCAAGGCAGACTGAAAGTTTTTCTCTTTGAAAATAACCCTATTAGCTTACATACATTAGCTGTTTATTCATTAGGACATGCAAAATGTGCAACATACTTACATGTGCAGTTATTGATTCCCACCACTAGAGGTCAGACTTTGATTAGTTACAGTGTCTGAATGGTGAATTATAACAGTCGTTTACAACACATGACCGTGACAATCCATAAGCAGTTTGTTAGAGAACACCAATTTCAAACAGTGTATTGAGGTATATTGAGGTTGTAATGTAATGAATTTCTCTTCCAGGGTTTCTGTAAGTAGAGCCATCAAGCCTTTCTCAGAGCCTGGCCGTCCACCTGACTGGTTCTCACAGAAGGTGAGGAAGCTACAAACCTATTCAAGCTTTTTCTCCATTTGCTTTTTGAGTGCATAAGTATGCTGAACTTTTCTCCGCCTGTCTCTCATACATTTTTCCTTGTTCCTCAGCACTGTGCCTCGCAGTACTCGGAGCTGCTGGAGGCCACAGAAGCACCAAAGTCAGTATTTTAACACTGACACAGACACAATCACATCTACTCTATGTGCAGATTTACAATAATGTGTTGTTGCTTCTGTTTTTCATCACAGGTAATATACTTTTCGAGTTGACTTAAAGTGTTTGTCTGCTTCTTTGCTCCAGGCGTAAGCGTGGTGAGAAGGGTGAGGTGGTGGAAACCATTGAAGACGTCATCGTTCGTAGGTTAACTACTGAGAGGATAGAGGAACTGAAAAAACTACTGCGAGACTCACAAGAACAGTACAGGTACATACACACTTAAGAGAAGTCCACTGAAAAGACATTTTAGGATTGTGAGATGGGACCTTTAACTCTCCTGTGCTGTCTGTCCTGACAGGAAGTTGAAGAAGGAGGTGGATCTCATACAGACAGGTCACATGGACTCCCAGCTGAAGGAACTATGGGCAGAGATCACACTGTAAGACTTGTCTTCTGATACTGATTTGACCGTGCTCTTTTCACCAGTGAATGTTTGCTAGGTCATTCATTCAACAAGCTACGATGCAGGACAAGATGCGCCCATCATGAACCCAGAAACATGGAATAGAAATTTCTTCATCAGGTTTTCTGATTTTCCTGTAAGAAGAACACGGGACAAGTGATTTACAGAGCAGATATGTGTGTGTAGCCGACAACAACTAATTTAATGTCAATTGGACTTTTAATAACTTTGGCATTCCCCTGACTTCGTTCAACCCCACCAACTGGTCAAAATATATACACTTTATTTCATGACTTTAGCTCACAAATGTTCTACCTATCACATGCTAAATTTTACTCTTGTACAGACACTTGTATAAATTGTATATACACTACTTTTTGTAAAAACTTCCACAATGCAGATCATGTCATTATATGGCTACAAAGATTACTGTGTGACTCAATGCGTGTCAGTGATGACACAAGACATTACTCAAAAGTCTTCATTTATTGCTCACTTTAGGGTAAACTATTACATATAATCAGTGTCTACTCTATAGTGGGTAGTGAATGAATGAACAACAGCCTGTGTCTGTTGGTCACTAAGCAACAACACTGGCGCAGCTAATTGTTTATTTGCTGGGATTCACGCAGTTAGTTTCTCAGTTCAAACCTGCAGCTTTTCAACTACAAACCTGCCTCTGTCCTTTATGTCATCATACTATCCTGTATACCGTCTTCCAGAAAGGTAATTGTGAAACTGTGTGATTTTTTTTTTTTTCCACCTCAGAAAGAAGAAGCAGGATGAGGACGAAGCAGAACAGAAGAGAAAAGCCACAGAGACTGCGTACCAAGGTAGGTTGAGTTCGTTGGAAGATCTCATTTTTCTTCAGGAAATCTGAATATCTTGTCATGTGGGCATTTACTGTGAACTTCATACTTGGTATGAATGGTGCATTAAAAAGGTGACCACATAGACATAACACCAAACCAACAAAGCAGATGTGCTATGACAACATTTTTACCTGTGTCAGGAATTTCCCCATCTAAATCCAACCAATCTGCAACCACTAGAGTACTTTGGCCTCTTCTTGGATTTTTTTTTTTTTTTTTAAATGCTTGCTAAGACCAGGGATTGTTTCTCTGACATGCTTGTCTTGGAATGACAACACTATCACATGATGCCTTGCTCATGGTTTCTGTGCTGGAGATTTTTTTTTTTAGATTCTTTGAACATATTTCACCTCAAAAACAGGCTGATTCATTCTCTCTCACTCCTCTGACCTTCTCTGTCCGTCACAGCTCGTCAGGCGGTGAAAAACACACCTAAGCGTCTTCCCAGTGTTACTGTGCGCTCTCCCCTGGGTGCCAGCCCCCCCACCATGGAGACTCAGACTGACTCCTCAGTCCCCACGCCGCCCATGGACACAGGAGGTGTTGTCTCGGATGACACCACCACCCACTCAGTTGTAAGAATATGCTCATGTAGAATAGTGTTTACAACTCCAAAAAACTTGGGACGCTGTGTAAAACGCAAACAAAAACAGAATGCAATTTACAATATGTGTTTACTGGTAACAGTTTAAGGAAGTGTTTTTAAGCCCATATAGTAATAACTTTATTATCTTTATCTTTATTTATACAATCACGTGTTTGACAAAATGGTGAACAAGCTTCGTCCTTGCTTGTGAACGACTGAGTCTTTCCAGGATGAACAAGAATGATACTATCACCTGTTACCAATAAAACTGTTTACCTGTGGGATGATCCGAACAGGTGTTTTTGGATCAGTCCACAACTTTCACAACCTTTTGTTGCTCCTGTCCCAACTTGTTTGAAACATGCTGCTTCCATCAAATTCAGAATAAGCAGATAAGATCATTAAATATACATTAAATATATTGTCTTTGCAATGTTTTCAATTGAGTAAATGTCAAAAAAGTGATTGTGAAAAACTGCATTCTGTTTTGTTGTTTTACACAGCATACTTTTTTTTTGGAATCTGGGTTGTAACCCATATACTCAGTTGTGATAAGATACCACACAAATCTTGCCAATAGAGAGAGAAAATGTTAAACAAGGTTTCTTCTGAATCAAATAAATCTGCAATGTGGCCCCCACAAAGGCATTTTTCTGTACCTCCAACTTGTTTGTTGTCTCATTTTGAGTCAATGGAAAAATATTATCTCACATTATGGTTTTTCTGGCAATCCCAGCTCCATCTGGAAGGAAATGGTTCAGATATCGCAGCTCATTGTGCCAACCCCTCTCACTGATTTTTTTTGCTGGCTCTGCCAGGCCCAGGGGGTGGGAGTATTTCTTCCAGCAACGGATGCTCCAGGCCCTGGGCCCAAAGATGGAGGTCTGGCTGCTCTTGTCGATGATTCACCACAAAAGAGGCTCCTAGCCCAGAAGGCCACGCCGCCGCCCTCACCTCTCCTGTCAGAACTGCTGAAAAAAGGCAACCTCATCTCGGCCAGCCCTCGCCTGGTGAGAGCCAGTTTACCTTGGATCATAACACCCAAAGCTACAAGAATACCAAGAACTGAATATGAAACAGTCAGCAGACCTTATTGCAATACTCTAATTAAAACATCTCTTTTGTGTTGTTCTTTTATGTATTAATGTCAGGTTGGAGAGGGAGACACTACTGGAAGCCTCACCAATGGCGTACAGACAGCCACAGCAGTCACCACCTTACCAACTGGTCATGAGGTCATCACAGGTAAATATACTTTTACCACACTTCATTCATTCACATGAATACACAGACTTACTGTTTGTTACTGTGTGTATCTTCCCTGACCCACAGGAAGGAAGCCTTTTTTGTGCACAAATGACTTTAGTACCACATACATTCATGTTTTTGTGTGGAAAAACAATAATGAAAATATGTCTTTATGTGATGGAACCTTTGTAGCCAAATGCTGTAAGAAATCATACATGATACAGTGAAAAGAAAAATGTGAAAAAATCTACATAACCAGTCTGTTAGTTCTAGTTGTAGGAGTTATTCGATTCTGGCCCACACTGTTCATGGTGCACAGAGGATAATTGGGATAATTGGATTGGGTACATACTTACAACTTTGCAGTGTGATGCTGAGTGTTTTTATTGTGTTCTTATATACTTCTCTGTGTGTGCTTGTAGAGGGTGAAACAGAAGCTGCAGTGAAGGCAGAGCTTGCTGAGGAGACGGGATTAGTAGAGGAGGACCTTGTAGCTGTGTCCTACATGGGAGACGAATTGGACCTGGAGACAGTAGGAGACATCATTGCCATCATAGAGGAGAAGGTACATACTGTAGTTATCAGAGGCAGGCATTACCAAGATCAGGGCTGGTTACCTTTTGCATTTTTGTTCATTGGAGAGTTTGCTAATCAGTCTTTCACGTGCCTCTTACTTTACAGCAAATAGTAATTAGGTGTTTTTGTCTCCCCATCTTTTCTTTCCTATTGTTTCTGTCCTTCCCTTCCTCTTCCCAGGTCGATGACTCTGTAGAAGCCTTGGATGCAGCTGCAGTGGAAGCAGCTCTCTCTCTGTGTGAAGAGGCAGTCTCAGAAGGACACACTCTACCTGGTCCCTGGGAAACCCAGGAGCTGAAGGCTTCAGACCCAGCACCTGCAGTCCAAGACTCTGATCCTGTGCAGGAGCCTCAGGATGTGGCCACAATGTCCACCCTGATCCCTGCAGGCATAGAGACCCAGAATCAACCAGAACCCAAAAGAGAAGAACAGCTCAAGGGTAACTGTGAGGGACCTGAGGTGACAGGAAGTGATGTCACCTCTTCTGTCACCTCTGATGACGGTGCAACGGGAAGTGAGGTTACGGAGGAGGGGGCGACTGGGAAGGAGGCTACTGAAGCAACAGTGAAGAGTGAAGGAGAGGAATGGAGCCAGCCGGAGCCCAACCTGCCTTGCCTAGGTGGGTGGTGTACCTATACACTTAAACAGAAATCATGAGTTTATACTTCAGTATATTATAGTTTTTCTAATCCCCTTCTCATTTTTGTCACACAGACTCTGAGGACAGCTCTGTGTCGGGGAAAGAGTCCAAGGTAACACATTTGTGCACACTTGCACACATTTACAGCCTTTGTAAAACACAGTCATTTTAACTATATGCGTGTGTTCTTGTATCCAGGAGGTGAAGGAGGAGGAGGCTGGGAGTGAGGGCGACCCAGAGGAAGGGATGGAACTTAAGGAGGAGTGCGGGGAGGGGGAGGGTCCCTATCTGTCAGAGGTGGAGCGGGCAGCCAGCGAGAGTGAAGATGGTTATGGCCCGCCATCCCAGCGCTACACAGCTGATTCACTGGCCAGCAGCCCGGCCTCTTCCTCCCAGCTGTAGGTGTCCAAATGAGTTTGTGGCCAAAGACAAAACTCACAATAACTATTTTTATATGTAGCGGTAAAGTGGCTTGTGTAAAATCAGGGCCATGTCCTAGAATAACTCCCGTCCTTACCGCAACAAAGCATTTCAGCAGAAATGGTGCTTTGAAACTAGATAAAGCTTAGCTGGCTGGTTCGACATGAGTAGTCATGTCATGCACTCTGAATCAGATTAGGATTCCATTTCTCTGAGCTAAGCAGTGTTCGCCAGCTGACATAAAAATTCTAACAATATGGGCTTTTGTCACTCTGCCACTTGTGATTTCTCTTCTGCTTCCCTTTTCCACTCACTGTGGACATCACAATCCTGCCTTTGTTCCCACTCTGTCTTCACTTCCTTTCTCCTGCTCCTCTTCTGCTCCTTCTCTGCATCAGATCTACATGTGGTGAGGACCAGGAGGCAGTCCAGGCCCAGAAGATCTGGAAGAAAGCCATTATGCTGGTGTGGAGAGCCGCAGCCAACCACAGGTGGAGTTTCTTGGAATGCCTCAACATCAACAATGAATCAAAGTGTCATGTTTGCCAAAATAATTTTGCAATACCTCGCAGTCAGTCTGAGTTGAAAAGGTTCTAGTGCTGCAGTTTTTACAGGTCATTCTGATTATAACGAGCTGTTGTGTGTCATCAAATTGCAAGAGACTTCTTGCCTAACTGAGAATGATCAGTATGAATGGTCATGAGTGTTCAACACTCCTAAACTCTGCACCAAAAGAAGTCAACCTTTCTTTATTCATTCAGCTGATAAGCTGTGTTTTCCATAAATGATATCTTCCAACATGATGGCACTCAATCAGTCTATTGTGTTTCACTGAAATGAATGCAGTAATATATCTGTGCATAAAAAGTTACTTTGAGTTACTTTCTGGTGTCTGATGCTGTAGCCCTAATACTATATGATACGAACAGAAGAGGAGACAAACAATATCACCATTTCACAACCTAAAATAATGGAACTTTAATGGTTTTAGTGCCGAACTGTTCTGGTCCAGAACAAAAGCATTGCAGAAGGAGCATCCCCCCCAGCAGTTATAGTGAAACTGGTGTTTTACTGAACTCTTGTTTCTCTCAGGTATGCCAGTGTCTTCCTCCAGCCTGTGTCAGACGACATCGCACCTGGTTACCACAGCATTGTACACAGGTAAGAACTCACACACACATGCACTCACTTTTTTTAGTAAATCTCGCATACACACACATATTCTATGAACAATATATTAAGACTTGCTGCAGAGAATCTGAAGTGCATCTAGAGCGTTCATGCCACACCAACATTCTCCTTGCAGCAAAGGGTAATGAACTCTTGTAAAACAGTAGCTGCCTTTCATTAGTAGTTTCACTTCCCCTTATTCGCTTGTCGTCAGCCCTTGGTATTACGTAACAGCATACATCACGTGGAGGCCACTTGGAGGGCAGAGGGATAGTGGGTGGAGGAGGAGTGTGGAACTTAAATGGAATACATTTGAGTCATGGTGGATTGTTGGTCTGTTATGTGTGCGGCACTTTTTTGTGTCTTGCAGGTACTTCACAGTAACAACCAATGCCTTTCAATGAGATGCTCAGTCTCTTCTTTTGACCTTTAAATGCCATAACATAAACTATCACCATTGCGTAGCCGGCTAACTTTACAATAATGTGAATTGGTTTGTAAACCAACAAATTTCAGTAACATGGGTAGTTCTAAATGCAAATAATGTGGCACTGTAACATTCTAGTTAAGTGATGGCATAAATCAAATTCTCTGGTGTGACAAAAATTGAATTTCAACAAGCTTACTCTAATTATCTGGATATTGTTACTTAAACTTGTAGATTATTTCCTTGGACATTCTTTCTTTTTGTTCCCATCGAAAGCATCTGTTTTAAATACTAAAGCCTAAATCAGCAGCTTGTTGACGACATAGTGGAAATGATGAGAAACGTGTCATGCACAGTCTTTGATCTGACTGACCATTGTTGATGACTCACTCCCTCAGCCCTCAAAGGGCAGAGCTCCTGTGGTCGCTTTAGTTTTCCAAAGAAATTGAATGACATTTGTCATGGTAGAGGGTGTTCCCCATGGGCAAGTGCCAAAGGGAAGTCAACACGGGCATGTTAAACAACTAATGAAACACAGCTAGTGGTAAATGATATTGATTTTTTTTTGTGTGGTTTAATAAATACATCTTCTCCTTCCCGGCTGCTCCAGACCCATGGACTTGTCGGCCATTAAGAAGAACATTGAGTCCGGCGTGATCCGTACAACAGCTGAGTTCCAGCGCGACATCATGCTGATGTTTCAGAATGCCGTCATGTACAACTCATCTGACCACGACGTCTACCACATGGCGCTAGAGATGCAGCGTGACGTCCTGGAGCACGTCCAGCAGTTCCTGGCCACCCAGCTTATCATGCAGACCTCGGAGAGCGCCATCTCCGCTAAGAGCCTGCGTGGCAGGGAGGGAAACCGCAAACCAGGAGAGCCAGCTGAAAAGGTGGGTTGGGTGACTTGGTGGGGAGCAAATTAGAATTTCCCTCAGACACTCCTGATACTGATAAAACACTATAAACTGTGTTCAAATGTCAAAAGTGAGCTCAAATGAAATTTTAAGATATTGGTATATGGGGAAGCTACTATGACAAAATCATAGTGTCACTTTGAAGCCAAGATCAGCCCTGGTCCACTCTCTCAGGAGGGTTTATTAAACCGACTCCCTGCATACAGTATGACCAACACATAGATCCTTAGACTTAGAACTATTTTAATGGATTATGAACAGCAGAATATTACAATTTCAAAACCTTTGCATTGACTGTGCTCTGTTTATACACCATTTCTTCACTTTCGCTTCCAGATTATATATTTGATCCTAGGACAGAATTGGTCACCACAGATGAAGTGTGTGTGTTTCCTATTATCAATATGCTAATATGAATCAATCTAAATTGAAATGCTTCACATTAGAGGAGCTTCCTGTTTCACCTTCTGTTCTGCAAAGAATTTGTTTCTCTCCCTGATGTATGTTAGAGTGTGCACTGAAGACTCAATGAATGATTTTGGTGTTTATGAGCTGACAAGTGTGCCCATCTCTCAAAGGCTTGACACAGGGCACTGATAATGTGATCTGTAATATATGACCATTCACATCAGCATAATCCACGTCAGATATGCACACATTGTTGATTCCATGGGACACTTGGAGACATCTGGTCGACTCGGTGCAGTTGTCTGTCACCAGGTCCACTCTCCTCTCCGCCTGCTGCAGTGTGCTTCAGTGGAATACTTCTTGCTCTTGACCCTCCAGCTGATTCATGTCCTGCATGTTGCCTGCACCTCTCCTCACTAACTTCTGTCTGTCTGCACCTGCCCGTCACTGACTCAGCTCTTTGTCTGCAGTGAATGTTTGCTGTTGTGCGTGTAATACTTCCTCTTAAGTGTATGGGTGTGGAAGTCATGAGTGTGTGTCTAACAGGGTTCCTGTTGGCCATGGCATATTTGAAGTATCATTGAATTTATAAATGTCAGTTCCAGACATGCAAAATGTCAGGAAATACCTGAAGTATGGGTGAATTTTTGCAAATGGTTTCCTTTGCATAATAAATATGACAGGATGCTGTACAAATTAATTAAAAGTTTTAATCCTTATTTGTTTCTTTACGGCAAGCTCAGATGGAGATGGAATAAACTTTTTAGAGTTTTCCTGAACTGTATTGAAAAAATTAATGGAAGTGCTGTGACTTAGTGAACGTCAAAAATGATGTTTTTTATAGGGAGCATGATGGGAACTGAGATATTGTGTGTACATGAGAGTGTGTAAGTATATGAGTGTGAGCTCTGTCTTGAAAACGCATTTGCGTGTATGTGCCTGATCATCTGTGGTGTGTTTATCTACATCTATCTATCTGTCTCTATAAATCAGTCCCACTATTTACCGTATGCATGTGGGATTCTGAGTCTGTGCGTGTTAGTGTGTGGATATTTGTCTTTTCAAATGGTCGAGCGGACGGCTGTTTCTCGACGTGCTTCTGTGTTTGACACAGACTTGTATGAAACTTGCTTTCTCACGCACATGTGTGTGTTTTCTCTCTCTTTCTCACTCCAATGTTTGTCCTCCTACAGGACAGTGTCCCAATGGCCTCTCCTGCTTTCCTTCTCTCTCTCTTTGTAAGTATTCAGGTTCTCCCTCAGATTTCACCAGATCCAGGCCACGCTCCGCACACGCTTGTCTCAACGCAAACACCCATATACGCGATGTACACATCTGTCTTTACCTCTCATCATTTCTTTTTCTCTTAATTCAGCTCTAATTTTGTGGCATTAAAGGAAGCAAAATAGTTCTAAAAACAAGAGTAGCCATTAAAACTGACAACTACTGTTAGCATTAATCTATAGTAATGTAACTGCAAATATTCAGTAACAATTCAAAAGTTTCCTCTCTGGTCATTTTAACATGCTCCCTGACAGGGCTGGGTATCTTTGATCTCTGCATTTAACCCATCCTCAGTATTAAAAGCAATGGGCAGCCACCATGCGGCATATGGGGACCAACTCCAAGCCAGTGTCTTAGTTCAACACAGCATAGTGTATGGTGGCGGAAGCCCATGCAAATACGGGGAGAACAAACTCCAAACAAACAAGCTCCACGCTGAACGATGCCACCATGGTATCCATTTTTAAAAACCTATGATATGAGAGCATGAAACACATCCTTATGAGTGGATCTAGACCTAGATACATTGGTATCAATATTTATCAGCCAATAAGTAACAATAAATTTCTCTGTGCATGGAAAGTAGTCATCTTGTCAGTTGGATTTGACAACAGTCTTGATGGCAAGATGATGGTTGTTCAAACCATTACATTTTAAACCATTTTAAAACTTACTAAACTGTAGTATTAAATACTTAGTAGTACTGAAAAACAACAACAACAAAACAGACTAAGTCCTTTTTTTCCTCTCATTCTTCCTCTCTCTCTCTTTCACACACACACACACACACTGTCCATGTCACCCTCATAAACTTTAAGTTCTGTTTGAACACAATATTCTCACCATACACACACACACACACACACACACACAGAGGCTCCAGTAACCTTTCATCACCCAAGCTTCCGTCGGCCTTCGGTTAATGCCCCCATGCCGGTTTCCTGTGTTTTTCTGTTTTGTGCGATTGTCCGTGTCTCTGCATGTTCTAATTTTCTTTTCTCCTTCTTTTCTTTTGAAATCTTTCTTTTTTTGATCATCAGTAGTTTTTTTTATGTTCTTCATTTGGGGAGGAAGCCTTCCAAGGTGGACTGTGCTGTGTTTTTCTTTTTTTTGTGCGGAGCTCATTCGCGTGAGGAGGCCTGCCACAGGGCCTCCCTTCGCTGTGTCCAGCTAACCTTTGACCTTTACACCGTTATGTTAATGTTCGTCTCCTGCTCTCTTTCTGGCTTTTCCCCTGTTTTTCTCTCATCTGTCTGTCCGCTGCAGGACGGAGGCACCAGGGGTCGCCGTAGTGCCATGGAGGCTGACCTCAAAATGAAGAAATAGACTGGAGTTTCAGAAAGTGAGACACTTTAAAAGTGGTGGAGCTGAATACATACTGGTCACCTTGGTTGTTTTCTGAAGAGGACTGTGCAGTCTCTGTGTGCCTGGTGTATGTGTGTGTATATAAACACACTTATTCATCCGTGCTTTGGCCTAGATGAGGGTATATATGAATGGGTGTGTCTGTCAGTGTGTGTGTGCGTGAGAAAGCTGCGTTAAGCTTCCTCTTCTTCTCAGCTCATATGATTGGTTACTCTGCAGCGCCATAGGGATTTCACCTAACAGGCCAGAGCACCACCTTTCCCCAAGTATCATTTCACCAGCGAAGGTAGTACATCATTTCCCTCTGCAGAGGAGGAATAGCAAAGAGAAAGAAACGTTGTCACCAGCAAAAAATTGTTTGTCGTATAATAGAAGGCAGGTTGAGTCCTGCTTGTCTGGTTTGCTCATGTTGAATCACGGATGCATTAATACTGGTACTGCATGTGCAATGCAACCAAAATACTGAATCTATATCAATTTGGTTACTGCTGGAATATGATCCTGAGATCAATATAAAAGCTATTAGTAATCTAAATATCTCTTTTTGATAAGAATAAGAAAGGATGGCTGTCTTCATTAAGAAAAGCCGATGACTTCACCAGATTGGTGGCTTTTGTCCATTAGGCTTTTAATGGGTGAGAATGTCCCTTTGTGTTGTCCCTGTTTCAGCCCATTAACCGCAAATTGCATTTACATTTCTGCTGACCGTTTTCCAGGGCCCAAATTGTAGGATTATGTACTTGCCTCCAAGGAGGCCTGAGCTTCTGTTACATTTAGGAAATGATATAATAATGAAATTCAACTTTAAAAATCACCCTGATAACTAGCTGAGAACATTGCTGGATAGATGTAATCCATTGCTGTTTGCAATGTGGTGCCTTTTGTTAAAGTTGCATCAACATTGGGACACTGCTTTTGGGAGCAGGAGTTTACAAAACAGTATCTGCTCAGAGGTTTATGACCATGTAATAATGATACAGCGTATAGAGTCAACAACTAGTTCACTTGATGACTTACCTTAACCTTGAATAAATGTCACAGCTTTTTTCTGTGTTGTAGTAAAATAAAAGTAAACCAGGGGCTGCCTTTTAAGGCAGTGAATCAAAAATGTATCCAAAAACCAAACATTCTATTCTTAGTAAAATACTTGGCAGTAATGTAAAACACAGGTGTTTTTTAATGGGCTAAAACATAGTTTGTGGAGATTGTTGTTAATGAAAAAGTATTGATGCATCCCTACTCAATAGCTTAAGAAACATGTTTGTGCAATGTGTGTTAGATGGGAGTACAAAGTTTTGTACCTGTGAGATGGATCATGTAGAGTTTTGTGTTTGGTTAGCTGATATGTACATGTATCATATGTTCTGTTGTACATTTGTTAAATAAACAAATTATTTGATCTAGAATTAAAACAATCAGGCTGTGGGATTTAGTTTGATGTCTCAATCACCTCATCATTTAAGGAGATTTCACTTGGTAGAGGGGTTTCTTTTGCAACGTGACTTCCATCATGTCCTTTCTTGGAAGTCTGTTGTCACCAGCTGCATTCAGTCTTCTCAATGGGCTTATTGAAATTATCTGGCTCACTAAACCTTCTGCAATCATTTTCCCTGGCTCATGAACAACTCGAAAGTTGCAAGTCATTAAGTATCTGAAGCCATAATTGTTAGTGATAGATGAAAACGTCTAGTTTGTGTGCTGAGAAAAACAGTCAACATCTTACACAAGCATGGAGCAAATTGTAGTGTAAAAGATTTATTTTGCAACGGAATAAATAACAAAAGTAGAACATGTTTCAGGAGTGAGACCTGCCCATTCCTGGAACTTACTTTTTATGTATACAGTGTACATTTTTAACATTCAACCATTCTGTGCAAAATACACTGGTCATATTGACTACAGAGTAAAGAAGACAAGCAGTTTGACCTCCTGCTCTAAGACATTCATACATTAAATAAAGAACAATCCACTATCTTAGAGCTGAAATATAATACAGGGAATAGTCCAGCATTTTCCAGTGCTCAAACCTTGTGCATACAAAATAAAGTAGAAAATAACATTCACACAAAAAAGAGGTACAGTGAAACAGTTTTACATTCTCAACTTCAGTGCTAGTTGAAATCGTGAATGACAGGGCTGGCAGAGGAGTAGAGCTTCCTCTTCACCAGCCGGTACTCTGGTCTCAGCTTCAACACTTTGTTGGTGCCAAAGATGTGCTTGAGTGGCGGCCAGCCGTCCTCCTTGTCTGCCTTGAAGATCACAGACAGTTCAAATGTTGAGGTGACGCTCGGGTCTGGGAAGATGTTCCCCACAGACTTCAGGCCATCTTTGCGTTCCACGTAGATCTTGATGGAGGCGCCCCGGAGCCCACAGGGCTCATCGGCGGAGGAGCGCACCACATCCTGGCCCACCCTGGTGGTCATGTGGCGAGGCAGCAGCAGCACCTGGCAGTGGAGGGTGGAAGCTTTGGCCTCGGTCAGAGAGTGTTCAATCTGCCGAGTCACATCCTGCTGAAGGAGGCGCTCTTCATGCTCCAAACCAGCAACTGTGGAGAGAGATTATACATTTTTAAATAAAAGTTTAATGCCCATCATATTTAAGCCACAGCCACAGACATGTAATTGCAGTGCATGATCCAATAAAGTGTTTGACCTTTGCTCTCTGATTTTATTCTGATCATGTGAGAAATGTCTTGTAACAGTGGACTAAACACAGAGTGAGCTTTGTATGAGAAGTAGTGTGAACAGCTCAGCCTGTCATCAGCTGATCCCAGACCTGGATCACTTACATCAGAAACTTCCCCATCAGGCAGATCCGCTAATTAACGTACCCTTCCGCCAAATTACATAGTTCTAGTTCCAATGTTGAGATTGTTGTTACTTTAACTTCATTACGCGCATTGATATTAAAATGTAGCTCGGCTGATTAGAACTGAACTCACGCGACTGTTTACACGAACAACTTTTTGCCCTTTTCTTATCTGTCTTTTCTTTCTATTGTGGATAACTAACAAAAACTAACAGACAACTTACAGGATGAGTTGTTGTCGGTCTCGTCGCAGCTGTCGACGCTCCCCCGCCGGGCTGGACGGCTCTGTCTTCCCGGGGATGTGAGCTGGATGAAGTACTTTCCGATCATGTCTACAACGCTCTCCTCCTCCGACCACACCTGTGGTCCAAAAAGCAGTGCCGGGGTATACACCATCCTGATTCCTGTTTGTGAAGCTCCGGGATCTCCTCCGCACGTCTGATAGATGTTTCCTCCATGTAGTGAGTTAGGTGAGCTGAGCGGCTCTGAGCCTGGAGCTCGCTGCTTTTATGCTGCAGGTTGCATCAGACTGTGGGCGGAGCTCAACAGATCGAAAGTTCCTGAAGAGTCTCACGCAACATGTCCGAGGGTTGCACAGGTAAGAAGATTAGTACTTAGAGAGTAACAGTGAAATATAACACGACTTTAATCATTTAATACTTTTATTTGTTTTCATTTACTCTTATTTGACAGACATGAGCCAGCTAGCTGGGCTAACTAGCAAATATAGCTAATAGCATCTAGCTAACCTTTACAATAACTGTAATAATATTAAGATATTATAATATATGATATTAAGTGGTTGAATTTTACTAAACATTTACTCACATTGAACCAACCAGTATGATCCAATAATATCTAATAATATTAAACTCACAGAAGCATTTTCTTTCATATAATGACTTTCAGCATTTATACTTCAAGCTAATTTTACTGATGATAATAACATACCTGTACTTTTACTCTTGTAAATTTTTTTAAAGCATGACTTTACTTGTAGTCTTTTCTCTTTCTTTGAGTCTCTTTACAACGCTGTTTGGTTCTTTTGCTTCAATAACTGATCTGAGTACTTCTTCCTCCATTGTTGAATTACAGTTTTTTTCTATTGGTTTGGCTCATTTCTTGAAACAGAAATTACATCCTCAAAACTCTAAGATCATTTGGCAAAACAGTCTTACAGTTCAGCACAACACCATAGCTCACTTGCAAAAGTCCATATCTCTTCCAAAACTGTTCACTCATGTGTCAAAACTAAGTTCCTTTGCCATATATTTAGTCAGTGGCCCCCAAAATGCAAAGATCCTTCTCAATTGCTTTGGCTCATTTCTCGAAACAGACCGGACGTTCTCAACACTCTTGGTTCTCTTGCCAAAATAACCTGGATGGTTCAGCACAACAACATGGTTCAGCAGCAAAAAGCTCATATCTCTCCAAAAACTGTTCACTCATGTGTCAAAACTAAATTTCTTTGCCATTTATTTAGTCAGTGCCCCCAAAATGCATCGTCCCTTTGGCGTTGTGTAAGCACTGCAGGTCAAAATGTTTAGGTGTTTTGTCACTATGGCAGAGGAGCATTGAAACATCCCTCATGTCTGAGCCCAGTCCTTCATTGACTGTGGTTACTGTACTAGGTTTTTGTCTAGCTAACAGAATACAATTGTGTATAAAACTGGAAAAAAAAGGATGCCAAAGAAACAGTAACCATTATCATTTACACACATAAAGTAACTTGTATACATCAGAAGCACAATGATGTATACATCATAATATACTGTAATATAAACACATAAACAAAAACAAGGAAAATTATATGAAGCCTACAGAGCTGTAAATAAAGCTGGAGCTTCACAACACTTCTTCATTGGTTGCTGTCCTCACCCTCCCTCTCCTGGCCACCGTCCTCCTCACCCTCCTGGCCGTCCTCCTCACCCTCCTGGCCACCGTCCTTCTCACCCTCCTGGCCGTCCACATACAGCTGTCTGTCTGGCCACAGATTCTCATCCACATCCCAGCATATATTGTCTCTTGGAATGCAACGAGGGAAGAAACGGCGAGCATGTGGCAACCATCCCCTACACTGATCTCCTGTGATAGCTTTACACGCAGCGTCCATTGCATGGAGCAGGGAGCTCTGATTTTGAGCCTGATGCTCAGACACTCTCCACCTCCAAGAGGAGAAAAACTCCTCAATAGGATGGAGGAAAGGAGAGTAAGGTGGTAGGAAGACCATGACCATCCTTGGCTGAGCAGTGAACCAGGCCCTGATGAGCCACGGTGGAAATTCATTGTCCCACACAATGACATAGTTTGGTAGGTGAGGCCCTACGAGACCTCTGTCATTGTCAGGGATCAAATCAGAATGAAGGTGGACCAAGAAGATGAGGAGCTTCTGTGTGTGTGTGAAACTCCTCTTTCATTAGTCAAGTTCTAGTTTCACCTGACTGTCAAGGAATCAGTTTATCAAATGTTCCAAGAGATTCATATATGATATACATGGTATTATGTTCTTCTACTCATTTTGACAATTGAACAGACTATTTTGCATGTGATGACTTATACGATGAAATGATGCTGACATGTTTTGGAAAGAACGACCATTAGACTGAGAATCTGACAGTCAGTTTAGATCAACAAGATCTATTCACTTGGACATTGTGCTATCAGCAGGCTACCTGTGCTTAATCATTTGCAAAGATGGACTGAGACATTGAGACATATACTAAGACATTTGCAATTTGAAGAAATGAATGAGAAATGCCATTCTGTTGTAAACAATTGCCAGGCAGTTTGGAGGATTGTCCACGTTGTTTTAAGAATGTAATTTCTGTTTCAAGAAATGAGCCAAACCAATGGAAAAAAACTGTAATATAAAATCTTTAGTTTTAAACTACTGATAAATTGAATGGGCACATAGGCTGCAATGGAAATCTACTAGCCTATGACTAATGCTATAAATGGGTCGTATATAATGTGGTTAGACTGAAATGAATATATGCTGTACACATGCTCAGTGTCGTACGAGAAGATGATGACCACAACAACCTTTCAGAGGGGAAACGTTCTTATACTACAGACTACAGGCCGTATGGCTAATACATTTATATTAACAATGTACCAGTTATGTATATTGATATATATTTAAGGGGAAAAACAGAAGTAAAACTCATTGTATTTTGTTATTAACTTATGTCTGTGCAAGAGATTTAGAAAGGGGAGAGTATGGGAATACTAATAGAATAAAAAGTCAATTAAAATGTTGACGTCTGAATCTAAAAAATCAGTACGTTGAGTAAGGAATGATCAAATCAACATACAATTTTTTACATACTGCTAGATCCTTACAGTAAGAATTCCCTTTAGGTGATTTTTGATGTGGTTGTTTCCAGTTCCTCTGACAGGGTGTTGTCTGGTGTGGGGGCATTCACGGAAAAAAACTCTCTTTAAATCTCAGATCCAGACAGTGGATCAGTCAGCCCCACCTGATTTCCTTTATTTGACAAAAGCCTGATGGCAGCAGGAGGGAGAGGTTCTCTAACACTTCTCCAAAACAGAAAGCTAACTCCAGACAACTGTACGAGGATGTAGTAACTATGTTTTTACTACTAAACTGAATTTATCTTAGTATTGCTCAATGATTAAAAAGGTTATTTCATGTATTAATTCATGGGGCTTTTAGTTCATGGACAGCATATTATGACTAAAATAGCATCTTCAGAAGTATTTCTGGCATGAAGGAAAAACCCTTAATGGAGAAATGCTGAAGCTGCAGGCAAGGATTTTGCAGACTGTGATCACTTAGTGTACCCTTGACATTTGTTCCTTGGATATAAATAGCAATATTAGTAAATTTTACAGTATTCATAGTGAAACAATTAAAGTAAAACATGTAATACATACTTTAGACTTTGTAAAGGATTTCATTAAGCGTTTCTGCTTCCAGGGTATGCACATAAGATTCCTGTCAGGCTGCTAGTATGTGTTTGCGTGAGCCCATCAGGTCTAGACAAGGTGGCATGATCCCTGCCTTACTCACAGGTGAGTAACGTGGTCTGACACACGCCATCCAGACACACACACCTGGTGGAGCATCGGAAATGTATTCACTGAAAACAGGACTATGTTTTTCTTTTCTGTCTGTTGCTCAAGATTACTCCACCACCATGTAAAACATTTGCCCAAGTTATATGCACAGTTGGTTAACAAACATGAATAAGAAATGCTGTTGCTCTTCATTGATGAGTTAGAATCAAAAATCTCAAAGTAGTCATGTGTATAAATAAAGCAAATAGAAACTATGTTAGTTTTAGCTTCCTTCACTGACCCTCAATTCATTTTAAAATTGAAAGAACTTCTGGCCCTAAATGTGCCATATATTAATCTTATTCAGTTTCTTTGTCTATTATATTTTACAGCAAAGCACCTTTGTAAGAGTATGTTATATAGATATAATTTATTTCTGTATATACATTAGGTCATATAGTTCAATTTCTTGTCCTGATGACCAATCTGGGACATCTGTGAACATTTTTCTGGTACTGCTTGCCTCCCTATTGGGCTGACGTGAGAGCAGACACTGAGAAGTGAGGTAGTTTTTTTTTACACGTTAACCTCTATCAGCTGACTCACCTTCTTGGGAAATCTCCCTGCTGTGACATCACAGCTGCTAACCAATCACGTTCCGATTAGATGCTGTCGTCTGATTGACTCACCATAAAGGAAGAAATGCCTTTTGGTGGGACTTCAGGGGAACTACAGTCTGTGGTGACTGTGTGTGCACGCTACCTAAACACTATTGCCTTTCTTTCTCACTGGGCTTGTAAGACAAGCTGAAAGCTGAAACACATTAGCATCTTGGTTCTCAGTTCCAAATGAAAGCCTACATTATTTCATAAAAACTAGCACTTTCCACCTGACCTTGAACAATCATTACAAACTTTGAGTGATGGTGGTCACCACTTCAATGATTCTGGATATTTTGAAGTCTTGACTAAAGAACAATGAGTCACACATGTGTCCATTTGCCAGACTGCAAATAGATTCTAAAGGAAGAAAACATAGACTCTGTGCACTACAAGCACAACAAACAACATGTTGTTTCTATTGAATCACCATTGTAGACAAGGAATTAGAAGATAAAATAGATTTTATATTTCTAACAATTAAGATTAGTCGACATTTAAGTAGTCTTATAAAACTAGTGCCCAAGCATATGTTTGATTCCTTAGGGCCTTTTTGCAAATTAGAAAAGTATGATAAGATAATTCTTTAGATGTAATTAACCCTCAACTGATTTGGTGTCAACAAGTGTGTCACTCAACAATCCCATTACATGAAACAGATTTATTACTAGTTCAGATGAGCGCAGGTCACAGATATTCAGTGACCTACTTCTGATAGTGTCATCTGTTCGTAAACAACCAGTATCACAATGCTGTCAGTGTTATCCATCCATCCACATCAGTGTGTCAGCTGATGTGTGCTGCCTGAGATGGAGTGTTTTCGATGGAGAACAGGTCAGACCTGTTTGTCGTAGTCTGTCACTGTGTAAATGACTACAACTCACGTCTGCAGCTGAGACTCACAGTTGTTTTTTAAAAATCCTTCCCTAACAAAGAAGGATTGTTGTCAAAACACACAAAATCATATCAATATCCTGATGAAATAACTGACTGGAAAAGACAGCTACAGCATAAACCTTGCTCATTTAAACTATATTCCATATTGTAAATGATTAATTGCTTATAATAGATCAGAAATTGTTATTTTGTAGTACTCATTACCCATTACAAGTTAAAAATTATGTCTTAAAATTATTTTTTTCTGACAAATAGTCAATTAACAGAGACAAAGTTCAATTAGCAGTGATATGAAAAAAATATATCACTTTTGAGAGATCACGTTTTCGTACCTAATTTCTCACATCTTTTCAACATATCTTTAATGTGACTGCCATTTTCTATATTGTAGACTAAAATGATCCCAACAAGACTAATAGTCTATAGCCATGCTAGAGGCTCTGTAATGCTGTACTTAGGCACAGTGGTAATTTGAGTGAAATGGTAACATGAGCATGCCAACATGCTCATAATTACAATGCTAAGCAGGTATAATGTTTATGTTGCTCACCATCTTAGGGTAGCATAATAGAATGCTAGCATTGCTAATTGCACAAAACACAAAGTGCAACTGCATTTGATGGGAATTATGTTAGTTTTGCTGGTATTTTGTCATAAACCAAAGTGTACAACAGTTATGATGTTGACCTGCATCAGGATTCATCACCTGGGAACCATTAATTTCTGGACAAAAATCTATGCTTAGTAGAAATTTAGATATTTTTCCTGAATAAGTGAACATTTTGACTTCCAGATGGCACTATATGAAAAGTCAGGGGATCAGTAAAGTCATTAAAAACCACAAATGTTAACCTCATGGTGGAGCAGTTGGAAAAGTTGGGGATTACCAAAGACAATAGGATCCATTCTCTGGGAAGAATGAAAGTCTATGCTAAACTTTCAGTCATTACAATAGTTGTTGAGATATTTCAGTCTGGAGCAAAGTGGTGGGCCAACCACTACTCAAGCTACACCACTAATGTAACGTAAAAAACTGCATAAAGAGGACCACTGTACACTGCACTGTTTGTTTTGTTTTCTGAATCTATGCAAATTAAACTAGGTTGGCAGCTGAATGGTTGAATGACATTAAATGAAGGATTGTGCTGTGGAACACTTTAAAACTGCTTGAAAGTAGCTGTTTCTGAAACCAAAAGCATTTTTTATACTTGCTTGATTTGTTCAGATTGTGCTCTCAGAGGTGTTAAACTGATGACCTCGGCTACTAGATTGTACCCATATGTGAATACGTGAACTGTTCACCTAATGAATTCCTAGTCCACCTTTTGAATTGTGACCACTTAAAACAAAGTTTTATTTTGACCCCTGATGGATGTGAGTTATCAGCAGTTCTACCTGAAGAGTGACAATCCTTGTCCTCAGATTATTTCCTTTGGAGAATTTTTAGAGGTCTGGAAAGGTAAAGGTATCTATCATTTCTCATGAGAGAGCAAACAACCACCAGCTTATAGTGAGCTTATATATTGACCTGCCAAGCCTACTTAACGCACAGTGCAACTGAGGTGAAAGCAGTACTCCATTGTTTGAATTATTTTGTCTCTAATTGTGCACACTACATTTGCATGTTATAAATCATCCGAATATGTGCTTACAATATCTACTATGTACTTAAAATTTGTGTTGATAATTCAGTGTGGTTTGGATCAGGTCCCTCTGTCCTTCCTCTCACCTCTGTCAGACAGACAGGCTGTAAACATATCTGTTGCAACTAGTAGTTAGCTCTTCTGATGCAACCTCACCGAGCAGTTTCAGCTGCAGCTCGGCAGGTCATGAGGCGCGTGTGTGTGCATGTGAGACGGCACATAAACAGGCGTGGTGTCAGGTGTCTTGTGACTGTTTCTTTTGTTTATACAGTCATAAAACACACTCTTGTATATCTGAGCTCTCCTCTCTTTAATCTCCCTGTACTTTTCCCCTGTTTTCCTCCTTCTCCTGGACCACCTTGAACCTTATTTAATATTTGCCCATTGAGCCAAAGTCATTGCATATATCTGTCTATCTAACCCTAACCCTCTGTCCCTAACCCTCTGAAAGATTATTGTTAAATCAGAATAAGAGTTAAATCCAAAAGGGAAATGTCAAATGGCTTCATAGAGACTATTGAATGAACCAACTAACAACAGGACTAACACTTCAGGCTAATTTAACTACATATTAACTAGATGTTGGCAGAAGATCACGTCCTGTTCTCTGAACAACACTTTCAAATTGCGTTACTTCCTTAGCACGAAAGCAAGCTGTCTGTACAATCTGTCCAGGGTGTTTCCACTGCTCACATAGTGTTGTTGAATGTTAATGCCATCGACTGCATCAGTTTACACCCAGACCAATCTGTAAAGATAAGTCAGTACATATGTATTTTTGTTTAGATGGTTTTTACAATTGCAGCTGATGGTGATCACAATGACAAGGATATATTGTTGCAGCAAATGTCACTCATCAAACCAATAATTGTAGAGAAGATCAATTCTTTTTCTAAGAATGTTTTATTTAGGTTGGTGCACTACATTTTTTAATTCCTAATCTGTCAGGTTGGTATATAGAAATGCTGTAGTATGATAGGACAAGAATGTGATTGTTGAGTTGTGTGTGTGTATGCGTTTATGCTGTTTCTTGATAATGGTCAGTGTTCTCAACTGGTTCCTTCAGAGGCTTAGGCCTTTCCAGGCTAAACATGAGCGTGGGCTCCCTGCTCATTGGTTCATGGTGGTGCCATGTCTCGTTCATGGGCGGAGCACTTGGTGGAGCACCTGAAGTATTTGCAAACGGGCGCCCAGGCACAGTCTCCTGGTGAGGAGGTGGGGTGAGGCAGAACTCCTCTGTCTCCTGCTGCTGCAGGTGTCTGAGGATGGCCTTGGACAGGAAGTGAGGGTCGTCCTCATGCTCATCTAGAAAGAGAGGAAAATATGATCTGTGCTTTGTTCGAGCACGTTGCCTCTAATTTTCATGTTTGTTTGGGGTTTTTTGCTCACCCCAATTTTTTGCAAAATGTATACTTTGTCTGAAAATAACCATTTGAAAAGTTAGTGCAGGATTTCAAATTCTACATACTGGACAGTAATAATCTAGCTTTGTTCCAATCACATGCTAGAGTACGTAAAGTTCACATGAGGCCAGAGATAACTGAACCAAAGATAGAAAAGTTCCCAGCACTGATACTCTGACCTTCATTCTTCATTTCAGATACATATTGTGCAGCATGAGCCCACAAAGTATCAACAAAACCTTTTTAAAAACACACACAAATTGCAAAAGAATTCGTAAATACACAAATCCTGATTGTCAGTCCTTGTGGGGAAGCGGATAAGCTAAAAGCTGAAATCCCCCTAAAAGCAGTCTGTCTCATGGTGAGGGGTGTGTATAAAGTTTATTCACACACAGACACACACACTGGGCTGTCTTCCTACCATTGAGCAGGATGAGTTTGTAGCGGTTGCGACACTCCAGCGAACGCTCCAGTATGTCCTGCAGGGTCCTGTAGAAGAGCAGGACCTGCTGTCTGCGCTCATGTTCCCCAAAACCAGCGCTCCTCTCCTGGGACATGTCGTACAGTGTCAGCAGAGGCGTGGCATACTCCACCACACACTCATGGCCCTGTTTACACACATAAACACACATGCACCCAGAGATAGATACATAACATGGACAAGTAATCCTTTAAAAGCATGCAGACGTCTGGCTTCAGAAATGTTTGATAACCATGATGTACAGGTAGATGGTGCTGTTACTGTGCTTTACCAAATGAGTTCTTCACTGGTGAATTCTCAGGTTTGACCAGGAGGTGGCACTCCTGCTGTGCTCTATAAGCACAACAGCATGCTGGAGAGCTATATACTGTATGGCATCACTAGTCTCAAAATTTATTTTACAGTCTCACAATAAGAGAACAAAAGCTGTATATGATGTAATTAAAATAAATCCAAATCAATAAAATACTTTTAAAAAGCTTATAATCAGTCTTAACAAATGCACTGTTCAACCCAGTCGCTCATATTAGTTTGAACATCTGGTTCAGACCATTTTTCTCAGTTTTCATCAGTGGTGGAAGAAGTACTCAGATCTGTTACTTAGCAATTATATGAAATTATTAGACAAGTAAAAGTCCATACTAATAAATATTATCAACAACATATTTATTTAAATCTATACAATGTGGGATTTTCTTATAAACAGTGTATAGACAAAATGATCCCTCTCAATCTCATGACTCATTAGATGTGTGTTGCGGTGTCTGGCTCTGGCTCTGACCTGTATTTTCTTAATTTCTTGTCTGCTTTGTTCTGCTAAGGCTGCTTCCTCTCTTCATTCACTCTTTAGCTCACTCGACCACCGCTGCCTTTCTCTTGCAAACAGCAACCACTAAATCCTGCATAGTGTGCCTTTAAAACAATACTGTATAACTTTTGCTAAACAGCACCCATTATGGCCACAAGTGACAGTTGTGTCACGAGTAGCACAAACAGAGAAGATTTATCAGGTCAGCAAATGACTCATTAACGTCTTAATCTGTCTTAACCAGCTGTCAGATAAATGTAAATCTTCTGAAATGTAGTGAAGTAAAAATGTATTTAGGTACAGCACTGCTGTAAATGTCAAATATTCATCATCACTTTATTCTGCTTCTTCCATGTAATGACTGCAACTGTAAAATACAGCCATGACATCATTTCAGTATTCACTTTGTTATAATTGGTGGCTATTTCTGGTCTCACCTGAAACTCAGACTGCTTTCTTGCAGCCCAAACTTCTTTTCCCTCAGCAAAACTACAGAGGTGATTTTGAGTACAATCATTGTCAGATTTGCCACATCAAACATATTGAATATAGAGCACAGTGATGGGCTCTCTTGAAAGATTCAAAAAAGTACATACAGAAACAGCCCCTTGAGTCTGTCATTTTACGCACTCCTTCTCTCTCTCTGTTGCATTTTAGCTGTGCAGTCTTTACAAATCTGATCAAAGGAGAAAATGTCAGCACACTAACTCTTTCAACTCACGCTGGCAATAACAAGACCGACACAGAGTTGAATTACAGCACAAGTGGCTCAGTGGCGCTCAAACTGCAGGTTCTCTGAATACCCTATTTTATGCTGACTGCATGTTTTTGCTGTGCAATTTAGAGATTTTTTTGAATATAATCTGCCACTGATTATCTGCTTTAAAGGTGATGGGTAACTTCATCAGTTTGCAATCCAATTTAACATCTATAACTCTAAATTGTAAAGGTAGACAGGTCTGAGATAGAGACCTGTCTGCGGTGTTTCTTTGCCTTTTGCCCAATGCACGCAGGGATATTTTTCAGCCACCCTCGTCTCTAAAAAGTAGAGATACACAGCTAAAAGCACAGCTTTATTATTTTTGAAAGCACTTCAGTGTGTGTGTTCTTACTATCTACATTCTTGTTTCATCTATATCTACATGTATTATAATCTGTAACTATCACGTTCTTATTTTATATCCCCTACCTTCCCATGCACATCCAGTACTCTGTACACGCTGTGCTTGTAGACCCGCCCCCGGACTCCTGCCCTGTCTATCTCATTGCTGGGGAGGTTGTCGTAGAAATGGATGTTGTCGTCCTCGTCCTCCAGTTTGTTAGAAATGTTGGCATTGAGCGGTACAAGGATGAGGAGCTTCCTGGAGCCCCGACCCAGGAAGGAGCTGCTGGACCGATAGGTGGAATGAAATGCTCTGATGGAATCTTCCAAACCTGAACAGACACAAACACCCACAGAGTCAATCAGATCTCTTTATTCACATTCATTCAACCCTGGGAAATGGTGTGTGTATGTGTGTGAGTTTTGATGTTACTGACGCGGCAACACCAGTCGCAGGTAGCCCAGGTAGAAGGACCAGGCTAGTCCGTGGGCCACGTTCATCTTCCTCCCCTCACAGACGTCCGACACCTCCACCTCCGTCGGACCCTGCACACCGACCACAGAAACAGCCACAAGGATGTCAAAACACCTTGCCTTTACTCAGGAGCTGCCTGACACCTTCTGAAAGGTGTTGGGCGAAAGAAAAGGGCATCCCCGCACCCAAGCTGCCCTTTCCTATGTAGGACGAATATATTTTTAGATGTAATTCAGTACATAAGCAGGGGATAGAGACAGCTACACCCAAGCTTGAGCTGGACTTGAATCTATAATGCTGCCGGTTTCTTTAAGGAGACTGAGGGAACAGCGATCTCAGTTCAGAATTATACAGCGATTCTTTGAGGACAGCCTGAGTGTGACGGTCATTGTTGCTGATGAAGACACATTTTGAGCCTATTTTTACTCCAGAAATGCCATATCAATTATAATCAACTGATGCTTCAGGAGGTGTTCGTACATATGGACTGTTCAGTGTAGTGCTCTTATGCGAAATCAGCTATTTTTCACTTCCACCACAATATTTCGAGTTGTAAAAATATAGAAAGCTCTCAAATGATGACCTTTCTGTTGAAATTAATGATTTAATTTAATTTTACATTAATTTAATCAATCAGTGAAAAAGAAAGAGAAAGCTTCCCTCTGCTGAGTCTTTCCAGTTGTCAGGACAGAATTGAACTTTTGTTTATAAAGGCCTTGTTTTAAAGGATGGGATTGTCTTATGGTGCATCTTAGTAGATTTATTACAGCTTATTACTTACAGAAGAACTGAAGACTGTCGGAATCAATGCAACATTATATAAACAGTGATGCGTTCACTTACTGATGCACAAACCAGTAACAAATCAAATGAATTATAATTAATGGATGTAGAAACATAAGAAATACACATGCTTCCACACAGGTGCACTGTATGGTACAATTAATTTATTAACAGCTATTATCATCCTCCGTGGCCGGTATAAGAATGTTGAGCAGGTCCAGTTGATTCTGATTGTCTATCAACATGGAAAGAAGGAAAGATCTAAGTAACTTTGAAAGAGGGTTTATTGTGTTGGCATGGATTGCAGGAGCATCAGTCACAAAGGCTCCTCAGCTCGTTGTGTTTGAGTAGGAACAGTGACTAAAGTGACATCTGTGTTTAGATCTATGGGAAAGACATCAGTAAATAGGCTTGTGAATTGTGGGTGACCGCGCACACATGATGACCGTGGTGCTCGTGCATTAGTGCGATGTGTAAGAAAAACAGAAGAGCAACTCTTCTTCAGGTGACTGACATCGTCAGAGCTGCAGGCCGTCAGCAAGAATAGTTCATGGACAATTACATAGAGTGGGATATTATAGTAGGATTGCAGTACATAAACCCCTCATTACAAAGATGAATACACATTTGAGAGTTGATTATTGTAGAAACCAGAGGCAGTGGTCTGTAGAAATGTGGAAAAAAGTGATCTTGGTCAGATGAGTCATCTTCTACCATATTCTCAGGAAGTGGGCGAGTGCATGTGTGGTTTACACCAAGAGAACGGTACAGGCCTGAGCATCGTCCAGTTCAGTGGTTCTCAAACTTTTCTTGAAGAAAGTTCATGGCCCCGCCATCCTCAGTTTTTTTATCAGTTACAGGAAGCAAGTCAATGTTTATTTTATTAGATCATATTAATTCAGTTTTGTTTCATTCTGTATTCTTTCCCCTGGTCATCCATGCCTCCCACAGTGGCTCTATACACCTCCACAGGGGCCCACCCCCAGTTTGAGAACCACTGTTCTAGTGACTTTTAGCCTAACTAGTCATGTAGTCCTGTACTGACAGAGATAATGTAGCATTTACATTATGTTTACTTGCTAATTTAAAGGATTGTACCAGTGTGTGTTGTAGCCTGTTCACTACAAATTATTGTTTATATGGATTACCATTTTGCTATAAATTCTGTATGAAAAATGAATGAAAAGAGAACAAAGACCGGGTGTGTCTGCATGTCGGGTGTGGACCTCACCAAGACTCCCAGGCTTTTGAACAGCGCGTAAAGAACTGAGGCCAAGCAGACGAGTTTCCAGCACTTGTGGTGTGGCAGAGGTGGTCCGGCCAGGTAGAGCTGAAGACCTGCCAGTCCTGCAGTCAGCAGGGTCTTTACCCCCAAACCACAGGCTGGCAGCATGTGGCTCAGCAGCCTCCGGCCTCGATACCTGGTAAAAAGAGAAGGAAACAGGCTGCTGTTGTCGCTGGTAGTGTGTCTGTACTGTGTCACTGGTGGATGCTCAGTTTATCATTTTAACATGAATGAAACATTTCCTCAATTTAGAGAGACTGAAATTATATTATTACTGTTAACATACTGCAAATATTAAACTGTCAAACCAAAATAGAACACACAAGGCGATGCCTGAAGGAGAGGGCAAGTTGTAATGTGTTTTGAGAAACAGAAAGCAGCTGGATTTACAGGAATGTTGCCCACATTAAGGACTGAAATGTAAGCACTGTACCACAGAACTTAGTGTTTGAGTCAGTGCGGTTTTTTTACCTCTTAAGAGTGATACAACAATCTCTAAACAGAACATTGAAATATTATCAAGTTATAAAGTTGACATGGCTGAAGTGTTAGCAAACAGCAACTTATTTGCACATAGAGCAGAGTCTGCATTTATCTGCAGTTGTGTTTGTGTCCACATGACCAATGCAGGGGCAATACTCACTCTCTTCTTTTAGTTCTGCTAAGTCCTGAGGGAAATATCCAGCTCTTTAGTGAGTGGCTAACATTGCCTGTCTGTTTGGTGCTGGACCGATAGCGTCCAGCACAATTGGGCTTCTATTTTTTCACAGAAAACATCTGCCTACTGCAGTGAGCGAGAACTAAAACAGTTAGGTTGCAGACTTTAAAACCAAAGCATCGAGCTGAAAGATGCTAAAATGCTCAATAGAGTAGATGAAGGGCAGTAACCTTTTATATGACATACAGTCCATACATACATACAATTGATCCATTTTTAACACAAGAGTAATGATTAGAGCAACTTCAAGCAATGCTAAAACCTAAATACTACCTAAGTCAGACCAGACTGACAATTCTTTTTCCAACAGCTAAATACAAGAACACTCACTGTCTCTCCTCATACTCCAACTGATTGTAACACACAAACACACTTTGACTCTCACCTCGTGGTTGAATGGTGCAACATCTCCTCTGCTAGCAGACAGAGTCCATGCAGCAGAGGGCCAAACATCAGGGTGAGCATTTCTATGGCCAGCCAGCCAAATAATTTTTCCGGAGACACAAACACAGTGCCTCCTATTGCTATGGCAGCCAGCACCGCAGCACACACCTGAGGCAAAGCCCCGCGAGGCCGAGGAATGAGAGCGTCCTGATCTCGGAGGGACTGCATCTGTTATAAAACCACATGTATCAATCGCTCAGTGGGAAGTTCACACTATGTGAAAATATGTGTGTGAAATATGATTTTCTTGAATTTTCGAAATTCAAGATAATCACCTAAAGTCAAGACAGCACTGTATAAAATCCACCATTTAGCTTATACGACCTTAAAGACATCACCGTCATCACATAGAGCTTGTATTTAGTGACAAATATATATAGACAAGTAAGACAAAAGTGTGGGATTGGAATTTTAGGGGTGGTCATAGTGAGTCTTTTAAGTGTGCATCTATTCTGAAATCCACAGCATTTCTCTACTTTCTGTGGGCTGAAACTTCCATGTTGTACACCTGGATCACTGACGTAAGAGCAAGTGTTTTTTTTATTTATTTTTTTATTAACCATTAAAAACGTTGGTGCTGTATCATCACTGACAGTGTGTGGCGAGAGATAACACACACTGCATGTGTGTGTGTGCATGTTTTGCTATCCTTGTGTGGACCAACCCTTGACAAACAACCTTTCTTGTGAGGACATTTTGTCTTGTGAGGACATTTTGCCTTGTCCTCACAAGGATTATGCTAGGATGCCTTGGTTTTAGGTTTTAGGTTACAAATACAAAAAGTTTATGGTTTGGGTAAAGATTAGGGTTCGACATTCAGTTGTGATGGTTAGGGTTAGGATAAGGAGCTAGGGAATGCATTGTGTCAATGGAACGTCCTCACAAGAATAGAGAAACAAACCTGTGTGTGTGTGTGTGTGTTGCTCTTTACTTTTCTCAACCCACTATTTATGTAGACGTTACACCTGTTGGCATCAGTGTGTAAGAAGAAGGTAATACAAAATAAGGCAGATTTTGTGTATTGTGAAAACAGAGTTTTCCATGCTATTATTTTGATAAAGCTTCTTGAAAAGTTGCAATGTGTGTTCTGCCCACCTGTAGTAACATCTCACCAGTTACTCACACTTCACTACACACACAAATCCATTCATAAAATGCATTCCATTATAATCACAATTCAATTAAGTCACAATGAGGTAACAAATTAATAGACACATGCGCGGTACACTAGATTTTTTTATATATACACACACACATACACAAACACACATATAAGACAGTTTAATATGAAGAAATAAGGTTTCAAGAAACCACAAAGCACACAATCAAACACACAACCAGATCTGAATTCCTGTGTGAACAGGAGGGAAAATCTCAAATCTTATCTAGCAGGAGACAGTTGGTCTAATTCCATCAAAAGTGCATTTTAAGACCAGACAGGAGAAAGAAATGTATGTATGGACTCACCATGCTGCATTCATCCAAATAACGAGATATTTCCTTTGTCTTCTGTTCTCCTCCTGCTGCTCTTCTTCTTCTCTCTCCGCCCCATTAGTCCAACACTTTCAGTTTCGATTACAGTTAAATTTGCCCTGCCTGTATTCCAGTATCGTTCGAACAGTGAGGTAAAGAGCGGATGAGAAACAGAGAGTGGGAAGGGGCGGAGATGAAGAGAAAAGGTTTGTGAAAGAGGAAGTTTTTGCTGTAAGACTAAAACTATTTTTGTACTAAGAACAGATTTTTTACTTTTTACTTTGTGTCAAGTTGGCTTCACAGTATGACAGATGAAGATATGATGCAGTGGTCATTTTTCTGCCCCCTTCAGTCATTTGGATATTGAATTGAAAGACTATAATATACTCATTGTGACAACTTTAAATAAATACCAACATATGTGTCTTATAAAATGTCAGGCCAACACAAGCCTTCTCTCCAGACTCTACCGTCTCTGTGACGCTATTGGATGGATGAAACATAATACTTCCAGGAAATGCTGCCTCATTTGTTTCTCCCATGTTTGTTAAGTAGGGCTGAGATCTAGTGACTGAAAGACCACCGCATATTATTTGCATCATTACCTTATTCGGGATTACCTTTGGTGGAACAATGTCGTTATTTGAGAGTTAACAGTAGAAATAGGTGGAAGACATGTGGAGGAGAGGAAGGGGTCCTCAGCCTGAATTAAACCAGAGTTGTGATAAAATGTTTCCAGCGGTTGCCTTTTTTCTCTGATGTACCTGTTAATTATATAAAAATGTTTATCTTTACAGTCTTTTTTTATACAACTGAATTTTCACTGTTTAGTTGGTTTAATCAAGTTTGCATCTGTGCTACTACAACAAGAGAAGCCGCACGTTTCAGCCATTTATCCATTACTTTTACCTATTTTAAGTGTTAGTCCATGGTTATACAGCCTTAAAGACATCTACAGCATCACATATTGTGAGAGCTTGTATCTAGTGACAAATACATGTAAACAAGCAAGACAAAAGTGTGGGATTAGAATTTTAGGGGTGGACATACTGAGCCTTTAAAGCGTGCATCTATTCTGAAATCCACGGGGTTTCTCTACTTTCTGTGGGCTGAAACTTCCATGTTGTACACCTGGATCACTGATGTAAGAGCAGGTGTTTTTTTTATTTATTTTTTTTTATTAACCATTAAAAACGTTGGTGCTGTATCATCACTGACAGTGTGTGGCGAGAGATAACACACACTGCATGTGTGTGTGTGCATGTTTTGCTATCCTTGTGTGGACCAACCCTTGACAAACAACCTTTCTTGTGAGGACATTTTGTCTTGTGAGGACATTTTGCCTTGTCCTCACAAGGATTATGCTAGGATGCCTTGGTTTTAGGTTTAAGGTTACAAATACAAAAAGTTTATGGTTTGGGTAAAGGTTAGGGTTCGACATTCAGTTGTGATGGTTAGGGTTAGGGTAAGGAGCTAGGGAATGCATTGTGTCAATGGAACGTCCTCACAAGAATTTTTTTTTATTTTATTTTTTTTATTAACCATTAAAAACGTTGGTGCTGTATCATCACTGACAGGGTGTGGCCCGAGGCACTACATGCTGCTTGTGTGTATATGTGTGTGTGTGTTGCTCTTTTCTGTACACACTTGTTAAGTAAGTTAATCAGGTTTTATGGACTCTCAGTGGCAACACATGATGTTCTATAACTAGTTATAGCTGAATCAATATGTGGATATATTTGCTGTATGTTTTTTTTGTAATCAAATCCTAAATTCTGTTTTCTCAAACTAATTAAGTCACTGTCTGGCCACTAGGAGGGTTAATAATTAACTTGAACAGTTAACTATTAAACACATATTACAGAAAAATATGTTTTCTTAGGTCTTTCTAAAAATCTAATACATTAAAATAAAATAACAAACAAATATTGTCTTCTTCACCAAAACATTCTTTAACATGTGGCTTATGTTTGGGCATGTGAATTTCAAAACGAAACAGAAAGTCACTCCCTCTTTCGTCAGACTTTTCCAGAAATGGATGTAATTATTGGAATCGCATGAATCTTCAAAATGACACAGCCTCTGGATGAAGTCAAACATTTGACTCTCATGTTTTTTTCAATATATCATGTCAAGACATCAGTAGCACAACCAGAAGCTGTAACTCTCTGTGTTTAGAGGGATAAGACGTGGGTGGTCGGGACTTCCACAGGGGAACTTATTTCACCAATCTGATTTTCTTTTCTCTCCAGGCTCCTAAAAAGTATCGGCATACAACAGTTCTGAGCAGGGAACATCACTGATGGTTTGCAAAAAGAAGGTATGACCTTTGACTAATGATATTGGAAAAATTAGTTTTCATGTGTTTAATTCTATTTACATACTGTACGTCTTCACTAACATCTTATACTTTCAGTTTCAGCAAAGCACCGTCTTTATATTGATTCACTGTGACTATACAGGATCTGATTCATTCAGGTTATGTAACCGTGCTCCTCTGTGACTTGGCGACTGTATAACTGGTCCCGTCACTTTGATTTTTCAGAAGCATTCCTCTGTATCAGGGTGGGTCTTTTGTATTATGTTTTGCATATATGTGTGTCTGTGCGTGTGTGTACATGCTCAGCGGAAAGGGAATAAATGCTCGGTATCGATACCAAAGGTTCATGCATATTTTATTCAAGAGTAAAAAAGTGGATCGTCCCATGGGGCATGCTTACAGTGTTAGTGACTGGGGAGTCAAAACAGAAAGAGAGGAGAAAGAGAGAGAGAGAGAGAGAGAGAGAGAGAGAGAGAGAGACTGAGAAAGAAAGAGAGAAAGAGAGAGAAAGAAAGTAAGAACCGTGGCACAATTTCTATGGCACAGGGTCTCCCAGGGGGGTTCACCTCTCCCAAAGAAGCACAACAAGATCAACCAAGGAGCAACGCAACATGAAGAGCAACCAGCAGAGAGAGAGAGCTTAAATATTAAGAATAATGTCCATAATAAATAGAATCATAATAATCATAGAATCATAAATATCATCAAATAACAAGAGGAATCATCAAGAATTATGATCAGAGAGAGTACACTTTTTTCCTTTAAATTGTGACGGCAACACACCGGCTCTTCTGTTAAAATGTGTCTTGCTGCTTTTTGCTTTGAACAGCGCAAATTTTAACCATGCAATCATGCTTTTGGCTGCCTGAATGCCTGTGCCTCTGTATATAGTATGGTCATTCATCAATGCTAGTTTAATATTTGTTTATCGTTATTCATATTTATCATTAAAAACAACTCCTGTACATCGACAAAGAAGAGAGGAGAGAACGTGGACTTGACACTTTGAATAGAAGCGTACTGTCATTCTGTACAGCGTTGAAAGAAACCAGAAACACAGGTTGTGAAAAAGAAAAAAAAATGAAAGAAAGAAAACATGAAAAATAACCCAAATATAACACAAAATGAATACAAAAAAATAAATAAAATTAACATTATGTACAAAATAAATTATTCATTATTCCTCAGTTCATTTATATTAGCCAGAAAAACAAAAAGAAAAAAAAATCCTACCATAGTGAAACACAGAGCACAAATATAATCTTCACATTATTATCAAAGAACTTAACTCTGCATGCACTGATGCGTTAATATAAATGCTTTACAAAGACCTTTTCTTCTGACTTCTTCTTGTTGTCTTGGCTGCTGCCTTAACCAGAAGAGTCCGTTTCCTCTGTGAAATATCATCTCCTGCTTTTTAGGCCGGAGATTTTCCGGCCATCACTGCTGTTTGGTAGCAGACAGCAACACGGGAGGAAAGGAGGATGTAGAAAGAGAATGAGTAGAGTATGACTTCACATTTCAACTCCCCCTGGCTCCCTCACAGAAATAAAGTATCCTACTTCCACTATACTGCATCTTGCATCTTGTGACCAAATGCATCAGATGTGCAATAAAACCTCTCTATGTAACCTATTTACACATAACAGGTAGGGAGAAACACTTGCTTCAAATCTGATCCGTGCCCAGTTTCAAGCCTTTCCCGAGAGCTAACTGGCCTGGGACCAGAGTTTTGGGGGGCTATCCTCCACTTGACTTCAAGTAGAGGAAGGGTGCAGTGTAGTGCTACAAAAGCAAACGGGAATCTCCTCCCGAGAAGAAAAGGACAGCGAGGGCTCAGATTAGACTGCAGCTGAGATTATCTCCGCACATCTCTCTGCAACAGATAAACCACCGCACTTGCACGACAAAATTTTTTTCTCGCTGTTGCTGCCTGTCTGATGGCGAGTTCTGCTCGTGTTTGCAAACGAAAACACATTTTCAAATATTACCGCACGGACATTTACATGTTGAAGCATGTGCACGCACGCAGGCAGGCAGGCAGGCATATCCACGACCCTAGAAAATCAATCAATCGCAAGTTTGGTTCCACTTCCTGTTTTTGGGATGCAAACAGGAAAAAGAAGCATACATGTCTTTAATGCCCCACCCCCTGATGGCCAGCCCACCCACACCCCCCTTTCACAAACTTGACCCTGCCGACACAACACACACCACCGACACGGCCACGTCATGCTGACACTGTCAACCAACTGGTGATCCCCAACATACAAGGTGAACAGCAGCTCCTCCTGATTTGCACGGGGAGTGTTTTTGTAGTTTCTTTCCTGTTGTTGTGCAGGTACATGGGAGTTGTAGTTCTCTAAATAGGGCCGATCAGTTCAGTGAAGAGACTCAGCCTTTGGTGGTAAAGTCCAGGTATGCTCATGCCTTTACATACAGCTGAGGGCAACAGGAGAGGGGTAGATAATCAAGTGTGTATGTATGATTGCATGTGTATGTGATGTTGCCTATTCAGTGTATGAAATACTGGGTGTCTGTGTGATGCATGTTTCTTATGTATATATGCCTATGTACACGATATCTATAAATACTGTATGGTACCATATCAGAGTTGTAACTGTAGGTATGTGTCTGAGCATGTGGGAGTGTATGTCCATCACTGTATATTGCTGTTGCTGTCGGTCCCATTGGGCTCGCCCATGTTCATGCGGCCCATCGACAGGCCAACACTGTTGACGGCGTCGCGTCGCGGAGGCATCCTCTCGTTGATCCGGTCCAGACCTTTGGCTTCCTCAAAACTGCTGATCCGATGCTGCGGGGAGAAGCCTCGAATGGCTGCGGAGACAGGCAGGCACCCACGCACAGGCACGCACGCACGCAAACATACATACACGCACACACAGTTAATATTTAAAAAGACATTTAGTAGAATCTTGTGTATCCAAACCCCTGGGAGCTTAGAAGGAAATATTTAGAGCACTGAAATGGATTGAAATTGCAAACCACATTTTATTCATTTATGAAATGTAAATGTTCACGCATTTCCAAAACATTCAGTTTGGCTTAATTTACCATGTAAATGCTTTCATTTGAGCGCACCAGCAAGGACATTTTAATCATTTCGGCCCTGATTGTGCTCCCGTAGGCAGAAGGCCATATATGGTTTGGTTAAACAAGGTTCTGTTATTTATGGACACATACTGGGTTCTTTATCCACACACATCAGCCAGTGTTCGTCTGCTGTCTGAATGCTGAGCTAGGATTAGTTTGACCTCGTGGCCCACAGTGAGTGTAACAGTCAGTGCGACCTGGCCATTGATCCTAGATCAGTAGTCTGAGACACCTGCTGGATAAGCCATCATGAGACACAGAGTATGGAACAAAGCACAGCTGCACAGACGTGGTCATTCATAAGTTCTTACAACATGTTTGGTCTCTGTGAAGAGTTTTTTCAGCCGTTTGTTTGAAATTATTTTTTAATCGAAGGTTTCCACTTGGGCATAAAATTTGGAAAACACATTTATTATAATGAACTTTGTCACAATTCCTCTTCCTCTATGAGTTCAATGAACAGTGTGCTGGTGCACTACAGGTTATTTGTTAAAAGGGCACTCCACTGTTTCTACACGTGCAGGTCAGTTTAGTTGTCATAGGGATGATGTCATCAAGTTTATCTCAGCTATACTATAACACTACAATGGACAATTTTTTAAAGGAATAGTTCAGCATTTTGAGAAATACATTTATTTGCAAAGAGTTAAATGAGAAGATTGGTACATCTCTTGTGTCTCTACAGTAAATATGAAGCAAAGCCAGCAGGTCGTTAGCTTAGCTTCGCATAAAGACTGGAAACGGGGTGCAGCTAGCCTGAGACTGTCCATAGGTGAAAAAAATCCCACCTACCAACACCTCTGAAGTTCACAAAATAACATCTTGTATCAGGTTTGTTTGATCCATACACAGACAGAGATGTGGTTTAATGAAGTTTACAAAAACAACATCTAAAATGTTTAACTATTCCTTTAACAGAAGTATGCATTGCAAAATCATGGTTAAGAGTTTAAAGACATGACAGTTTAGCAAGCAGGAAAGCTTGGTTAGTTGCATTATGGGAAATGTAGGATCTAGTGTTTTTTGTTTGTTGACTCAAACTAGGGATAAGCATCAGAATATGTCCAGCTCCACTGCCTCAGTCTCAACCATTTAACATATTTTAATCTCTCACTTGTGAGTCATCCAATTTTATGGAAGGCAATAATACATTTTTGGAATGCCCCTTTAAATTAGACTCAGAAAGCAGATACAGATAAGAATTATGAAGACCACTTGTATTGGCGTTTGTTGTCAAAATAATTTTCACCAAAATAAGGAAGAACCTTTACAACATGAAGCTTTGAGATCAGCAATCTCTGTGTTGACAGATGCTCCTGTACCTATGAGGAGGTCTGTCTGGGGAGATCGCTACCACTTTTAAACATAGGCCACTGTCCTGTAACCTTCGCACACATGCAGCTACTCACAAATATGCCACTGTGTCACACAGCGGACATGTAACACCCAGCTACAAATCATATAATGGAAAAACGTAGCACAAAAAATACCCATAATTTATTCACTTAAACAAATTATGGACTGTAACTCAGTTAAGCCAAAGACAGCACTAAAGGTACAAACACAAAGACTACAGTCAGATAAAGCGTGCAGAGTAATAAAGCCTGTGTACACAGAATATAATACACTAGACACAAATACCATGACCACAATCTGTTCAGTAGCACAGAAGAACCTGGCAGACCTGTTCTGGCTTCACATGTTTGAATTGTCCTTCCAAATATGAAATGTGCATAAAATCTGTGCATATGCCAGAGTGATCATCTTTCTCTTCTTTCTTTTTAAACAAGTTTTTAGTTTGGAAATTTGTTTTTAACCTTTGGGACATAGATGTATGGCAACATATTCTAAACTTAACTTACTTGGCTTTTTGCAGAGATTTCAACCATATCCATTGATCTCCTTCAGCAGATAACTCAAGTGTCATCACATGACCCACATACAGAACCTGGGTCACATAACCTTTAGTATGTGACTGAGGTTCTGTACTTATTTGTTGAAGAAGGCCATGGAATATGGTTGAAAGTTCAGTAAAAAAGTTGAGTTTAAAAAACTGATACTGAAATACTCCTTATCACTTTTCATGTATTTATTTTCAACATCACAGGTGACTCTTGTTCTGCCGTAGCTTGTAAAGAAACAGATTGATGGCATGTTTGTCTTCTACAGAACTACAGCACCTACTGTATGAAATACAAAGATAAGACTGTAACACACTGCAGTCTAAAAGAGGTCTGAGTGACCCTGGCAACCTCCACAACACCCACTCCCACCCACAGCCCTGCTCTTCTTGTGTGTGTGTGTGTGTGCGGATGTGATGGATGTAAATAAATGATTGTGTGTGTATGTGGGAAGAGAAGGTGAAGTGATGTTTCCTGTTTCCCAAGAGGAGGAAAGAGAAAAGTATGTGTATGTTTTGTGTGTTTTAATGTGGTGGCTTCAGCGTGCGGTGGTTTTATGCCTTGTTGTGAGCGCTGATGTGGTTAGAAGAGCTCAGTGCATCGTGGGTAAGGAAAATCTATGACCTTATGCACATGGGTGGCTGAGGGCGCAGCCATGCTGCACACACACACACACACGCACACACACACACACAGTGAAATGAGTGGGATTTTACCTTCGGCGTCCTTAACTGTCTCGATGGCTTCTATGGCCTCAATGGTAGCTGAAGGATGGGCAGAGAGAAGAGAAGAAGAGAAAGACAGGAGGACAGGAAGAGAGAGATGACAGAGTCCGAGGGCGAAGATGAAGTACAAAGAAAGAAGGAGAAGGAGGAGAAGAAGAAAGGAGTGAAGGCTGAAACATGCTTCTGTGCAGTTGCGCGTGAACGTCTTGGCTTCAGGATGCAAACAAGGGTGAACAGGGGTCCTTTGAAATCTCAGTTAAATGCTGTCAAACACTGGTCTGAAAAAAGTAGTACTTGTGTTGGTCCAAAGCCAATTTATCCACAAGAGCACATCCACAGAAGAAGAAGACCGAAGAGTAACTTGCAGTAGGGTATATCGATGATAACATTTGTGTAACATGACCAGAGAGCTAAGACGTGAAGCCTTCCACCTCTATCTTCTGACCCTTGTTGCACCCCCCTCTCTCTCTCTGTACACTTCCTGTCTGCCTCTCAAATAAGCACCATGAGTCAAAGGGAAAAATGTGCATGTCTCTACAAAAATACGTTAAAATAACAAAACAAAAGATAAAGGACTTTTTTACACATTAAAATTATGTACAAGTTGTTGACAGCAAAACGAGCGCGTACGCATGATGCTTGCAAATTTGCATAGTCAGAGGCATGTTTCAGGCTTTAGTCATGTGAGGCCCTCGGCGCAGCACTGAGACCATGGCAGGTTCAGAGGGCACCTGGTGTTAGCAGTAGCTGGTGTTAGCCCTTACACACCTCACACATACACACACACACACTTTGGCTGTATGTTCTCTTCCTGTCTGCGTTACTGCCCCTTACTCTCCTGTCACTCTCTAACTCTCTTTTTCTCTCTCACATACACACACACACACTCATACAACCAGCAGGCTGTTAGTATCCTCAGCACTGGTGAGGTGAGGTGGAGAGAGTGAGTGAGTCAGTGAGGCAGAAAGATGAGAGGAGAACAATAGCAATAGAGGAAGGAGAGGAGGAAAGAGGGCAGGAAGGAACCGGAGGATGGTCCAAAGCAGATATTTCAACTGTGTCTGTGCATACTTTTGTGTGCTTTATTTCTGTTTTTGAAGGTGTGTCCAGGGTTTGAGAGTGTGTTTGTGTGTGTGTGCAAGAGTGCGAAACACTCACCGCTCTGCAGGGTCTGTTTGCCCCCAGACAGCACTCCGCTGGGCAGCATGCCTGTAGGGGTCAGTCCCTTCAGGGTCAACACGTTCTCACTCTCCTCCCTGAGAGACAGACAGAGGTAGTGTGTGTGCGGGTGTGACAGGTGTGTGTGTGTGTGTGTATAAAAGGAGATAGCAGGTGATAAAGAGAGAATTACAGAGAATTACACACTTCCCCTCTCTGTGCACCTGCTAATACATAAAGACATGCTTGTGGGTTAAAACACTGAATGGTGAAAGTGACAATCTAGTGCAGATTAATTTCTGCAAAAGTTAAAGGAAATACAGCATTTATAGACATTATGTACACACACACACAGTACTTAAAAATGTGAACACAACCCACCGTAAAACAGAGAACATTTTCGCCATCTTCCCAATGGCTCGAATCTTGTTTTTGATCACCTCTTTCCTGGCTGCTGCTGCACTGGCTGTAAAAGAGTCAAACACAAACTTGTGATGTTATGAAAAATAAAATGAATTGTCAAAATTTATATTATATAAAATGTAATAGCTGAAATATATGTCAGCTTTGTATTTCTTCACAGTGACAGAGGTTTGTATCTCACTGCTGTGATGTCAGTGTTGAGTGTTCCTTACCATCATAGATCTCCTCTCCGTCGTTCATGAGTTCGTCATCAGAGCAGATGCTCAGGACGTTGACCAGCATCTCGGTCACTGCAGGAAAAACACACAGACACACAGACACACTCAGCCAGGGATGTAAGGGCACCCTGGTGGTCTAGGGGTTAAGACACCAACTCTGAACCAGCGCTCCCAGTTCACACCCAGGTCATTTGCTGCATGTCATTCCCTAACTCTCTCTTCTCTCTCCTCATTTCCTGTCATCTCTCTACAGTTGCTGCCAAATAAAGTCATAAAATGCCTCAAATCTGACTAAAATCCGGTTACCCACAAGTCCCTAATCCTGTAAGTAGGGGTTGTACACCTTTTAGGGCTGATATAATTGCTATTTTTAGATAATATTAAGTGATACTCGACCCATATAAAGTACATACAAAGGATCTTCCTTTAAAACGAAGACATTTACAAAGATCATACCTTGTGTTGTTTTTACTTACTTAGCAGCCTTTTTTAAAAGAATACATTGGGTTATTCAACTCTTTACCAACCACAAACACTGACAAAAAAAAATGACGTGTCCCTGATAAAAGATGGACACTGTGTAGACTATACCACAGAGGAGTGAATTTATATATAGCCACCTATACAGTTGTGTTCCATACACATGTGCCTTTCAGAACTAATGATATTTTTTTGTCTCAATGTATCACGAATATAATTTGCACTGGTATTGCACCGACTGAGATTTTGCTTCACACTTTGTCTTTATTCATTAAACACATGTAAACTGGTCCGTGACAGCTGCTACATTATAATAGTTTATAAGAGATGTATGCCTCCAAATGAAATTGTAACACCAAGTCACCACATAAAATCGTGTCAGCCCCAAATAGCTCACCTTTAAATGAGGTTTCAAATCAGTAATAACGTAATTTAGCCTGACGTAGGTTTATGTTGACTAGCATTTCAGCTGAAGTCTAGGGCTGGTTACAAAGGTTACAAACCCTTAACTATTACAACATCATTGCCTAAAACCTGTCCTTATATTGTTTTGATAATAATGTACTGTATACGGAAGAGCCTAAAATAATGATACGTGTGTGCATGTGATACCCTTTTCTCCCACAAAAGGCAGCGACCAGGTGAAGACGTCCATGAAGTTGGGCAGCCAGTAGGGGTGAGGAGAACAGTTGAACTGGCGGATGTTCATCACATTGTTCTCATACTTCAGCACCGCCGCTGAACACACACACACACACACACACAAACACACATCAGCCAGTTCAGCTTGTCAGATATTAGAGAACAATCTCTAAAAGTTAATCATCAAGGATAATAATAATCACACATATTGTTATATTAAGAGGAACAACATTATTTTGTTTAAACATGTTCACTGCATAAATATAATATAGTCATCTACAGCAATTAAATTCCTTCCCAGAAGCTTTAAGTGTTCCTGTTCAGTCTTGAATGAAAAAGAACACACTGTTCAGCCTAAAATAATTGCACTGCAGTGCTCACACTTCACCTTTTTGTGAAATACAGTACATGTGTGTGTCAGACCTTTGTTGTTGTAGACATCCAGGTAGTTTGGAGCAGAGAAGATGGTGATGAGGGAGGGGAAACCTGTAGTCTGACTCTTCCTGTACATACGATACCTAAGGAAAGAGAGACAAACAAGCCGCCCACGTTACAGCTACTCAAATAAAAAAAACACAGTGTGGATAAAAACCGAGGATTCGCTTCAGAGGTCCTTAAACCAGACAGAGACTGGTTCAAGGCGAGACAGCCACGCATTTAAAAACAAATGAAGAAGGATTCTGTGTGGGCAAAATGACAGGGTAAAGTAAGAGTGCCACTGAGGAGGGTAGTGAAAGCACACAGTGTCACTGTGTGAAGCTGCCAGCACATTGAGATTCTTAGGGGCCCAGATCTAGTGACTTAGTCAATATAAAGAAAAAGAAATTCTGGGTGCAGCTGGTTTCATGCATGCAAAGAACCTACAAAGATAAGAAATGAAATTGACACGAGCACACATTTTTCATTTGCACCCACAAACAAAGCACAAAAACAGCCTCTACTAGCTGCGTCTCATGAGGATAAACGAATTACCAAACTCTTTCGTAATAAAGAATTTTGCCTATTTATTATGAACAAATATAATCCAGGTATCCAGCAGAATTTGGTGGCTTGTTTCCTAGTAGAGTGATTTTCTTATTGTCTTTTATTATGTTGTTCCCAGTGTGTCAGTGTCCTGTGTTGTTTTGTCCAGGATGTCACTCTCTCTAGGAAGCTGTGTACAACCAAATGCCAATATGCAAATCACTGTCATCAACACAAGGTTTATTTACAAATTTTGTCCAAAGCTGGCCACCGTGCACTGTGTCTGACCAGAAGCCAATCAAATCAGAGCAAGCTAATGGCTGTGTATCAAACAGGCTCCTGATTGGCTGCCTGTTAGACTGCTCTACCACAATGGCACAGACTGTACATTTCCCCTGTGACCCAGTATATACAATGTGCTAATGTTTATAGCACACTGTTTTGCATTTAGTAAATGATAAATCAACTTAAATAATTGTTTTGCTTTTACAGGAAATAATGCAGTGAGTACACTGTTGTAACTGCAATTTTGGACCGTCACTGGTGATTAAACTTCAACAAAGAGAATTTTTCCAGGATTCTTGGTTATTTTGTGGTTTTGTTTGCTGAAGTGTTGAACATTTAAATTTTAAAATTTAATCCATACATCAGGCGCTATTTACAAGTACAGGAGTATAAAAGATTAAAATTACCATATATTTTGACCAGCCCTTGTGCAAGTGCACAGAGACCCATGGACGATTACCCAGACTACCCAGCTGCATGACAGACAAAATACTGTTAATGGGTTCGCCAAACAGCACCACTCAGACTACAGCAGCCTTAATTGCTGCATTATATTTAGAGGATTTACACTAAGATAACAGGTGCCAGGAATGGATTTGCGGGTCAGAAAATTGTATTTTGCCCCCACTATTATATTTAGACAAGTAGTGCAAAGCTTACGTGGCTTTTTGCCTCACATCATTCTCTTTTCAAGGAATGAGTTAGTTAATCTGAATTTCGGTGTTCTCTATCAGACAAACTTTAACAATGCTAATAACACAGTTTAAGGGTGACAGGAGGAAAATTGTAGAACTTTTTTTCCTGTAATGTGCCAATTCCCCCAACAAAGAAAAATAACAGCTCGGAACATCAAATGTCAAGGTAAGCCATTAAATTAAATGGTGCTCCCTTTTAAGCCGTGAGAAGGACTGAGCCGCGACAGTCAGTCAGCTTACCCAGCATCCTGTGCTTCGTGCGCTCTGATGATTGACAGCAGGTTGTTGGTCTGTAGGAACTCGCACACTGCTGGGTAACTGGGGACAGTAAGAGAGACAGAGAGAGAGAGAGTGAGAGCAAGTAAGTGCATCTGTAGTGAGGTACTGAAAAAACCATAGAGGGGAAGAAATATCCATGAACATCCAGAAAAGGCAACTTTACATAGCAAACACATCATAAGTTATCATATCAAGAGTGACTAAACAGATGGAAATATTGTTCTTTCTTACTTGTTTTTAATTGTTTTCTAATGTCATGTTTGACTGAGACCAGCAGGGGGCATCAGTGAGCATAAGGCAGGCCTGAGCTTATGGCCTCCTCAGTGCTGTGGGAGTACACACTAGTTAGTCCGTTGATGCTGTGCCTGCTAAACATAGAAAATCACTGTGTTCTCCACAGACTACATGTCGTAACACCGACTTCTACACGTGAGGAACACAGCTACGGCTGCACCAGCGCTCCATCCGTCTTTCAACAGCAGCTCCCCATTGTTGCATTCCTCTGTTTTGAGTCTTGTATTTCCAGCTTTCATCCTCTACTCTACCACCCTCCTCCTATGTTGCTCTCCTCCTTCCTCTCACTGTATCTTAATATCACTCCATATCTGGCAGGAGTAGCCAGTCGTCATAGCAACAGAACCGTGCAGTCTCCCTGGGGATTGTGGGATATCGTTTCATGCTGAAACGGAACTGTGTGTGTTTGTGAATGTGCTGTGTTTATGTGTTTCCTCGTACACTGAATGTGTGTGTATGTGTGTGTGTGTGTGTAAACTGGCCAAGATTTTCTGTCTCTTGCACAAATCCCAGTGATTGTTATTGGATCTTGGATGTGGTGGAACCGTGCAGGCAGCAGCTCTCTTGCACTCTTCTCATCACCAACCTCCCAAACCAATAGCCTGAAGTCCACCTAAAACTTATTAAATTTCTGATTTGTAGATGAAAGTCACATCTCGCTGACGCCAGGCTTTCACAAGGCATCCAGATCATTAAAACACATTGAATGGGCCCAACACAACACAGACAGGAGCACGTTTGAGGATCAGTGTTATTTCTGGCTGCATGTTCCAGCTGCTAATTTTAAAGAATATTGTTCCTAGTGTGTATTTTGTATCTCTGAATACTGCATTCATTCTGGCTTGTTTGGATATCAGGTTAGTTTACATCTCTGAGCGTGATAAGCACTGCGTCAAGGTTTCCAGACAACATTCACTGACATTCAAGTTGATTTTCTTCTAAAATAAACCATCAGGACTCTTATGTAATATCGTTCTTTGTTGGAGTCTGGATGGACCTTGTGAGGAGTAATTTTGCCCTGTACCTGTAGAAGTAGGAGCATCCTCTGACTGTGTTGTGACCAAAGTACTCCTGAGTCTTCTCGTTGCCAAAGTCTTCCAGGGGGTCGGCCCACAGCAGGTCGCACATGGGCCCAAACGCTGGGGGCTCCTTGAACCGGTCCAACTAGGACATACAACCATCACATACACAAAAACACAAATGCTCTGTCACACATAAATACACCAGTAGCCACAAAGAATCCCTCTCACAAAAAACATATCAGATACACACAACATTTTTTAAAGTGATATAAACCATACAAAAACACACACACAATTGTACCAGCACATATAGGATAAATCAGAAGACAAAGAAAAGCAAACACATAGCATACACAAATGCACACACAACACACACACATACACACACACACTGTCAGAGCAGAGCATCTCCATGGCAACCCTCACCACACAGGAGGGAGAAGATGTCACACCAGCAGATTCACCATGGAAACACTGCCATTAGATGAGGAAGTGTGTGTCCTCATGTCTCTGTGTTCATGTGTGTGTGTTTGTGCTCTGTATTTCTGTGAACTGTATACATACAGCATGTGTGTGTGGGCCTCTTTCACTGGTGTATTCACTGGTTTCTTCAGGATTCTCAGGACATGTTGGTATTAAGACATAAGAGTCAGTGTGTGTATGTCTTTGCTCACGGGTGTGTGTGAGTGCTACATGTATAAGTCATGTTATATTTCAGCAAACAAAATTGTGATAAATGTTGCTATTATGTAAATAGCAAAAAAGCAGTAAATACGGAAGTGAAGAAGTTGAGGAAAAGGGGTTAAAGTTTTCAGACAGGTAAACTGTGTAACATTTAAAAAGGTTGTAATGTCTTAATCGAATACCTTTTTAGGCTGATTATTTACCCAAGAAATAAATGCAATAGAGCCTAAATAATAGCTGAGAGAGGCAGGTAGTGCACTCAGGCTTTAAATAGTCTTCACAGAATGAAAGGGGGACATTTATCAACAACATAAATGTACTCTTTCTTGTCCATTTTAATCAGTTTGTTTAAGAGAATTAAATGTGAGACCATATGACTCAAGTGTATTTGTGTTGCTAGGTGCCTGTCTTTGCTTCTACTATTAATATCTGTATTCATTTATATAATAAACTTATTTAAAGAATCTAAATATTCAAAGGCAGCTTAACAACACCATATTGCCTGACATGCCAGTTCCACAAAAGTCTTATTGTTGGGTAAAACAATCAACAAGTAAGTTTAGTTTTAGCTTTCAGTCCAGGTTGTGCTGCCTCATCAGCTGGCTTCACATTAACATCTTCTCTTGCTTTAGCTGTCTCATTGGCTGTTTGTGGCAAAGTGTACACTTACAAAGCTGTTTTATGTTATGTAATTTTATTTCAATTGTGTGATATTTACAAAGGTATATAATAAAACAGATGTAGTCAAAGATGCAGTTACTGTGTTTTGCCTTTTTGGGCAGTATTTTTTATTCAAAATTGTGTGTGTTTGTGGGTGTACGTGTGCACCTCTGATCGTACCTTCTTGATGTCGTCCAACGTGTGGATCTCTGGTGAAAGCCCCCCATGCACACACAGGAACTGCTGGTTCATCAGGGCTGCCAGGGGCAGGCAATCAAACGCCTCCATGCAGGAGTCGTATACCTGCTCCGAGTACTTGATCTTACCTGAGGGTGGTTGGAGGAATGGAGACATATTTCAAGACTTGAGACAGATGCGCCTGAGTGTGTTTTGACATGCTTTGAACAGCCAGCATCCCTGCAAACGTACTGTCAGTCCTTGTCATTTGGGGTGTTACATATCAAATGAAGAGAACAAACGTGGAGTTTTTACATGGGTGGATTGAAAGAACTCAGTTATCTAAAGGCTTCAAACAGTCAGGCGGTTCCTTTAAAAACATAATTTAGTTCACTTGGGGGTAAAGGCAGTAACACGTAGGATTTTTTCTCATAACATGTTATTAATTTATGCCACCATCTCTTCTCCAGCACTCCCATATGACCTGTTTCTCTCCTCTCTGATGATTTAGAAAAGCCACTTCCCAGAGAAGAAATGCTCCATATGACAGTGCATAGCATATTATTACAGACACCACATGGATGCAGAGACTCCAGTTCTGTTTCCAGTGAACAAAATCTGACCCAAATATAAGCGAGAAGCAGTGTAGAGGCGTCACTGTGAGGCAGAATTTTTGCTTTATGAAAAACTCCTTTGATTTGGCAGCGATATCAATAAAGACATCCAACACGCAGCATCTTTAAAAGTACATTTCACACATGGGCGTAACAATACATCTGACACAAAACAATATCACAGGATTAAAATAGCTGAAAGGAGATCGGAGGAGAGAGATAGAAGAGGAAGAAAGAAGAGAGAAGGGTGGATTTTGGATGAGAGCGAGCGGGGAGGAGATAAAAGGAGAATGATAATTTCATAAAGAGAGAAAGGAGAGAGATTGATGGGAGGAGACAGGAGAAGGAGGAGAGGTTAAGAGCAGTGAGAGGAAGCGAGGAAGGAGAGGAGACGACGAGGGAGGACATGAGAACGGCATGTACACAAATCAAAGCCAGTATTGTGGAGTACCAGTGTACAGTAGCCAGCATTAGAGTGTTTTTGTATGCGTGTGTATGTGTGTGACAGCAAGGAGTGTGTTTGTCAACCTCTCCATCTGCCTTGTGTAGAGCAAGAGCTCATTATTGCTAGTCCACCAGTTTTCAGCTTCTTCCACACATAGACACATTTAAACATTTATGAAGACGCTCTTGCACACGCATGCAGTCATAGTACATGCACACACTCGTGGTACACACACACATACACACTCACTCACACACACACTCACAGCAGATGGTAATTGAGGGCGACCACTATTCGCCACGAGCATCAGGGGAAATTAGCTTCCTTGTCCCTTGGCCAATCAGACACTGAGGAGAAAGTCCCTGAGCCAATCATTAAGGGCCAAATTAATTTGCTGCTAATCACCCACTCTCGGACAGGACACGAGGAGAGTCAGAGAGACAGAGAGAGAGAGAGAGAGAGAGAGACTGGGGGAGGGAGGGAAAGATGGAGGATAGATGAGAAGAAGAGGGAGAGAAATAGGATATAAGGAGGGAGAGAAGAAGCAGAGGAGGGATGTATGGGAGTGTGGATGGATGGGGAAGATCCTTGGCGGAGGAAGAGAGGAGAAGAGATGCTACAGGAAAATACAGAAATTTATAGCTGGAATGATCAGTTGATACATTGATTAGCTGGATGATATCAAATTCATATGTAACAACTGACTGTTTGAAATCCTAGCTTAGCAACTATTGCAGACCTTGCGACTGTAGTAAAGAGATACTCAATATGTAAAGAGTTTAGAGATTAGCATGATTGTTTCAGCCTTTCAAAAACCAAAAACACAAGAGCAAACACGTAAGGAATGGAGCGAGCAGTGTGTTTATCTTCAGCTGCAAACATTAGCATTTCTAGTAAAGTGTTACCTCTGAATCCAAGAGCTTGTCATTAGTTAGCTACATTTTGTGGGGAGACACGTTCGTTCACTCATTAACTCATAGAGTTCAGGTTCATTTAATTAGCTAACTAGCCGACATATGGCTGATAATGTCAGGTGTCATTTTAGCTGGCAAAATCAACAGTCAGATACTACAAATGAGAAGTCTGAGTTTGTCTACCTCTGTGATTATCATGGCCTTGCAGCTATAAATCATCCATCATCATTATTGAAAACTGGAGAAATGGAGGGATTTAGCAAACAGTCAATTTTTTTCATCAATTTAAAAGGCCATAAATTCTCTTTTAAAGTCTTCTATAATGGTAAAGTGAATATCTTGGGTTTGGGGCTGTTGGTAGGAAAACAGAAGCTGACATTTTGCTTTCGTTTTTTTTTTAAATCAGATCATTAAAAAAGATTCTGCACAACTCAGTACTGAAACTAACTATTGCATGCAGCCCTGCTTACCTTTACAATAACTTTAACAGACAGAACTGATATAATTTGTAGGATGAGATGAGGTTAAAGAGGGGTGACAGAGACACATAAGTGACAAGGAGCATATAATATTTGGAGGAAACACATAGTTACTCACATTCTTGTTTGAAGGTGAAATATTCTGTCAGATGTCTACATTCATGGTTTCCCCGTAGAAGAAAGAGCGTCTTTGGGTAGAGGATTTTCAGTGACCACAGGTACAACACACACTTCACCAGGGAAGAGAAAGCATAGAATCTAGTTAGACATGAGCACATTAACAATGACATCATCATTAAACTTGCCAAAAAAGAGTAAGATTTAGAGTTTGGGATTATGTTTACAAGCATATTGGGCACATTTTTTACCGTTGCACAGAGCTAGTCCAGTCTAGCTAACCCAGTGCTAGCTTCCAGTCTTTATGCTAAGCAAAGCAAAAATAAAACCCCTATTTGTTTTTATACTTCCATTTTTTGTATAGACTTAACAACAAATTATAAATGACAATGTGCTATCATATACTGCATTACGAAAGTGAGTTTTAACGATGTTATTACTGATTTTTTTTTTTTGTCTTGGATCAAGCTAGAAAGTAATCCCAAATTTCCCAAAATTTTCTATTCCTTTAAACCACACACTACAGTGAAAACAACTTGCGCACATTTAGCACATCATTGTGAGTAAGCAATCGTCTGAGGCAGAGTTGGACTCATTTCACTTTCAGTTCCCCTCATTAAATTCAAATGGGAACTGGTGAAAAGTGAGACACAGAGAATCACGATGGAGCCGTTACCAGGAATTCCTTCTCTGAATGAGCCATCCACTGCCCAAATTAATTGAGCTGAAAGCAAATTGATCCTTACCCCAGTCTAAAGATAGACATAAACAGGATTTTGACAAGAATCATCCCCAATAAGAGCATGCTGATTGAATTAACAGGAAAGTATGAATTGAAAACAGCTGTCTGACATCTTTCAGAATATAAAATCATCCAACATGTATATGACATGATTCTGTTAACACTACAAATGGTTCAGAGGGTGTTTTCTCACCTTTACAGTGTCATCCCTGCTCTACATTAAGTCCCCTGCCTACATGTCCTTGAAGTGTGTTAGGAAGGTGGCCTAAATATTGCTCCCTCCCCTCCACACTCACACCGTGTCAATGATGTGTCCCTTTTGCCATTGCAGCTAAGTGGCTCAACAAACTAAGTCATTCACTATGCACTCAGATCATTGTGGATTCAAGTCACACTCCTGATCTGTTTCTGCAAAATGAAGTAATCACAAAAATACCTCATTGCACTCAGGTCTATTTCAAAGAATCAAATGTCCAGACATCCCTCTGGATGTAGTTTCCATACATACATTTCAGTAAGTAGCATATTATCTTCTTGCCAGTGATTACTGACCTTGAATCATTCATGAATTTTAAATGACACTACCTTGGTATGTGTGCATGTTCAGACACAATCTGTGGTGTGTCAGTGTTAATCTCAAGTACCTTTGTACATTTATAATACAATAAATACGGCACAGAGTTGTAACTGTATACCTCAGTAGTGAAATAAACCTCACTCCTGCACAGTGTAGACACTTCGGGCAATATACACTATAATGGACATTGATTTAGTTGTAAGCTTACTATATACACAATACAATCAACATTTTTTTAAGGAATACACACCCAATAAAATGATGACATGTTCATATACAGCATATACTATAGAGCAGCATGTGATAAAAGTGTCCACCCTCACCTCGATACTGAAGTAGCCCCTGTCCACATAGTCCCCTAGGAAGAGGTAGCGTGTGTTGGCAGGAGAACCTCCAACTTCAAACAACTTCATCAGGTCGAAAAACTGGCCGTGGATATCGCCACACACTGTGGAAACAGCACAAGATAATGTTAGGATCACAGAGACCTGTAATATTCTACTCTCACATGCCGTTTCCCCAATTCAGTTAAAAAACATGGCACCATATTTGATTCAGTTGTTCCATATGGCCTGATTTCCTCCTGAATTTACTGATTAGTTGATGGACAGAAAATTAATCAGCAACTACTAAAAAAAAGAAAATACATTTGTTGATTCTCTTACGTGGGTATTTGCTTCTTTTCTTTGTCTTTGTGATACTATACTGAATATCTTTGGACTGTTAGTTGATAAATTGAGATTGGCATTTTTAAACATTATTCAACATTACGAAGAAAATCATTTTTAAAAGTGTAATTGATATAAAATATTGCTAACTAAGACATTAGGTTAAATTTGTTGTAAATCATGTTACATAAAACTTCACATTGACAGCAATCAGACATCTAGCTTTCCTGACAGAACCTCATACTGTCATACTGATTCAATACACATTTCAGTGGCCGTGTTTCCAACAGTTTTGTTCCAAGTCACATCCTGGAGTATTGGATCTAATTCAGATAAAACTTCACATACTGAACACTTCATAATTTGAAAAACTTCAGGACTGTCTGTCTATATGATCTGCCAGCATACATCTTCCCATCCGCCTCCCTCACCATCTGTCTGGCCTCTCCTTTCACTTTTAGTTGATGTCATAGTTCCCCTCTGCAGCCATTTTACGATGGCCATTTTGCATCTGCCTGGGCGGCTACGTCTGTCTGTCTCTCCATCTGCTTGCCATGTTAATGTCTGTTTTTGTGTCTACTCCTAAGCATTCGCTTTAATTTGAACTGGGAATTGGGAATGCAAAATGGCATGAGTGAAATTGAGCCGTACCTGTCTGCCTCCTCAGACCTGCCTTCGTATTTTCCCAGAAGCCTTCATGTGACACCCTAAAAGCCTGTCAGTTCAAATTTCAGCCATCCACCTGCCTGTCTGTTCACTAGTCGGTCTATCTTAGAACATTTCCAGAGGGACTCCATCAAAGTGCTAAACTGTTTTCCTCAACATTGCATTTGCTTGAAGCCCTCCCTACAAGAACCTGCACTATTTTTCTGTAGTTTTATCTCTGAAATCTATAGGCTATTTCAAATCGTCACTAACTCTCAGGTGGGTGTTTCTTGGTTAAAATCTGTAGCAGTGGAGAAACTTGGAAAGAGGGATCAATATGTTTCTCATTGGGCATGAGCAGGTTTGAGTACCTCTGCACTAAGCTGCCTATGATCGACTGTCTCTCCATCTGCCTGTCTGTCTGTCCTCGTCCCCGGGGATCTGTACCTGTGAAAGCCGAGCGATGTTCCCACACTGCGTGGGCAGAACAACCCACACGGAATTATCTCACCGCTTGCATTTGCATAAACGCACACACATACACATAGATATGCAGGTACATTAACCAAGCAGTGTCAATAGGTTGGGAGCGTCTGAGTCTGCCTGCCTGCTTGTCTGTCTTCTGTGTCATCGTCTCAGAAACTTGTTTTCCATTTTGTTCCTCATCGATCTTAATCTCCCCCTCCTCCTCCCTTCGACATTCTCCTTCGTTCATACCATTTCCCTGGCAAGGGAATACATGCAGATATTACCAAAGCCAGCACCCGCTATTGTGAGGTGCATAAGTGCCAATTGGTTCTCTCAGTGAAGTGCGACCGAACAACAGTTCATATTAAAAGGGTGGCAGATACATAGCAGATTAATGAATCGACGAACGGAATCTGATTAATACATAATTACTGATCTATCTGCCTTCTGCTTCGCATATCCATTCCTCTGTCTCTCTTGTTTGACTGTCGCGATCTGTGCCCTCAATGTTAAAGTGTGTGATCTATTTGCTTGTCACTCATCCACACATATAAACATACTTATAGCTTTTGTCACAGTTCGGCAGTCAGGTTTCTGTTTAGACATCGTTTTTGTTCTACCTTAGTTTTGTTGTTACATTTCTGCCGGCCATAGCTCTGTTTTGCTCTCAGTCTAGTCACCGTTATGCTATAGTTTCTGTTTTGCCATAGTTTCCTTTCTGCCATTGTCTTGTTCATGTCTTGTATTTGTCCTATGTTCTGTATTAGATTTGTGTTTCAGTTTTCTGTGTTAGTTTTTGCCTGTGTTTTGTCATAGTTCTTTCAGTTCAGTCTTGTCATGTTGTAGTCCTGTCGTTGTCCTGTTCTGCCTTTTCCCAGCCTCGTCATATGTAATGTAATGTTTAAGTTCTGTCTGTTCTAGGTCTGTGTTCTGGTTTCTGTTCTGTTTGTCATATTCTATATCCAGTGTCTTGCCTCTGCTTCACGTCATCTACCAGCCACACCCCCCTCATCATGTCACCTGTGTTTCCTGTTAAGCTAATCACCACCAGACACTATTTAAGTCGGCTGTTTTCTGTTTACCATTGCCGGATCATCTCTTCACATCTCTACACGTCTTCATGTTCACGTCTTCGTTCACGTCCATGTTTTTCCCTTGTCATGTCATGCCTTCTGCCGATGTATTTTGTGTTTGGATTTTTGTCGTTCCTGAACCGGACCTTGCAGTGAGTTTTTGTTAAGACTTTATTTGTTTTCATTAAAGACTATTCTAAGCAGTAAATCATGTGATGCGTTTGAGTCCTGAACCCCCCCGTTATGACAGCTTTTTAGGCGCGGGTAGCCCCAGTGGGAGCTTTGCAAACAGTCTTTAAAGGAATAGTTTGACATTTAGAGAAACACTACTTATTCAAATTACTAACTTATTCACTTTCTTGCTGAAGGTTAGATGAAGGTAAGTGTGAAGCCAGCAGCTGATTAGTTTAGCTTAGCATAAAGCCTGGAAGTGGGGGGAAACAGCTAGCCTCACTCTGCCTGCATATCTGCCTGGACCAGGACCAACAAAGTTCCCTCAATAACACGTTATATCTTCTGTGTTTAATTCATTCATTTTATAGAGTCAGGTGCTGGACTATTTCTTGACCAGGAGTAGTTGCCAGCCACCTAGTGGACACTCCCGGCCAATAAACAATCGAGCACATAGACCTGTGTAGCATGGCAAAATAATGTATTTACACTTTGTTTTTGTATATTACATGTTAAGTAGTGAGGTAGCTGTTTCCCATTTTTATGCTAAGCTAAGCGAACTGGCTGCTGGTTGTCGTGTCATATTGACCTTATAGACATAACATTCATATCTTCTAGGGCCAACACCTTCCGGTTGTTTGGTACATATGCTGTCGTACGACCAAATTCTTATTGTTTTTTTCTTATATGAACTTTCACACATGTAGCACACGGCAGTAGAGTACAAGGCAGCCAACACACATGCTGACAGTGAATTCTCTGGACAATGACCTGCTCTATTCACACATGGGCTCAGTTCAACATTACACAAACTTTGTACTCGGGAGCTGGCAGAGAAAGGTCTATTTAATGTCCGGTTCAATATCTAGAAAAGAGCCGGACAGAAGTGCATGTGTGAATACAGTTGAGGGAGAGATGTGGCTTCATCAGAGCCGAGGCAGCACATTTTTACTTAATCTAGATAACATGCAGATTTTTTTGGCCATTGACAAATCAATTGGTTGAAGAGTAGGTAGGTTTTCAGTCAACCATGGTTTTCTTTGATGGACTACAGCCGTACAATCTTCTCATATTGTTCTCATACTCTCAGCAAGAGAGCGAATACACATTTTTCCCATAATGTTAAACTAATCCTTTAAATGAAATCAGGTTTAGCTTTCCTATTTTCTAATTGTACTGTAATTGTTCACTGAATTACAGATCGAGTCACACTCCATTCTTCATCACTATACCATACCCGTGACTGGCGCCTCAATATCCAACATGGTGCGCTCCTGGCGCAGGATGGCGGCGCCCTCATCGATGATGCGCAGGGCCACAGCCTCCTCAAGTCGCCCCTCCTTGGTGAGGTGAGCTTTGAGGAGGTCCACCCGCGGCCGGCCTTCGGCATCAAACACTTCCTTCATGGTAAGCCGGTGGGCCAGGGGGAAGGGGACCGCTGAAGAGGGAGGTTGAGAGTGGTTGACAAGGAGGAGATGAAAGTGAGAAGATGCCAAGAGAGATGGAGATAGAGGAGAATAAATGACAGAGGAAAGATATTATTTGAGATTAAGAAGGGGGAGGAGAGTTTGAATGGATGTATGTATATATGAATAGAAGGAATTAGAGAATTTGATGAAGAAGAACACAATGCTTATTATAAAGCAGAACATGATTTATTGATATTTCCAGTATTTTTCAAAAAGCTTGGCCACAAACATCAGAAGCCCTTATTCCTCACCACAATCCTGATCACACCCCTGCTGCAGGCTTTGACTGTGCGTGTGTGTTATGGAGGCCTAGGTGGGTTGTATTGAAGCTGGGGCTGCCAGAGTTATCAGGGCTGCCTGCCTCTGTTCTGCAGTAATGTCTCTCTGCCTCTGTTCTGCAGTAATGTCTTTCTTACATAATGAAGGCCCCCAGGGCGCTGCTGGAGAGGGGGGTTGACTGACGACGGGGGTGATACAGCAAGAGTGCACAGCTGCACGTGAGGAGTCACATACACACATAAGAAGACACACTCCACAAAACGCAGACACACACACACAAGTGGTCTTAACAAACAGGCGCAAACTCAGTGGCAAGAAACAAAAGGCAGAGGCGCAGGGGCGCATGCGTAGATCATGTATGGTACAATGGCGTTAACACGCATGATTGCATATGTGTGTGCGAGCCTACAGTGGTACACACACACATGCAAGCTCATAAAAGGTATTGTTATGCAGGATCCACAGAGCCTGTTGGAGCCCCACCAGTGCTAACACAGATAATGGCCTAGATCACAAACTAAAAACTAGGCCTGACTCTCTCTCTCTCTCTCTCTCTCTCTCTCTCTCTCTCCACACAGACACACACACACACTTTCACCCTCTGTCACTTTGTCTCTGTTTTGCACTCTCCTCTTGCCCCTTCTCTGTTTTTTTAATTTTCACTCCTCTTTCTCTCTTACTGATTCCCTCTGTTCCTGTCGCTGTAACAGGCCACAGTCTCTTCAGTGAGCTTTCACACTGATGTCCATCATTACATTTTAATGTGATACTCACATTTAATTTTTTTACATTAAAAGTAGCTCAGCAACCACATGAAACCACACTGCGTGGTTTTATGTAATCACCACTGAAACATCAGCAACATTTAGCCAGTACTGCTAAGTGAACCATCAGGAGGGACAAGAAAAAGCAATGGACAAATCAGTTAAAAATCAACCTAAATCAAAACTGTATGTGTTAATACAAGGATTTTATTCTAAATTTCAAATATGTATGTTGATGAAAATTGCTTCTGACAAACCATGCAGAAATGGATGCTCTGGTTTTGAGCTATTTTTGGACTAAAGGACCATCTAACCATTTGGATATCACATTGAAAAAAAGGGATTTTATTAACCCTTTTGTCCTGGATCACAGCAAAGATGTCAATGAACACTTCAAGCACGTGGACACACCAGAACATCCTACAACACCTTAACAAAAACACATGTCAGGGTACTCCAAGCCTTCTGGGACATACAGAGACACACCTGAATGCATATTTAGACATCCTGAAGTATCAAATGGCTGTAGGTCTCTATAGGTTAGCCCCCTCCTTACCCCAAGACACTTTTACACACCTCAAAACTGAATACAACACACAAGAGCACATTGAGACATCCCAGGACACCACAAGCTGCCAAGCTGAATGGTCTGTTTTCTATCGATTGAGAACAGCAGATCAACGTGTTAAAACCAGTTTTGCCTTTCAGGTATGACTGATTGATATTTTAAAAGGTTTGTGCGCCCCCAGGTTGTCAGAGAACATAAGCCAGAAAAAGATTTACTCATGCATGTTGGCATTTGTGTGACTTCATATTTATTTATAAAAGGAGACAACGGAGCTCAGTCAGTGTGTGGCTAAACCTTCTCCTTCACTGTGCTGTAATGTACTGTTTTATGCTACTGTACTGCACCATACTGTGCTACAAACTGTAATGATGCTTGTGCAAGTCACCAAAACATGCATGCATGCTTGCACATATATATGAACTCCATGTGTGTACGTATAGTTCTGGTTGGAGGTAAAGCTGAGGCCTCTGGTGTGTGTGTGTGTGTGTGAAAGAAACAGAGAGAGAGAGAGAGAGAGGGAAGGAGTGTGAAACTCGTAAATTGTGTGAGCGGTGTGAAAGTAGGGCAGGTATGAGAGAGTGGAGAGCAGCAGAGACACAGAGCTTGGGGAAGGAACTATACTTGGGAAAACTATACTTGGCAGTTAGGGAATGGAGAGAGGAGAGGTTCTGTGCCTACAGAGTCAGACCGAGAAGATGTTTTGACACCTGACGACTGCCTATTTGATAAGAGCACAATTCTAGGGGAATCTTAGTGAATTTCAGACAAACCTGAGAGGTTCAAGAACACATGGAAAAGTTGCAGACTGGAAGCTGTCTGGGTTTTAGAGCTATAAATTATGAAGAATCCACATTTGAAATTTGAATTTTGCAATTCTGATATGAACTTGTGAACCACGTTGGTAAAGCTTTTTCTTCCACATTTTGTTAACAGAAATAAGATTTTTTTAATAGTGAAAGGCTTTCTGTATTATGTGGAATTTGTCATGTAATGGAGGTACATTTATCACAGCACTAATATTATTAATATATAGATTCAGATCATCACATGCTAACCAGTTTGTGGGCCATCTGACAGCCCTGGTTCATGTGTCTATCTTGGCTTGGCATGTTAGCATGCTAACATTTGCTAATTATAACTGAAGAAAAGCACTGATGAGGGGAATGTTATTAGTTTTGCCTGTATTTGAACATAATGCAATGTATTTTAGTGATTTTGACCTGATTATGGCTCTCGAGAAAATGTCAGGGAATCACCAAAGTCATAAGAATTAATCATTTGATACCATGGTTGTTATCTGTGCCAAATTTTAGTGTAGTTTATCCAATAGCTAAAACATTTCAGTCTGGATAAAGTGGACTGACCAACACAGTGGTATTACCATCCCTAAAACGACTGCACTAAATTCATATAAAAAGGTGGGATCCTTTTGTTTTCCTTATACGTAAATTGAGCATTTGCATCCTGCTGGTTTCTTTCTAAAAACCCTTTGTGATTAAGCAGTTACGGAATGGACTTCATTGATAAGTCAATTTGGAGCAAGTCTAGCATGAGAAAGTGAGAAAAGAAAATAGTATTTTTAGGCAAACAAAGCTTGGGCTCCTAATAAGCAGGAAGCACATCAAAAATGTTTTAAACAATCACTGCCATTATCAACATTTTTATCACAAAGGATGTCTAATTAAATTTCAATAACTAATTTGAACGTGCCGTGAAGCTCTTGGAACACATACACAAAAGATCACGGCTTTATCACTTTTTAAAAAGAAGGATTTTAGAGATGAAAATCATACAAGTCTGAGAAATTCATGTTTTTGATCATAACAAAGGATCATTCTGTGGAGATGATAACAAGAATGGACTCACATTTTGTTCTTGAGACTGTGCAGAGCAAACTGCACCCACTGACGAGTCATTACACAGAGTAGCATCAAGTGGTCTGGTCCAACCAGTTCACCAGCAGTTGATGTGTGAGACCAATGGTCTATCACAAGTCTAGCTTCTTCGTGCACGAGCAATGACGCATGCTTTGCAGCTAGGAAACAAGCAGCAGGGGTTTACTTGGGGTGACCATATTTTTAAACCCCCAAACCCAGATTCTTACAAGTACAAAATGTTCATGCACACATATAGTATGTATGCACACCACAGATGTTTGCATTATATATGCACAGCATGATAGTCTATGAACCGTGCCTATGCTTCACAGGGCAGCAACAGCCTTGAAGACACATTGACTAAATGACACACATACAGACAAGTCAGTCTTGAATTCAGACGCATGGTGCATTATGTTTTCATATTAGGTTATATAGGACAGAACATGATAAACATCTATGTAAGCTCTGAAAACAAGTATAATGTAATTTTAATCGTGATGAAACCTGCCACAACTCAAAAAATTGGGACATTTCAGTGTTTACAGACATTTGTCAGAACACCCAGCTTCAAATCTGCATTCCTGGACAAACATCTGATCACTGGAGGTTTGCTGTTTTCTTTGCAAAACCTCATCAAAGGTTTACTTAAAAAGAAAATGAAAAACAAAGGCTTAGTTAATAGCTAATAGAAAGCGGTTAACATGCTACCTATGGGCAAACTGTGATGAGTACTGCGGTTGAAAATTAGCCAGGTGGCACTGGCTCATTCACATGTTCTGTCCTTATAAATAAATACAAGAGATCAGTGAATTACTGGATAAAAGAGATATATTAGTCTCAGAGCGAGTTCCACAAAATGTATCGTACACAGTATAAAGATGGTGAGAGCCTGACATACAGTAGGGTCAGAGTATAAATGCCACACTTCTTGAATAGAGTGATGGTGGATAGTATTTTTCTCAAATGCTACTCTCAGGCATTTTAAACACTTTGCAAAGTGTTTCTTACTTTCTGACAGTACAGTCTAAGCTGTCCCTTGCCTGAGTACAGATGATGAACACAGTGAACTTCACTCTGTGAAGTGCAGGCAAGTGGAGTGAAAAACTGTAATTCATCCACAATTGTCCCTTTCACTGAAGCAACAATCGCACGATGCATGGCGGGCATGTTAGGTGAGCTGGACCAGGGGGTGCAAGCTGAGCAAAGAGGTGAAAGCATTTTTAGACTCTTCCTAATGTGCTTTGTACTGCTTTTGTCTCCTGGCCCACTCTCCATCGCTGAACTCCCCAGTGTGGAATTTATTAAGCGCCAAAGCTGCCAGCTCAGCCAAAAATCTCCACATCACAGCGCAGTAAGGGGGAGCCTGAGAGAAAATCTATGACATAGCTTTCAACCAAATCTCCTAAATTTGTTTGGGCTGGCCTAATAGCCTAACTGGAGCAGAATCTGATCAGAATCGCCTTGTTATTGTGCGAATCCTCCTTAATGGCTAAAGTTAATTATTGGGATATTTCATCACTTTTAATAACACAGGGGCACCATTCACAATGAGACAGGGCTGCTGAAGGACGGAGGAAGTGACAGTAAGTGAGAACAGACAGATTGCAGTAATGACTGTAGAAGTCACCCGTGATCCATCTGTCCTCATTTGTGTCCATCCTCCATGTTGTAAAATATGACTAAATAGGTATAAAATCTCAATCAACTGATGGTCTGATCATTGAAAAGAAAAGGAAATCATCTTTGGTGCTGACAGTAATGCACATGGTAAAAATAGTACATATAATTACAGAGGCACATACAGTATAAACAGCAATATATGTTCTATGTACAGCCTATGAATCAATTCATTACAGTGCAATGCTGTGCCTGGCCAGACTGTATCTGTCTGGTGTTCATCCAGTGACATCGACCAGAACTGATGGCATGCCTGTGTGTGTGTGTGTGTGTGTGTGTGTGTGTGTGTGTGTGTGTGTGTTTGTATGTTAGATGTGTTGCCCTCTACAGGACCTCATTTAAAGTGATCACAAACACATTTCCCAAGATCAGTTCATCCCGCTGCCTGTCTCTGCATAAATAAATGAAGGAGGGAAAAACTGAGGGATGAAAGAATGAGAGCAGCGAATGAGAAGAGGGAGAGGGAAAGCAAAAATTGGGGTGTATGAGAGCGGAGCAATCTGACTGTTCACATGCGTATTGTGTGTGTGTGTGTGTGTGTGTGTGTGTTTATCTACCATCTTTGACCCAGATCAGCTAACATAGATCCATGGGTCTTTGAAGGTGGTGGTGGGGGGGACAACTGAAGATGCGTTTGAAGTTGTTCAATTAATGCAAACTACACACATGAAGAACCATCTGTGTACACAGACACACAGACACACAGACACACACACACACACACGAACAGAAACAACGGCCCATCCCCTAACAGCCTGTCCTCATTAGACAATCCCTTTCTCTCTCTCTCTGTTTCTCTCTCTCTCTCTCTGGAGTACCTTCTCTATAAATAGCTCTTGCCCTGCCACCCTCCCCACAGGGCACACACACAGAGACCTGTCAAGGTGGGACCCCTGGCTCAAAAGCTCAAAATCCAACACACATACACACACACACTGCTCACACAGGGCTCTGAGGGAACTATGAGGGATGGGGACAGCATGTTACACTAAAAAGAAATATGCCCAGTGTGCCCCGAGCCTTGCCAGAGGTGGTATGAGTGTGTGTGTGTGAGGGAGAGAGAGAGTGTTTGTGCATGCATGAATGCATACATGCATGTGTGCATATCGGATAAGGCTCCACTCAGCTTTGGTGAATACTCTTCACACATTCACTGATATGTTACTGATATGTTCATGTTTATGTCACAACTTACAAGTTATATTTATCACCTTTACACCTTGAAATGTTTCTTCTTAATAGGGACTACTTTCTCAATGTGAGGAAGGAGAGCTAGGCTAACTAGCCATATAACAGGCTAGGTGGTTAGTTTAAAGAAGTAAAGAAGTAAATGAACCAATATCAACTTTGGATTACTAAAATGTGGATTTTTAGATTATGGTGAAAACATGCAGTTAGGCCTAGTTAATAGTTATGTTTCTACATACTCAAAACTAAGGTTTAATTTAAGAGCCAATAGAGTAATCATCCATTAAGTTTAGTTTTTAGGCAAACATTTAGATGCAATAAACTGTCTTTATGATGCATATAATGTTCACTTAATATCGACATGGTGTCAGAAAAGTGTCGATTCAACTCCACAGTCATTTCTGAGGTGGTGGCGGCTTTTCTCAGACTGACTTGTCATAGCAGGAAAAGTACAGGTGTAACTCCTAACATTAATGATGTACCTATTCTATTTGAACCAGTGGACCATGTCAATGAGCCAGCATGCACATTACCAGAGCCCTGCCACTGGAGCAGCTAAATGGAACACAGTCATGGTTAATGCTATTAGTCACACCTGTGTTTGACATGTCAGAATATCCACTATGAGAGAGGCCGATTGGATTGTAATGTTGAAAGATATTTTTGATATTTTGTCCATCCCAAAACTGTCTTATTAAGCTGTTTCAGTTGGTTTCTCCACTCTGTGATGGGTTTCTGCATCCAATGAACTGTATGACAACTAGGGCTATTATTTTTATTTTCTCTATTTCTTCAAATTTTTTTATTGGATATTTATTAAATCGTTCAAAATTACAACAGATTGCGTTTGGGTAACTGAGGATGGACTCATTAGTTATCCAAATCAAGAGTGGTGCTTGCCTGTCTCAAGTATTTGATCTATAATGATACGAAATGGAGAAAGCCAAATAATATATAGAATGCAGCCATCAATGATGTTATTAATCACACTGGTGCTTCTGCCATGAAAAAGATCTATAAGGCAAAAGTTGTGCACTGGAAGTGATGCATTACACGTAATCTGAAATACACATTATATTTGTGTTTTCACATTTGGGACTCAAGCATTAGCCCAGACACATGCTGCTGGCACATTTTCCAGGTTTTACACTGTCTGATGAATATACAGAACAAACACACTCACATTACTTTACCATCTTTCCCATATTTTTGCTGCTAAAGGAGTAACCACAGGCAGGGTGTTAAGACATTTCACACATTTAATTGATCTTTTATGTTGTCACTGATTATTCTTTGTGAAGCTTTTCAGCACTATTTATGTGTACTGACCTTGTTCAGTGGGTCTATCTGAACCCCACTTTCTTTGGGGGTCTCTGGGAGACTGAGCCCAACTGAGTCACTGCACCAGCCTCCATGTGTGTTTTGTATTTATGTATTTGCATTTGCTAGTAGCACTGAGGCAGTACTCAAACACCCAAGATTCCTTGCTGCTGAATACTGGTACAAGGAGACTGATAGCATGATGTTTCTTCTCTATTTCTTTGTTTTACTAATAATAAATTAGGATCCATGTGGCCATATTGTAGGTACAGTTTTGGGTCTGGCAGGAGGTAGCAGTGACAGAACTTAGATTGTGTTTCTACAAAATCTTATCAAATATTCAGTTCTACTCTAGCTGGCCTTGCTATGTACAATTCATATGGCAATATTTGGCTGAGACTGCTTTAAAGTTGTTAAACTAAACTTTTAAGTGAGAGTCACATTCTCGCATTTTGGCTCTGAAGCCTGCTTGTTTTTCACACACACACAGACGAGTTTGCATGACAAGTGAATCAAAAAGGGTGTGAGAAATCCATTGGTCAAGTCAGAGGAGGCTGTCCTGCCACTCAGTGGTGTGAAACACTACTTCCCTTGTCTTTCTCTTTTTTCTCTCTCTCCCTCTGCACCTCTCTGTCTCTCTCTCTCCCGCTCCAGCTCACCTCCTCCGTGGCCTTGTCACATTCTCTCTTTCCCTCTCTCCCTCACCTCGCCCCCACACTCTGCCTCTCTGTCCGTTCCTCTCGCTGTGCTTTGTCCTTTGGCTCCATCTCTCTCTGCTGAATACCTCTAAAATCCATAACGTGGGGGAACTACCGGGCGCAGTCCATCCGCCAGAAGTGACGTCTGTTTGACTGATGTCCCCATCCCTCTCCAGCATCTCACACACTAAATCATTCTCATCTGACTGATAAATTGCTGTGTTGTTTTGCTGCATGTTTGTTAGAGAAGGTGCATTTGTGTGTGTGTGTGTGTGTGTGTGTGCGTGTGTGCATGTGATGGATGATGCATGAGGATGTAGGCCGCTTAGTTTGTTCCAGTGTCTAGGCAGCTGAGCTCCCGTGGCCCAGCTGCATTACAACACGCATGCAAACAGAAATGAAGATGCAAAAATACACATGTGAAAGGAGGGCTGCTAATTTCAGGGAAAAGGCAGATAACTAATGGATGGGTTGGGGGTCAGTGTTCATTTTTTTCCCGAGGGGATCCAGATTTCCTAGCACCGCCCCTGCACAACTGCATCCATGTAGATCCACGCACACACACAGGCACAGCCATACTGTAGGCATATGCACATGCAGTCTAGAAGTCCTACGTGCAAAAACTGCAAGAGCCCGCACGCCCCCAGCCCACCCCACCCCCCTCCGAACACGACGCACGCACGGAATACCGGGGCATGCCCGAGCGACGCATCCAACTGTCAGCTTCGCTTCTTCCGGCACAGAGACCTTGAGAGTTTATTAAGAGGGAGGAGGGGGGAGACAGGCAGCCAGGCACCGTCGCATGTGACGGGCTGCGTGCGTGGAAGCTCCGCTGCCATGCCAGCCTTGTTGTGACCCGATAGGCACGACAATCTGTGCGTGCTCCGCGGATCACAACCCGCGCGGAGCCCCTCCTCGCCTCCCCTATAGCCGCCCACGCGCACGGCAGAAACAGACACTCTCATAAACACATTAAATATTCCACAATCCGGTGATGCAATTACACCATCAGGGCGGCAGCACGAGCATCGGCGGGCGATGGGCAGCTTCTCGAAACCGGATTTTGTGTCTGATTAGACGAACAGGATGAGGAGGGAGGGGGGAAAGCCGGGGAGACACGCACGGGAGAGGCACGATCACCCGCTGACATTCAGGCCTGACGGCGGAAAAACGTCGACTCGAAACGTAAATCCATCGTGTGCGCTCGTGCTTTTTTTAAACGTCACACCACGACAGCAAACATCGGGCTGCTTTCACCTCACAGGCCCGTGTGATTGAAGCCAAACTCGGCGGTGTGGAGGTGCGCACTCGGCCTGGCAAAGTTACCAGCCTACCTGACGTTAACAGCACACGATTACCTGACTGAAAGGAATACAACTAGATAGCAAATGTAGGCCAAAGCAGAGAGCTGGTCTGCACAACCAACCCACAGCTACAGACACAGTACACGGACACTAAGACAGAAAAATCCTTGAGTCTCCGAGTGACAAGTCCCCCATAGCATCTTACCCTCCCTCTCTCCTTCTCTCTCTCTCTCCCTCCTGCTTACATGCACCATCATCCCGTGACACCATCCACATCCACAGCAAAGATCGGGGGTTATTTACCTTTATGTCTGCCTTTCGCTGTCATCGTCACTCTGCACGGTGTTTCATCGGAACAAGATGCTCATGTCCCTCTCTCTCCCTCCCTGCTCGTCTCTCCTCTCTCCGCCGCTCTCTCGGCTCTGTCTCTCTGTAGGCTATTATTCAGTAACGCGAAACCACCGCTAGGAGTGGAGCGCGTAAATGGAGCTCATGCAGCACAAGGTGTCGCACAATAGCTTTGGCTATACATAGAGGAGCATCCCCCCCACCCTACCCCCCCGGTTAGAAAATGGGGTAATGCCTCGGTGAGGGGGTGAATTCTAATAGAATAACGAGGGAAGACCCTGATTATGGCGTATAGTACTGGATAGCAGCCCCCACCCCCTTCCCCTCCATCACCGCCTCCCTCCCCTAAATGAGGCACATGCATGGTTACTCGCCTGCCAAATGGGCTTCTTTTATTGTAAGGTGATATGAGAACAAAAAACAAAATTAAAAAAAGGATGGACTCAAAACAACATAAGAGACACCGGTGCAACGACATGGGATGCAAGCAGAAAAAGAATATAAGGATGACGAGTTAGAGCAGAATCACGGGCACATAGCTTCTCACTGGCCGTGCAGGATGTGGCATGCCTACATTTGATCACCCGGTCGGCGGGACTTGCGTTGCTGTCGGACATCCTGGAGTCGGGACGGGAACGGAGCCGCAGGGGGGTGGGGGGTGGGGGCTTTCTCTTCTGTCAAGGGCCGAGACCGTGCTGTCGGGTCCTCCGGCGGGCGTCGAGAATGTGCGCGGTAGCTGGGTGCTTGTCTCGCTGCTGCAGTAGTGGCATCACTCGGTGGAGTCTCCGTGCGCTCTCGGACGGGGGAAGCCTGCTGCTGCGCCTGCGGTGACTTTGGGGGAGGATAGGCGGGTACCTAGCTGCTGTTGTGGCATGCTTGGATCCCAAATTTGTTTTCTGCTTTTTTCTTTTTTTTTCAGACTGGAGTGTGGGGGTGCTGGCGTTGGTATGGGATGGAGGGGGGTGGGGGAGACTCTGGAGGTTAGAGGGCGAAGAACGCCTTGGAGAGAGAAGAGACGCGCAGGCTCTACCTCTCCAGGACGCCTCTGCAAGCGGTGCCGTGCAGCTGGCAACACCCCGGAATGGCGAAAGAAGGAACTCCCACGCAAATTCACGCACACGCGAGGACGCACAAATACGCACACACACACATATGCGCACACTCAGACTCATACTGCCATCCTGTGGAGGCATTGATTGCAGGGCTTCCCCCCCTTAACAACAACTCTGTGGTGTGTGTGTTTGTGCGTGGGTGCGTGCACGTGTGCGTGAAACTGTACAGTAGGCTATTTGACAGAAGATCACGTGGGCCTATAGGATTTAGGATAGTGTTTTTCTTTTATAAGACAGGATGTGCATCAAATCAACCATGTAGGAGTTGATTAAATATCATTTGGGTGTATTGGACATAATATTGATATGTGTGACAGAAGATCCACAAAAGACACCATGTTATTAACATAGCATTGAATAGTAATACAAAAAGATGATGTTTCCAAGAAGACGTGCAAAATGTTAACAAGACAGTGTCTATAGGGCAAGCTGTACATTACACTGGACAAACATAATTGTTGGTTGGATAAGTAGTGGGGGGAAAAATGTGCAGTCTGGCCAGAAGGTGGCCCCAAAGGTATGGCCATGTTATTACCTCTGAGGGTCTCTGAAAGAGGCTGCATCTCTGACTCAGTTTGTCAGGCTCAGCTGCACACTGTCAGATTTGTCTCAATCAATATTATCCTAAAGTGCAGACTAAATCTTCCACATCTGCAAACATGTTTGAGTATCAGCTCCACTTTGAGCCCTACATGAATGATGGGAAGATTTCCAACTTTTGCGACTCCTGATAGGATCAAAAAGAATACTGAGGAGGTGCCCCCCTCTCTCTGGGGTTAAGATGCCAACCATGAAATACAAGGTCCACATTTTGAGGCCAACCCTTGCATCCCTCTATTGTGTGGACTAAAAAAATCCCCAATCCCAAAAAAAGACACTGCAGCAGACACCCCACAACCCTGAACCCCCACACAGATATGACCCAAGAGATGAATGGGCTGAAAACATACTGTAGCCTATATACTGCACCATTTTTCACTGGTACTGTCCAATTATTCTAAAAACAAAAACCTGGGCCATCAGGGTTTTTAAAAAAATTTGAACTATGAAAAATGTACGCATATAAATTCTATACATATGAGGCTTTATTGCAGAGGTGCACACATACATACAAAAATGGCGTGTTTCAAAAATCTCTCATGAACTAGGCAGCTTCTGTCATTAATTCATCAGTACACATTTCTCTACACACATTTCTTGACGCATTTTGACCAAGGAAGGAACCTAGTGTGGGAGATAACAAGCAGCTAATTTAGTGTTCAAACTTCTACAAAGAAACCTGTCTTTTGATAACCTGAAGTGAAAAGAATTATTTTACCACTTAGATGCAATAGTCAAGGCGTTACCAAATCCCCACTCAGATTGTTGCATGCACTTTAATGTAAGGGGGATAGAATTGTCAAAAATCATCTTATAACACTTCAACAGTTTCGTCTTTGAGTGTATTGTACATTTGTTCATCTCTTGGTTACTTTCAAGTATTTAACTGTTCAAATATATGAAAATTTCAAAAGGACAGTCTGTGTGTATTTATGCATAAGAACCTAAGGTGTTTTGATTTTACATTTACTGTCTGCATCTTAATTTAAGAGCAAAAGAGTGTTTAGAATGTTTTTAGACATGTTGCAAGCAAAAGTACCCTTTGCTTTGAACTGGGAAAAAATGTGTTAAGCCAAACAGACCAGTGGCTAAAAAATACAAACACATTGCATGGGATTGAAAAAATAACATACAATTTAGAAAGAAAGAGTGAGAGAGAAATCTGGACACCATTTAATTTTCTGTGATGATGGCAGTGATGTTGGGAATCTTTATGTGAAAGAAAAATTGGGTCATGCTTGAATATAAATGTAATAATATCCTTTGAATGGGTATATTCATTTAGTTTTGTAAATTTGTTTTTTACTTTTATTTTTTGTATATGGCAATGCTGTTGACAGGTTTTTGGAAATAATCTGGGTGTGTGCAGGGGGAGAAAACAATAGGAAGAAGATGAAGGAAACTGGAGGAAAGGGTTTTTGCCACATGATGTTTGTATGCTGTTTCGAAGATATTGATATTTGATGAAAAAAGGCATGTATATTTGTTGATACTTGTGTCATACAAATGTTGTAGAAATGTTCTTTAAATGCTTTTAACAGTCCTGTAAAGCCTATGTAGCTAAACGTCTTGTATGAAATCTTACCAATGCACTATACAAGAAGGGCCAAAGCCGTCTGCACCTGCTTGAGGAGCCTGAGGTCCTTTGGAGTATGCAGGACTCTACTAAGGACTTTTTATGACACTGTGGTGGCATCTGCAATCTTTTATGCAGTGGTCTGCTGGGGAGGGGGGAGCACAGAGAGGGACAGGAAGAGACTTAACAAACTGGTCAGGTGGGCTGGTTCTGTCATGGACTGCTCTGTGGACTCCATTGAGGAAGTGGGTGAGAGGAGGATGTTAGCCAAGCTGTCATCTATCATGGACAACCCCTCTCACCCCCTGCATGAGACTGTGGGAGCTTTAAGCAGCTCCTTCAGCAACAGATTAAGACTCCCACCCTCTTTAACACCTCACTATAGTTAACAATGGCATTTAAGTGATGACTGCATTTTTTTTCTGCTGTACACTGCAAATAATGCAACATCTGTCCAGTGCAATACCATAGCAATTTCTGTGCAATAGCATTCATAGAATTATTATTCTCTTACTTATGGATGTCAATAACAAGGAAAACATGTAACATAGTGTAAATACTCTACCTCACTTAATGTAAATACTTTTTCTTGTCACTTTATTGTTCTATGCCACTTATTCTTCTTGTTTTTGTTACTGCTGCCTTATCTCTTAATTAGCCACTTTACTGGTATTTATTTTTGAGTTACTGTTTGCCTGTTCTGCTGCTGTGACAAGTAAATTTCCCCTAAGGGAGATCAATAAAAAGTTATCTTATCTTATCTTACATCACAGAATTCTATAATACTCATATTACTGCTTTCACTCCAAGTGCCACTTGGTAACAGTAATCTAATGCATTCCAACCTAAGTGCAAAAAGTAAAAATGAGTCTAGATGAAGGATAGTAGGGAAAATGTGAAGATTTTGGGACAGACCATTCTTTCAAAATCTAAAATTTTTATGATGGATCTTAATTTAATTGGTAAACAGAGCAGAGCCCTTCTACTTTACTGTTGTCTTTTCACACTGCTTACACTGACTTATGTGCTGTTGAAGAGTGGTAAGGCATGTGCATAGACTATTAGGATACATTTGGCCTAATGTGGTATAATAGGCCTATTGTAAAACCACCAATGACGAATACCACACTGCAAGCCTTAAAGACTTCTTTATGAAATGCATAAATTGATCTTTCTGTGAGATGATGCAGCCAAATATAATGGGCAGAATGGATAGTACAAATGCTGATATTCATTGAGGATGGTTTATTTAACTTCTTACTTTAAGTGGCTCAATCACTTGCTCAAAAATTGGGGGGTCAACTATTTTGTACATCTTATTATAAATTGGAATTCATTCTTAAGTGAACTCATGATGAATTGCCTATATGCCTTGCTAATGGAAATTACTGCTGATAATTTTCTGTCTGAAATAACAATCAGATTTCTAATTAGTATTAGTGTAATCTACCTGTTTCAATGTTTTGCTATATACAAAATATGTTATGTTCATCAGTTTGGGATTGCAATACACATTTTAGACAGACAGACAGAGTACTTTATTTTATTGTGTATTGCAGCTTTGTGTTGTTGCTGGTGACACGTGTTGAGGTTAATGGAGGTCGAGGTTTCACGTTGACAGATCAGTTTTCCGTTACTGTGATCCGCCCACATCTTAACGTGCACAGCAGCAGACCTTTACCTGAAACAGTCAGGTGGCTCCACTTAACATCTGCAAAAGAAAATCAGAGCATTTTACACTACACGTACGTAACACCCAGTGACACACACTTTCAGATGATTCAGGATAAAATCTAATTCAACATATTAAAAACATACAAATACATACAATCTGTACTTACAGCAGGTCTACTTTACACATGGGATGACTACAAATGTGTTCCGTACTCACAATCTCGAGTCTTTGTAGTCGTATCACTCCGCGCTGAGCAAACGCCGAGCATAGTTCATCCGCGTGACACTAACGACTAAAATTTTAACTATAGCGATAAATGTAGTCAGCAGATTGAAACATGTGTAATAATAACCATTCCTCTGTCTGTAAATATGAAAGTGACACTGTTACAGCAGACGTAAACCATTTTAGCACAGGTTCCCAGGAGTTTACCTCATGCAAAATACGTCTAGGGCAGACATTTTGGCTCCATCCATACCATGTGAATACAGCTTTGCCGCCGCATGTTCGGAGCCACAATGAAGTCAGTTGCAGCACTACGTCGCCAGCGTCCACTGTGAGCCCTTTACGTGCGCATGTCGGCGGAAGGCTTTTAGCGGCAGCGCAGTAATAGATGCGTTCTATGGCTCCAACAATAAGACTTCCGTTCTGTCGGCTGACCTTCGGAATAAAAGGGTGATACTTTATGTGACTGCTGTTCTTGAACTAGTTTGATAATAATTTCGGAGGAAATATATCGAAATATATAATTGATTACACAAAACCTATTGGTGTATTGGTAAAAAGACAAAAATATCATATCGCAGAGATTGATAATTTTCTCGATTTGGTAGAAAAAGATAATCAGCAGCTATTTTGATAAATAATGAATCATTTATGTATTTTTTTCAATCAAGGGCCAAACATTTTGTGGTTCAGATTTTCGGATGTGACTCGTTTTTCTGTTTTACGTTTATCATCACAATTTGAATAAATATGTATAGATTTTTGATGGTTCAAAACAAGCCATTTGTGACGTCGGGTTCAGAAAATATTTTGATGCATATATATTTATATTCTAATTTGTATTCTGACATTTCATAAACCAAAATAATTGACAAATAGAGACATAGAAGAGTAACACTGAGTTGTGCAATGTGACTGATTTTGAGGTCCTGCAATTCTTTTCTTAAGCAGGTGCGGTTTAATTTATATAGCGAGGACACAACTGAGCAGGATCACTTTTAAGATGTAATTTGTGATTTTTTTTAAAGGGTTTTAGTCATATTCTGTTTCAGCCTATTAAAGAGTGAAGATGCTTTTATTATGAAGAGTTGAATTGGGAAGTCTTGTCGTTGTTGCTGCTGGCAGAGATCAGGCCGCAGTGATTTGGTAGCCGCTGCAGTAGGAGGAAGGACCGCGGTTCTACCCCTTCTATATTTCAGTTTCGCCTCGAAATTTTTATCGGTGGTTCCTTCTGGTAGCGATCAGTAAATCGAGTGTACAGTAACGGTGTTCTATGATAACTAAGTCGTAGTATTACCGACGGACAGTGACATCAATCGCCATTTTAATTGCACGTTTTCCCTGACAGAACCGCTAGCACAACAATGGCTCTGAAAAGAATTCACAAGGTAAGGAAGTGAACGACGAGGCCTAGGATTTCGCAGTTTCGCTATCGATTTGCTTCCACTATTGCCCAACTGATGCTTATTATCGAGTTAATGAAACAGAGAATAGTTAACAAATATTTACTAAATAACTCGGGCTTGGTTTCAGCTGCCAGCTAACGGTCTCTGAATAGCGAGTGACGACAGTGAGAGCAGCAATGCGCCGCCTGTCTGTGTCCACCACCACTGCTACAAATGGGCCAACTGAACCGTTATAGACTTACAAGTAGCAGTCAGTGTTAGCTTAGCTGCTGGTTATTGTATGTCACACATGCTTAACATCGATGTTTTTTATTTATTATCAGTACTATTTCATTTCTGAGTACAACGGGATGCTAGCTATGCCGGGTACTAGTTAATGATATTAGCGCTGTGTTAGCTGTGTCTGGCTAACATGATCTGTCCCGGTGGTTGGCTAACTCGGATAAGCTAACGTTAAAGGGTTCCTCTGATCAAGCTAGCTTACTACAGTAGCGCTATGTCTTCACAGTAAAGACACGATAGTTTCCATTCGTTAGTGTTTTGTGCTACCATATATCTTACTTGTAGCTCCCAAGTGCAATAGTGAAGGTAGCTAACATTATTTAGTGCAGTTAATACCTAAACTTGCTTAACTCACTCCTTGATTTGACAGATAAGTTATCGAGCTAGCGGCAGCGTTAGCTTGTTTTAAGAGGATACTCGCGCTTATTTTGTCCACCGACTGGCTATTTATTTCTGTGTTGTGTAGTTAGCTCTCTGAATTATCGAATGTGTGTGCATTTAAGTCGAATTCGAACAGCCCATGGATAACTTAAGCATGGATGTCACATAAGCTAGCGTATAACTATTCCGTTTTTTCATCATATTGTCTTCTAATGCACAACCTGTGTATATTTTAGGTAGCCATGATGTAACAGTCGTGTTATTGTTTATAATTGACATCGTGCTTGTTTGTACTCAACAAACGAGCAATATTTTGGGAAACGCTAGCGATCATGTTAGCCGTGTGTCGCTTTTGCAAAAACAGGCCCCACGCGTTGTTCGCCTTTGATGCCATGTTGCTGACAGCAGGCGAGCAGCGGATCGTTTAATGCCGGGTGTTACATTGAATTAGCTCAATGTTGTATTCTGTCTTGTCGTTTTTAACTATTCCAGTAACGTTAGGTTATGTCATAATGCGGCTCAGCAGCCAGCATAATGTTTCTGTCACTTGACATCCTGTACTGTCTCCAACCTGAGCACCTAGTACTTACGCTAAGCTAACGTTTGCACCATAACGTTACACTGGGCTACACACGGCTAGCTTCTATCCAGATTACCAGGCTGCCTGGGTTCTAGTAAAACCTCTGTTGTCGTATCGTGATATCAGTCAGGCTGTCACATGTAATACCTGTTGTACCTGTAGAAATGCTATTACGTAATAGCGGTCACTCAAGTAGTCAAAGCTCACTGTTAGTTGTTGTGAGTGTGAATTACTTTTTAAATGGTTACTATTAAAGTGAGGCTTTATATAAATTGCAGTTCATCTAAACAGTCATTTACTATCATACTACATTTAGAAAAGCATCAGATTGTTAGAATGTATTAGTATAAGATTATAAAAAATATATTTTTCAGGAATTGCATTTATTGTGTTGTTTTTGTGTTGCCAATCGTAGTTAAGTATTAGGTTATTCTATGTAGATGAATATTTTTGGATCTGATCAACTGACTTGTCATTTGTTTGTCTCAGGAGTTGAACGACTTGGCACGGGACCCACCAGCCCAGTGTTCTGCAGGACCAGTAGGAGATGATAGTAAGTTCCTCATCTGAACCAACACTGTCCTGTTAACTGTATGTGACTTGGGCTCAAAATTGTGGACCCTTCCTTTCTTACGACCACATTATTTAATAAAGATCTCAGCCCACAGGAATACGTGTTAGTCAAAATACTCAAATGACACCAAAAGGAATGTCTTTCATTCAAATTTTTACATGCTATGTAGATTTAGATATGAACTGTCTCCAGATCTGCTGTCTTGGTTTACATTTTTGATTACATGTTTAGTTTGGATGTAGAAAATTGTCCATGATAATTCCATTTCCAAAGACTGCAACTGAAATACATGCAATGTTTTCGAGCATAAGTCTAGTAAAATGGCAAGGAGAATGCAAGCATTAGTGAAGGTGTCGGCTTTTGATGTGTGTTTATCTAAATTAAGGAAGTATTCCTGTTTTTTGAGCAAGCAGATTCAGGAAATACCTGGTCTGCCTCTTGTAAAATACACGTTCATTATAAAGCAATGCTATTCCCAAATGTATTGCTACATTTCAGTTTCTCTTTTGCTTTCATTGCATGTAGGGGATTTTACATCTGGCTAGTTTATTCTGTACTACCATTTTAATTTATTATCCCCCTCAGATTCTATATCCCGTACAGATTTATCCAAAAATAAAACTCAGAAGGCAGTCATGAACTATTTCAGTTAATCTAAGGACATAGGTTTAAAGAAATTTCATACATACTGGAGATATTTTCTTGGAAACCAATTTTATTTTATTTTAAATGTCAGTTAAAAGAAGATAATAATTGTAGGTTTGTTTTTCTCACCATCCAATAAGAGGTATAGTTTAAAAATAGCATCTAAAGCCTCTTTCACATATAGTTCATCGTAAATTACTGGGTTAACCTTTCAGGTGCCACTAGTGATTTCCACTGTTCACACACGCAGCTACATTCAGGAACATTTCCATCTTGCACTTTTTCACACATGCCATGCAAATGCCAGAATAGATATGGCAAATGACAGGCAGGAATGCGACCATGCCAACTGCCATAAAACTCAACAGAAGAATGCTCCTGTGATGTATCTAATATTCAACAAGTTTGTGAGACGAGTGATATTTTTCCATGATCGACTAACAAATTGCAGATTCAAATGCATCATCCGCGTCTCATGATTGGTTTGCCTGTTCCGTGTGATAGCTGACGTAACCCTTTACATGCTTGACTCTGCAATGTCACTGCTTTGATTCACAACACATTTTACCTGAAATGATACTAGGTCTTGAGGTGGGGAATTGGCGCTACACATTTCCCTAGTTATCGATCCCTGCTCTCTTTCACACATGACCACATGCAGGAAATGTTCCTGAACATCTTAGGGTTAAACCGCATAAAATATACGAAAAATGTAAAATTACAGCGTGTTTGTTTATTTACAGTGCATTGTACTTTAGCAGTATTACTGCTGGCTGTGTGTGGACTTTATGCATTCCATGAAATCTGCAGTCTCTCTGACTGTGTCTCGTACTACCAGCAGTTCAAAGCTCTCCCTTCAATATCCCAGCCAACTTTAATATCCTAGTTGTTTATTCATTTCTCAACAATTTTTAAAGTTTGTCCATTTCCATGATTTTGAGTTTTGAGTGTGTATTAATTATAGAAACTGTTGTGAACAAGTCAAACTGGACAGTAAATTCAGACAAACCCTTATATTTGTTTCTCTCTTTTTAATACACATTGACAGTCAGTGATGGACATTCATTCATCAGGTTAACTGTTTGCCTAGTCAAAGTCAAAATTTCACACCCTTTTTAAAGTCTGTATGGCATTTTTAATTTGTTTTTTTTACTATTGCAAGTGTTAGAGTGGTACATTATGAAGAGGAAATAGCATTGGCATATAATTATGCTTGATAATTAGTGATATGCCATAAAAGTCACATGTCATAAAGGTATCAAAATATCCTGGTTGGCATTAATAGTGGACACTGATAAGTTGAGTTATAGAGCCAAATTATTCTCAGGCAAATGGTTCTCATAGTCTGAGTATGTGAATTACTGCAGGGTGGTATGTGACATCTTTTTATATATTGTCTTCCTTACACATGCAGTAGAAATTTGTTTACACCTTTTGTGACATTTGATAAAGTTTATTTACCACTGTTGCGTTATGCAAGCTAAAGATCAATATACATATTTTAGTTTGTAATGTAGGTCACGTGAAGTGTGTGTTATGCAAGTTTGTAATATTGTTTCAAAATGATGATGGATAATGGATTTAGAAAATTTTTTCCATAATGTTAAGATGTTATGACCAGTAAAATCAATTAATCATAAATATGAAAAATATTGAACCTGAATTAAGTATAAATATGTAAAATATTGCACTTGACTATAATAAAATGAGATTTTGCACAGCAAATGGACCATACCGTAGTAGTTTGGTGATGTAGGTTTTGCAGGGTTTCCCCTACATTGCCTTGGCCCACCCTCTGTGATAGAATCAAATGTTTTGTTTTTGTTATTTATCATTTGTGTACACTTGTTTCCTGCAACCTGAGAGTCTTTACTGCATTTTTCTGTCATTTACAGTTAGACTCGTTTCTCTCCTTTTCTCTACCCTCTGTTTCACTGAGGGTGGCACTTAGCCCCTCCACAGCTGTCCTTACCAGTTACAGACAGACTCAGTGTGAACAATACACTAACCTGCTCACGGGTTCTGTGTTTTTAATTGAGTTAGACCAGAAAGTTTTTGGTTAGAACTGATCAGCGATGCTGTCTTGCCCCAATTGTCCACTGTGAAGTTTGCTGGAGGTGATATAATGTAGCCCTAGTGTGTTTTTATGTGGAGTGAGCAATGTTTGAAAAAAAAATTGCCTTTTAAAAGCAATTTTTAAGGGTAGCAAATGGTCATATGCTCACTTAGGAGGTTTTTGGCCTTGTGTGCTATGATTAATTCAGCATGCAGTTAACACACCAGTTATAATTTTGTTTTAATTCAAATAGAACTGGAAAAGTACTCAAAACAGCCTGTGCTAAGTTAAACAGGAGAAATAAGTGGATCACTGGAAAATAAAATATGGGATGGGAAGATGTGTAAAATATGAACACTTTAACTGTTGTTCAGGTCCAAACACTTGAATATTGTAATTCATTTGCTTTGCACTTTTGATGACAGGCAATGTGATGCTATTAACTTAATAGCAGTGAAGGTAACACAGATGTGTTACCACTCATCCAATGTAGGCACAATGATTATATGTTCTCAATTTCAAAATGATCCCCTTAATCATCATGGTCTGGTTCTGTTTAGTATTGGCTCAATCTGGGGTTTTTTGTATTTACGCTTTTCAAAAGCAACATGGCCTTTAACGTTTATTTTGATGACGTCAGGGTCTTGTATTGTGTTAGATATGATATGGTCACATCCTTCTCTGTTGTGACATTGCTGGAATTGATACATTTTGATACATTTACATTGGTTCATACACATTGATTGATATGTAAGGTTCTATCCAAATTCTATGTTATGGCGATAATCTACAATGGTAAATGTAAACCTACTGAAGAACAGTAATGCTGTGGCAGATAATCACTGGCTACTGAAAGACATGGGCTACACAAGAAACCAGCACCCATTACGTTATGATTGAGGTTTGTCACATATGTAGGTACAACCACATATTCAAGCATCATATGGGTATTTCACATTGAACTTAGTATTAAGAAATATACTTATACACAAATCTCTGCTTGTGAATTTAGTATATGTTTGGATGTAGCCAGCCAGTGGGGGGAAAAGTAGTTGGCTGTCTGTGGTCATTCCCCCACTCAAAGAAAATTTTCTGCAACTTGTTAATCAAAAGAATCAAACTGAATATCTTAAAATAGCTGACTGGACTTGGCTGGCAGCCAGGACTTATGTGAATCACTGATTTTTTTTGATAAATTCTTCAAGGAGTACAAATTGATTTAATGGCATTAATTACGTTTAAACTCTTTCTAAAAAGAACATGCCGTTTTATGACACACAAGAAATCACATAACATTTGTCAAAATTATAACTACTACTTAATAAGTACTTGTAACCTGAGTCTGATGTGTTCTAGATAGATGAAGCCTGTGATTATTTATGTTGGAAAAATATTTTTTCAATTTAGGTATTTCTATTCCAGGAACAACGAAATCTTGTGTTCACAATTGATCACATACATGTGAAGAGTAGATTTCACCTGGGGGCTGCAAAAGTGCTTGCATAAGCTTGAGGGTATGCAGCACTTGTTTGTAAGGTGTTTCAAACAAAGCTGTCCTATACTTCAATAACATTACCAACTAATGTTTTATCTTTCAATGTCTTGCAATGTTTTTCTTGTACATTCAACATATTTATACATTTTTAATGTGCATCTGGCACATTCTTACACCAAAACAGCACCGTGGGAAAAATCTATAGCATCAGTGTTGTTCTGTACTTGATGCTTCCGCCATCCAACATCAAATAAACCTCTCTACTCTATACTTACAGGGAAGGGTTTCTTACGACACATAATTATTGTGGTTTACTTTCTTTTTTCAGTGTGACATTTATCATCAGACCTCAACAGGATGCTTGCATTAGAAAAGTTTACTGCCAGATCAAAATCTGATGGTTTGTTTTTGTTGTCCAAGCTTTTTTTTTATAGTTATCCCTCATGTCAGGGTAGCAGTGTCCTCTTGACCTGATATTACAATTTTATTATTAAGAAATTATTATGGAGCCTTTCTGAAAGTAAATGTGAGTCTGCTGCCATTTTATGACCCTTTACCATTTACAATTTTGGATTATGTTTCCAAAAACAGTTATCCTGTGTTGTACTTGAAAGAGCCTGTTATTCAACTGTACAAACAAACATGCACACTTCATGAGGCATTATTTATTCTAACACTTCTCAGCCATACATTGTGTTCTTAGTGTTTCATAACCAATTTCTCTGCCTTTTGTTTCAGTGTTTCACTGGCAAGCCACAATAATGGGACCTGTAAGTATTCACTTGGCCATAGCCTTAATCATACTGCTTTAATTTTTGCTGGGAATTAACATTCATATGCAGGGTGACAGAATGGTCTTGTCGTTATTTTGTATTCTCAAGACCTCTACTCCTACATTACCGTATGCTTTTCAAACCACTTAACGAATACGCCATCTGATATGACAAAGTAAATGGTACTCACTGCTTACTTAATCAGTGTAATCAGGGAGAAGGTCAACTTTAGCCAACGTTTTTAGTTGACAGCAGCCCGAGTATATTCTGTATTTATTTGTTTATCATTCTTGCACTTACTAATGAGATAACTGGGTATCTTTTTTCCTGCATTAGAATGACAGTCCTTACCAGAGCGGGGTTTTCTTCTTGACCATACACTTCCCCACAGACTACCCCTTCAAACCGCCAAAGGTAAGACAGGAGATATAGACATACACAAACACAAACACACAAGGAAGCAACATACAAGTATAACAGTGAGGTACATAGAGTGCCTCTTGCCTGCTAAAACATGCCACAGCTTTACATCATTCAGTTTCCTGTTGTTCCTCTCACCTGCCCCCCTTTCTCACCCCTCCCCCCACATTTCTTTTCTCTCCATCTGTTTTCAGGTTGCATTTACCACAAGAATCTACCACCCAAATATCAACAGCAACGGCAGCATTTGTCTTGACATTCTGCGATCACAGTGGTCTCCAGCTCTCACCATCTCCAAAGGTACTGGCCTTTAGACTATTAACTGCACAAGTCCACATATGGTTACAGATAAATGGCAGATGCTTCTGCCTTTATAAACAGGATGTTAAGAATGAAGGAACAGGGGAAACATGTAGGTTTCCTTTTTAAATGAAAATATTTCCCAAAAATAACATATTACAAATTTTCCCATGCAGAGGTCATGTATTAAACTGGAGTGTCTATCGCTGTAAATGTCAGCTTCAGCCCTTTTCATTCAGTGCTGGGTTATTACAGGACATGCGTATAAATGAGTGCCTCCTCGTTTTTGTTTTTATTTTATTCCCAATTACATGTATTATCAACATTTCTATGGCAAATACAAAGACCTAAAACCAAACTCTGAGGATCATTCCAAAAAAAAGATTCTGAAGATGTGATAATAATTTGTGAAGAACTGATGGGTTAACGCTTAACTTTGACCTGCTCCATTCCAGTCCTCCTGTCCATCTGCTCTCTGCTGTGCGACCCAAACCCGGATGACCCCTTAGTACCCGAGATCGCCCGCATCTACAAGACGGACAGGGAAAAGTAAGCTATTTTCTTTTTTTCCTGCATCATTTGGGTGTATTCTGGTTTATTTCCAGGCTTCACGCCTCTTGTCAGCATGACTGTAGGTCACCACCCTTTATTTTTTGAGACAATCTAAAACCAAAACTGATCAAATGTCAACTCTCTGCTGGCCAGGGTGGAGCTGTGCTGAGGCCTGTTCTGATCAAAGTCAGCATCATGAAGTGGCTGCTGATGGACAGAAGCCCCATCCTGCTAATGATTATTGATTTTCAAATCCTTCTTACTGGTATAGTCTGCAACAGTCACAAGCGTTGTTACAAAAGCTTGAAAGATGGAAATTTAGATCCATTAGCCAGACACTGTGTGATTTTTGTCTGATTTTAGGCCTGAATGGTTTTCCCCAAATAATTTTAGAACTTGGCAAATTTTCTGCCAGATTAGTTGTCAATTGATGGTGGAGGGGGCACAGCGCCTGATTAGTCACCTGAATGATGATCAGGTGATGATCGGGTCAATTTCTGGAATGTCAGAAATTGTGGTCAACTGTCTGCAGTCTCAACAGTTTCACAGTCTGATTTACCACACAGCTGTTGATCTGCTGAAAATCTCTTGTAAATGGTGGCGAGCTTGTTTTAATATTATTAGTCATGTTTTACATGTTGTAGATAAAACTGTAGACTGCTGTGATATGAAACGGAACTTCATTGCAGACCAGATGGATGATATTGTCTCCATCTGAGGCTCTATAATATTCTTCTTTCTATCTTGTTTGAATCAACTTTTTTGGAAATAATCAACAAGGATTTCCATGGCTACGTCTAGTGTAAGCAGCTTCATCATGGTTGATCAGTTGTTCTGTACCGTGTGAGCATAAAAGTTTGAGGTTCTGGCCATGCAGAAAGAACCATTTTAACTGTGTGAGTTAACACAGCGCACAAGATTAATAAAAATGCACAGTGTCTATTGAGGTTTACAGTTTCTGAACATTTTGCTATATTTGCCCTCAATGGGTAGTTGCGTCCATCTGAAATTAATAATACTAGCACAGCGATGTGGCTTAATTTGCACTTCAGTGTGTTAATTTTGTATTTGAAAAACTTGATGGCAAGAAGTGGCTGCTCGAAATATACAAAAATGTGACGCATGGATAAAATAATCCTCTTAAACGCCCTTCACTTTTTCCTGTCCTAGTGATTGATGCTTTTTCTTATCCATAGATATTTTTTGTTTCGATAAATATTCAACATTATTACTAATATTGTTTTCAATACACTTCACTTACAATTATGAAATATGCCTTATTCAGACTCTGCCCAGTTAAAAAACAGTCCAGCTTACCTGCAGAGCAGCCGGAGCCTTCACAATAAACTCCTACAGCCTACATGAGTCTTACGTTTTACCTGTAATGAACAGTTCAGATCAAAGATTTGTGTCGAGATGAGTTGAAACTTGCAACTACTTGCAACGTGATGGTCCGCAGCGTTCTGAATACCTGCTAGACAGTGTACTGTCTATATAGCAATGACTCTGTACTTCTGCTCTAACAGCCGGCTTTTTAAGTTTTTGTTGTAGCTGAATATAATCTGTAGCTTCTTTAAAGTATGAATGAGCACAGTGATAGTGAGTTACTTGCTGCAGTTGCATCTCTAGAATTGATGAAACAGCGTGGAGTGTGTGTGGTTGAGCAAGTAGCAGACAGTGAGTGTGAATATGGCCAGATGAATTTTTTACTGTGTCCTCCATGTTTATCACACACACATGCAATTTCCTAATGCCTTTTTTGCTGTGGGGTATGTATGACTCTCCACTCACAGAACACTATAAACAGAAATAAGGAAATCCAAACCAGTACTAGCTCTTTGACCTCTTTTTCCCATCTGGTATCCTTTGGTACAAAATAGTGTTGAAACAAACTTAACAAAAATAAATCAGGCAGTGAGAATGGCTATTATTTTGGTTGTGCTGTATCCCCTCTGAGAAGGCAGAGAACCCTTCATTCTGTTGCTGACTGGCCAGCAGCATTGACTCCTGGCAGTTTGCTGCAGTGGGAAGAGGAAATAAAAACAAACCTGCAGAGTTTCAATGTAAGATGGCAGAACTGTATGTGTCCCCATAGAGTGGCAGCCAGCTGGCATCTCTGCTGCTGCTGCTGCTGCTGCTGCTGCTGCTGTAAGGATGGCAGCAAAACTTAGGATTCACAAAACTAATGGAGGTGACATTGTTGCAACTTCCTTACAGATTTTTTAAAATAAAAGATGTCACAAAATCATGTTGGTCTTTACAATGCTTAACAATTAATAACTCCCTCTCTCTGTCTTTCTCTCTCTGCTTGTTCACAGGTACAACAAAATAGCTCGGGAATGGACACAAAAGTATGCAATGTAGTGTTGGGGTAGAATCATGGCCAACCACCTCTACGACATAAGGTTAGGGGAGCTTCAGACGTAAAGAGAAAACAAACAAAAAACCATTCAAACAAATGAAAAGTTTCAAACAAGATCTTGTTGGTTTCCATTGGAGTGCTTTCTTTGAGCCACGCCTCCCCTTCACCAGAGTACCTGTAAAAATTCCCTCTGCCCCACCTCCTACCTTCTCTCTCTCTCTCTCTCTCTCTCTCTCTCTCTCTCTCTCTCTCGCTCGCTCACTCTCTCTACCCCTCCCCCATCTTCCTCTCTCTCTTTGACCCCCACTCCCACCGCCTCTCAGCTCACCTGCCCACCCTCCAGTGTACATATTGTCAACTTGCAATGGTAACCCCTATTTCTCCCTGATCCTTGTTCACCTCCCCCCTCCCTTGTTACCTCTGACCCCAACTCCTGACTTCTGTATTCCGTTACATTTCGCCACCATGCAGGTTGGGATGTCATCACCCCCTCCTTCCTCTTTTCCTGCGCACACCTGCATCCTCACCCACCTTCCCCAGACTTCAGTCACTAAAAGCATTCCTTTGAGCATCTGTAAAACTTTGAGGGGACCTTTTTTCTTTATTTCCCTATTTTTTAGGGGGGTGGGAGACAATAAGATGGAGGGATTTTTACACTCTGCACCCTTTCTTGTTTTGTTGTCCTTATCATTCCCATCTGTAGAGGTGACAATTCAAGAAAGCAGTTTTCGCACGCGAGTCAAAGGGCACTCTGTATTTTATACAGTAAATACATAAAAGAAATCATGCAGGCTATGTAAAGTGGAAAAATGCACATGGCCTATTTTGTTATTCTGTTGGATTCTATGAAAGGACTTGAATTTATCCCCACACCTCCTGCTCCCCCTCCTCCCACCCCACCTTACCCAAGTTGACCCCTTTGTACACACATAGACACACATGCACGCACAAATGTAACCCCATGTCACCCCCACCACTACCACCAACTTTTCTTTATTCACAAAGTGGAGGTTCTGGACCAGGTATTTAAGCAATTTATTTTTCTTAGTTTAACCTGTGTTTTTATTCCCCTCCCCACCCACCCCAATAACTCTTTAGGTTGCATTTTTTTTTGTTTTCTTTCTTTTTTGTTTTTTGCTATTGTTAAATTAGAGGCTAACATCTTAAATGGCTATGGGACTGGCTTGGGCTCTGGGTGCGAGGAGAACCCACTCTTCTTGCACAAAACCTCTGTATATTGAATTACCTGAGAGGCTCGTTGAGCTTTGTGTGTTGATTAAACTGTGTAATAAAAACCCATGACTCCTGTGTTGACTCATTCTCGGGCCCTTTTGGAGGACATATAGAGGTAGGAAAAGGAATGTGAAGCCAGGTCACATTCATGACCCAGTTTTACAGGAGACTGGCTGCATGAATAATACCCGCACATTACCACATAGTGTCGCTGATTCTTGGTGGATATTGCTGAACATCACTGAAATTAATTTTTTTTTTTAATTGCTCAGAATTCATTGAGTGTGTTGGACATATAGTTCCACATGTTTTCTATTTGCTTCTTATGCTTTCTCATGTTAGTGGAAAACTAAACTTCAAATATTTTAGTTTAAAATAATGCGTTTACAGAATAGTAAAATACATTGCCTCAATATATTCTGAGAAGTCTTATCTGCAGACATGGTAATTAAAATACCTTTTTTTTCATGATAGTAGGTCGTTTTGTCGCCCTCTGGTGGTCCTTTTATACAACGTAAAACGCGCACCATAAATTTCAACATATGGCGATTCTGGGTTCATATAAACGTTTAGTTGCTAAAGAGCAGCTTTCTGTTAAAACCTGTTTGTCAAATGAAATCTAGAAAAGGTTGTTTAGACTCATCGTCGCATTTACTTGAGAAGAAACAACTTTGTGAAAGGGAAAAGAGACTCACCAAGACGAGCAGACATCAAGATGATTCACCTCTCGTGGAAACCTTTGACATCAACCTTCGTGCACCATCGTACAAAATGTAATGTAACTAATAAAACAAGATCTACGTAAAGTAGGTCACAGCAGTTAAATAAAACTACTAATTAAAGTATCTAGTTAATTTGAAATAAAATAATCTTGTTTTAACTGCTGTGCTCGCAGACAAGAAGTAACTTTTACAGTCAATGGAAACCTGAATTCCAGGTGGGCACGAGATCTTCGCAAAGGTGAATGTGAAATCCTTTTATAATAATGGAGTAAAGAAACGTATTTATATGTTTTTGCAGTTCAGCCTCCGAACTGCACTAAAGCGAAGCCGGAAGAACGATGGAGACTCTGGGGTTTATGCTCCTACTCTGCCGGAGGATCACTCTTCCTCCTCAGCCCTCATTGGCTGTCGCACTGTGACGCAGCCAGCCCGGCACGGCCCTGCTGGAGCTAACAGAGTTCAGATCAAACTCCTCACTTGACCTTGTTGTTGAGCGCACACTACAAGCGGCACACAGGCTAGAAGAAACATGGCAACCCCGGGTTTACCTACTGTACCGGTGCCTGCTTTATCCAGCTCGGGATTCAGGTTGTCAAAAGGTAAAGCATTAAGGTTAGCTAATAGCATGCTAGCATGAAATGAGTGTTGTCCTATGGCGCTCAATGTAAACATGTCGACCTAACGTAACCTGAGACAAGAAACAGCTAATGTTACAGCAATATTATTCATTTGGAAACGTTACAGCGCTGTTATATGGAGACTGCATCTGTTAAATTGAGTGCACGGGCCTTAAAATGCTAATTTCATGTCCAAAGTAGTTGCTTGTTCACTGCAATGTCAACAGCCTTTTCATAGCTGGCTAACAGCCATATAGCTAGCTAACTGGCCAGTCAGCCGCGCTGAATACAGCCACATGTGTTTCCAACTTTAGACGGTCACTCAGATAGTTTTGAGCGATCAGCTGAAGCCACAGTTGGACGCCATCCCACCGGCGGCACTATCTTTATGATCGTGGATTCTAGCCGCTCTAGCGAAGCAGCTAATCACTGAACCTGCTGATCCGGTCTGACTGACAGCAGGGGCCCAGGTCCTCCTGCCTTACACCTCCTCATCATGTGATGCTCAGTGGACCTGGATAATCCTCATCCCTGCCCTGCACAAGCGGCCAGCTTCAGAAGTCCCGATCAAAATGAGCTTTCAGATTTCTGTGTCTCATGGACAGACCCTGTTCATTGGGCCTGTGCAACATTTATTTATTCAGGATGGGAAATCTTTCCTCGATCAAGACAAAACTGCGAGGCGTCAAAGACATTCAAACATTTTTGATACTTCTTGAAAATGGGATTCAATTTTTGTACAACATCGTACTGTGGTATCTGATTGACAAATTGAAGCCATGTAATGCTTGCTGTAATGCAAATGTCAATAGACTGGAATAGTGCAAATATAGCTTCCATGCTTTTTAGACTTTGAACAGTTTTGACCAGCAGAAACATAAAATAATTTATATGTTAAACACAGGCTTAATCATTAAAAGTCACTCAGACTGGTCAGCTTATTAAATGTACCAACAGTTTGTAGTTTACAAGGAAAACTGTAAAATGACTTTTCTGTATCTGCACACCCACCATGTCTCTCTCTTGCCCCCTCTGTCCAGAGCATTTGGTGGTGGCGGTGCCGGTCGCAGTGGTTGCAGCTGTTGGAGGTTTCCTTGTCAGCCATTACCTGAATGGGCGGAGCTCTAAAAAGGGCCTGGTGAACACGTCCATTAGTAAAGACAGTCCCAAAGTGGTCCACAGCTTCGACATGGAGGACATCGGCACCAAGGCTGTGTACTGCCGCTGCTGGAAGTCAAAGAAGGTCAGGCCAGAGGCATTCATAGTTGCACTTCAGTGTTTGAGTAACCAGATGCTCCAAGCTACTAAATAAAGTTATGAGGGTTGCACAATGATTAAAGGTCCTACTGCGGCTTGTGGGGGGACTTTCACACATCTTGCACCTCACATCCCAGTCAGGTGTTTTTCCTTTGACTGGACATTAAAATCTTCAGATTTAACACCCTCTCCAACCCATGCAGCTCTGCCAACTATATCAGAGGACATACTGAAAAGCAGGCTGCATTAGTGTTGGCTGAAGTGCTCTGCAGAAATAAACTGAACACTTGGTGACACTAACTTCTAACTTTTTTAAGAATCTGAGTTTAACTGAGCGGGCAGCTCTCCGTCTGTGTAGAGGTTGTATTTTAAAACTTAAAGACTTTCCTCAAAAAAATGTATAGACTCATACAAAAGTAATCCCTCTCAATTGTGACCCTGCCCTCTGCCTGTTTTTTTCGGTTGTTGGGAAATTTTTTGCCTGCGACTTTTACACATTGGGCATGACGCCTACAGCCAATAACAGTGCACAAGTGGAGCGCAAAGTTCATAAAAAAGCGACCAGGTGCCAAACTGTAAGCAGCACCCATCATAGAGGAAGCTATGAAAAAGGCTGGAGTTGACCTGTTTTCTGTTAAACAGATACTGTAGGTGCAGGCAGTTAGCTTTTTTAAAGTATTGGGTTTTCCGTTACAACAAATGTAATGTTCCTACAGTAGTAGCTTGCAGTGTATGCACAAGCCGTGTACATATACAAGAAGTCCTACTATTAACCAATGCAAACAATTCTTCATTTTGAAAAAATAACCCTTGAGGTCTGTAAAACTAGCCACACAGGTTATCATGGCAGGCCCAAACCAACATGATTAAGTTGATAGTGCTAGTAACCACTGGGGATTATGGGACTTGAGGAAAGCTATTTACATATTTCATTTTAATGTGATCTCGTGATGACTGGATGAAGCCGTTTGTAGTTTTGCAGCTCTCATTCTATTTGTGCAAAAAAAAAAAAGTTTTGAATCTTCAGGGCTTCAAACACAATGACACCTGGTGGCCTGTAAAACCTATAGCAGCCCTTCAAGATTTCAAGTTTTGAAGCACCGCCACACATTTTAGTCCAATATGTGTGCAGTAAAAGTCCAAGAAGCCTACCTAGCCTTACCCTATTACTGTTATTACATCATTACTTTGTATCATGTGGAAATATAATCGTACTTATCATGTGTTTCTTGTGATCGTCCCTACATTTCTCTCTTATTCTCCACTCTTATTATCCCAGTGATGTGCCAGCCACATAGTTTAACTGTGAAACTTTCAAAACTGTTTTCTGGAGCACCAGTCACGATTTTAAGCTTCACACGTCACATGATATTCTTCAGTCCACATAGACATAGACAAAGTATTGACCAATGGGCTTCACATGAGCATCAATGTAATTCACCCATATTTGCCAGGATCATAAAAATTAAAGGCTGAGAGTAGAAATGCTAACATGTCCACTCAAAATCTTGTTGCTGCCGTTTCTGTGCCACAGGTTCCAGGAGATGAAATTGGCGAATAGTGTTCCATCTTATCATAAAGTAATAAGGGTGTAAACTTGATAAGAGCACCTTTTGTTTTCCTCTAACATTGTACGTTCTCCTCACAGTTCCCTTACTGCGATGGGGCTCATACCAAACACAATGAAGAAACCGGGGACAACGTCGGACCGCTCATCATCAAAAAGAAAGACGCTTAAGCTGACTGGTCTAAGAACTCCGCCCACCTTTGACTGCTCATGCACCCGTCCCCAGTTTGTCTAATCATTTATCATCATTATTGCAGTGTTATACTGATGGTTATGGTACAGTGCTGTCACAACTAAACCAAACAGTGGATATACTTCAGAGCCCAGAACAAAAACCCAGAAAGTGCTAAAAATGTTGAACAATTTTGATGGCATACATCCCACAATGCTCCTGCATTTACTGTGAAATCAAAGGTCATGTGAGGACAGATAAGGAAGGGACTTTGACAATCAGCACAGTTAGACATGGAGGCACTATGAGAGCTGCATTTTGAACTACTTAAAACGAAGAGTTTGGTTCAAATTCTCACTGGGCCTGATCTAAGTGAAAGATATCACTATGCAGCCATTGTAGCGTCATGTCTGGTGTCACCTGTGTCCCCTTCCTTCCTGACTCCTCTGGGTGTGGAGCAGATGGGTGAAACCTGATGAACGAGCACTTCTTTGCCTCAGTCAGTCCAGTATTTCCTTTGAATTGAATAAAGGCCTTACATTTAAATCCACATGCCCTCGAACACACACGCAACTCATATGAATGTGATATTGGAGCTATAAGTTATGTTTGTCTTAAATAAAGTTCAGTCTTGAGAAGATTTGAAACACTATCTGTGTGTAACCAGTTATGGTCTGTTTTCTGAGGAAAATCCTAACCGCTTAAAACGCTGCTTACAAAGGAAATATTTTGCTTTTTCATTAGATTTATTTTCTACTGACTGCGGTGTGTTTGACTTGATTCATTGTTCTGTATATTGTGAATAAAACTTGTTGAGTGATCCCATTTGTTGACTTCCACTTATTTGTTTTTAGATTTTCTTGCTGCATGTCCGGGGCCAAACTGTACAATTGTTTGTGTTCTGAACCACAGGATCAAATGCACTTCACCTCTGTCAGAAGCCAGGCAGAGCAGTGTGTTTATGGATTAACAGTGGACAGAGGTAATGAGTAAACAGGCCTCTGTGTGGGGACTGCAGTGGGACCTGTGTGTATGCGTGTGTGTGTGTGTGTGTTGGAGGCCTTGGCTGGAGGTTAGGGGGGCTGCCGTGCTGCAGTGTCCACCAGCACCAGTGGCCATTTTAAGATGTGGCAGTATTTGTGGTGACCACTAGAAGACGCTGTGTTTACACGGATAGTCCAGGCCAGACAGTGTACGGTGGGCCCCTGCTCCCATAGTGACACACGCACACGCACACACACGCACACACGCATGAGGTATCTGGCTGCGTGCCAGATGCAACGGAGGACTCTCACAAGAGGTGGAGTGGACTCCTCCATCCTGTGTGAGGAGCCACCTTCAGCACACACACACAGCTCACAGCAGACATGCTGCAAACCCAAATGTTTACATTTACAGGAGCATTAGCATGGAGGCTAAAGAGGCTAACACACACTGACTGCTAATTGGCTGGAATCCTGTTTTTATGATCGAGCTCGTTTATCAGTGTATTATTATTTGCTCTATTATTATTTATTTTATTACATTTATAATTTTATGTCTAGGTGACGTCATGTGTATATTATAATATTGATTTTATTGGTCATTATATGTGAATAACTGTAAGTGTAATGGAAAAATACAGACTTCCGGTTTGGATAAAACTGAAGACTAACAGGTATTTTTGTTTATTTTTCTGTTTTTGTAACCTTTTCTTATGCTAACAACATTTTTAAAATGTAAATGCAATGTTAAAATAAACTGCAGACGAAAATGAACATATGGCAACATCTGACACATTTTCATCAATTTGATATGGAACAAATAGTGAAAGCATATATTTTCCAATTATTGTTTAAAAATAAGTTAAATATAAATTGCTGAGATGTAATTCTACACCTCAAGGATTTAAAGATGCATGTGTTATTCCACAGGGAGGCAATAAATGGACCTGATGATTATATATATAAATATATATATATATATATATATATATATATATATATATAT
>JBBMOC010000002.1:6496666-6571820 GCA_037975185.1 Centropyge bicolor
GGGGGTGGAAAGCGGATCTAGGGAGAGGGTGAAGGGGGGGACGTGGTGAAGGGCAGAGAGGGAGAAGGGAGGAGAGGGGGGTGTAAAGGGGGTAAGAGAGAGTGGGTGAAACTGGGAGAGATGAAAAGCAGGCCACAGGGGGGGAGAAAAGAGAAAGACAGAGATATGCAGGGAGGAGGACGGTGAGATGGACAGCTAGGGATGAAGATAACGTGGGCCAAACAAAGAGAGAAGGAGAGATGAGGGTGAGATCCGAGAGCGAGCGGACTGATGGAGGCCGAATGAAATGCAGTGAGACAGAGACGCAGACGGAGACGGGGGTTAATGACGGATGCATTGTCCAGATAGCCGGTGTGTGCCGTCACAGACCCCTGTGGAGCTTACATATGTTAGCACCAGCGGCCCTGCCCACTCAGGAGAAAAACTCCTCTCACACACTGCAGTGGAACAACCTGCCAGCCCAAGGCAACCTGCACTGGAGCTGGGCGGACCCTCACTCACGAGCCAGACCTTTGAAATTTTGGCCACTGCGTCTGCTTGGAGACACTGTGTCTCATTGTGAATTTTTTCTTCCCCCATTGGCTGTATCCCCAGTGTTAGAAAATGTGTAACAGCTTTGCAGAAACAGCATCTTTCTGCGATCACTCCTCATTACGCCTCTGTTATCCATTTGCATTCACTTTCATACACATGGAGAACATGTTAGTCCCAAACATAAATACAATGGTTTCTTACATCCTTGAAAAGCTCAGGCTCATCTGCCCCCAGGTTATATTTTGGTGACACTGGGGTCAAAGGGCACTCTTGACCTTTGACCCTTAAATCTGTTAAAGGTCGATTCAGAATAGACCAACTTCTATAAACAGCACTACTTCTGCTTTGGTCTTATGCTGCCTATGAAAAACAAGCAAGACTATTGAATAGCATCAAAAGATACATCTAAACATGTGACTTCCATATTTCAGTTCTAGTGAAATTAAATAAGACTTTTCTGGGTGGCAGTCGAAACCCAAACATACCCTCAAAATCTGGCACAGAAGAAAATAAGCTCTGAAAACATTCTGACATTTTGATCCTCAGGTTCACATGGTGTTCGTTTCTGAGGTAATGTGTACACAAAATTCTGTTAATCTTTAGCTTGCTGCTGATTTCAAAAAAGGCACGGTGGTTCCAGGAAGTCAGGCAAAGCACAGTGATAAAGTCTGCTGCAGGGATATTTCATCATGGCTTCTTTTCACCCAACTTCATCATGTGGAGTGATTGTTGCTGTGCTGAGTCGGGAAATGTTGAATTTGCATGAATCTCACCTTTAAATCAGAACAGCACATCATGGCCACACCTGTGACGTCATTTACATGAGCTTGTTATAGCTGATATTTATGTCATTTCCTAAAAGTTTAATGAACAAACTAAATCAATATTGATGAGTATGAGTATTATTGATTTGATTCATAATCTCAAAAACATCCAAAAAGTAGCTGGATTGACAAGAGTCTACAGCCATGCTAGCACCTCTGTGAGGCTGCACTTGCTAAATGCTAACGTTAGCAAGCTAACATGCTCGCAATGACAATGCTGATCCTAAGCAGGGATGTCTACCATGTTCACCATTTTAGTTTGCTGTCTTTGCATGCTAATAATTGCAAATTAGTACTAAGCAAAAAGCGCATCTGACATGAATGTCTGAAATAAATTTTAGCACTATCCAGCTAATAGTTGCTGAGATATTTCAGTCTGGACCAACGTGGTGGAACGCTGAACATTGGTCATTGCCAGTCATAGAATCACATTAGCAAGCGTAGCAAAAATGTACGTTTCTGACTGACCTTATTCATGTCTGTAGATATATTCAGATTAATACGTTCTCTAACGTGAACATTTTCCAACATTATTTTAAACTAAAGGTGTATATTTTATAACTACTACTAAATTCATCAAATGAGTCCAAAATGTTTCTATTTTTCTTTCATTTTGGTTTCCTGTGTTTGCAGGGGAACTCCACCAGTGTCACACATAAAAGACAATTTACCAGTCATGAGTTTTCAGCCTCAGAAAACATTCAGACACAGACTTCGGTGTCTCTGGAGGAGTTTACGTCAAGCAAGAGAAAATAACCCTGATGGTCACAGACACAATAGATTTTTTAACACAGAGTCTGCTTTACAAACGGACACATGACGTTAAAGACATGGACATTTAACAGAGTGGCCTGTCAAAAAGGTGCTATTTAGTGCATTCTGGGAAATGTAGGATTTAGTCTTTTAGAGCTTGAGCCACACTGGGACCTACAATTCCATTTGTTTTGACCCCTGGTCCTTTCACAAGACTGCAGTTAATGAAAGCACAACAGTGTATTTCTTTAAATTAATGTAAGGTTTTCACTTTCTTTTCTGTACAAAACAATGGTTAAGGAAAGGGTGCAACTTTTTTGTACATATTAGTTATAAAATCTGATGTATTTTGTAAAATAAGTGTTATTTGTCTGTGAGGTCAGGTTGGGAAGAAACAACATTTTTCACATGGAAAGCACGCTGTGTAATTATTAAAATTGTTATTGACGTTCAGAAGTTGAACATTTACTAAACACTGTACTCCTAGAACTTAATGCCCACCTAACAGTGAAACTCTTTTCAAACTGTTTATCCTGAATCCTAACGTTTTGCCCTGAGGTTACAAATCAGAAAACCATTGCCTTTTACTGTCAAATCTAATGACACCACTCCCGAGGTATTATTAAACATTATATACAGAGCTGTTTACTGAGTCTTCACAATGACTTCATTCAGAAAATGAGACAAGATCTGGTTTATTGGCCTCTGACATACAGTATTGAATCCTTGATGTTACAATCTTTGAAATTTGCTATCACGCAGACGCTTGGTCAACACACAAAGAGCACAAACTTATGGGCTTCTCGTGTCCTAGTTTCACCTTTCAGGCTGGACAGAAAATAAACAAGCACATCGGCAGACTCTTAACACCTAGAGTAGATAGAAACATTACACAGCAGCGACATGCACTTTCTTATTGGACAAAGATGACTGGACTCCTACAATGCTTTGCTGGGAAACCCAACACTTTCCTACTATATATAGCTGGGCTTTTCACACTGTGCATGACTGCTCGTGTCAAGTCACATGACTCAAGATATACGAGTGGACAGACACGCACACAGGCACGCACGCTCTTCACTCACATGCAGAAGCACATACACAGAGGCCGAGGGTGTGGAGGCGGTGAGGGAATGAGAGGAACTTTATTGAGTTGGCACTGACGTGTTGCTTCCCGTGACCTGACTCCCATTCGCTCTGTCTCCCCGAGCGTCTCGCCCTCTGTCCCAGACTAAACCACATGCTAATCAGCTTTCTGTGCTCGCCGTTTGATCTCTGATGGGCTGTTTTCTGACGCATCCGCTGAATAGATAATCATTGTGTAAGTGACCACCATCAACAACTTCTCTGTGTCTTCCCCATACTAAACGCATGCTGTAAGCGTTTGAAAAGACGACTGTGTTCGAGCAAAAAACAAGATGAACTCAGTCTTTTAGTTGCATTATCATTTGTTCTGTCGCACGGCAACAAAATATATATAAACTCATCAGGCAAATACACAGTACAAATAGAAGGAACATTAAAAAGTCAAAATGTCATCAGGAGTAGAGATTTAGCAGGCAATTAAAGTCCAAGTAAAGCCAATATGTGACCCAATAGTTAGGTAGTAACTGCATCACAAACCCTCCAAACCATTAAAAAGTACTGTTACATCTCCCATGTTAACACGTCTTTACAAGAATGATTTAGTATTTTCTAGCATCTGATGTCCCTTTAGAGCCACAATGCAGTCAGTAAATATTTGTCCAGAGACACCTTTTGCATTCTTTTAGGTTTGTACTCCAGGACACTAGAATTAAAAAGAAACAATAACCATGAGGTTAAAGTGCTGACTCAGTGCTGTAGGAGTGTGTGAGGGGGTTCAGATCCTTGTTGGCTGACCAGCATTGGAGCTCTTTTTATACACTGTCCCTCCAATTTCATGACTATGCATGTCAGTTGTCCTAAACATAGCAGGTTCGAAGGGCCAAAAGTGTCATTTTCTTCCCTAGCCAAGTCTGTCACCTGACCGTACCCGGTCAACTGACCCCAGTCCAACTGATCATGTGTTTCACTAACTGAAGACTAGACCGAAGGCAAAAACACGTCAAAGCAAGCAAGAAGTGAAGATGCTAAAAATGGAAGTGTTTGTTGATGTCTGTGTTGTAGACTCGGTGACTGAATGCACAATTATTTGCAACCAAATACTGTTTGACAAAAATCACAACGTCCTCACTTGCCTTCCACAGCGTTGAGCTGCATAGTTTGGTATCAGTAGTATAAGTTGTCATGCAGATAGTTTAGTTGTTATCATGTGACTTAAGTATGGATTTTCAGTCACATGGTAGCAGTTGAGAGATGTGGCTGATAGCGCTGGAAAAACCAATTACGTGGACCTTGTGATGAGAACTTTTTGACAAACTGCTGTTTCCAAGGTTACAAGGCAACTTACAAGATGAATTAAATTACGTATTACTAAATACATATTACAATTTAAAAACCTTATTAAAGTTTATTATAATTTGTGAAAAATAAATTTGGGGCATGCACACACACACACACATATGGATGTCTGTACAAGTTGAGTTTACTAGTTGAGATAAGTTAGTCTGCACTAATATATTCTATCATATAAATATAGGTAGTATATAGGCAATAAAATACATACAATGAAACACTCGCAATTCAGCTACTTAACCTCTCAGTTATTATTTCTTATTAACAGTAATATTAAACCTGTGTGACTTCCCAAATACAAATATTCCCAAATAGGTTGATTCTGTCATTCCCCACATTCCTGCTGAATCATACTTGTAGTTGTGACACCATTATATCCTGTTCACATAAAAATGACAGTCCTTTGGCACATATAGGGTCACAGAAGCTCAGGTGACAGAGCTGCTTATCCAAAGTTGGTGGTGTATTTCCTCCTTACTTCATGTTGAAGTGTAATAAAGCACAAACTGTTCTTGATGAGCCAGTCAGTGCTCATCAGTGATTGTGTTCACAGGTGAAGAGACAGTAAAATGTCACACTCAAGATAAAGGCACTAGATACATACAGTCCGTTTATCATTTACCATAGATTCAGTCCTTTTATTTTATCCCCAAAACCCCTGCACCATTGTGACTGTTGCTGATATGCCAGATGAAGATGCTAAAACGTGGACTTACAACAGTACAGCGACATGTTACATGGACTACATTTAAAACAGCTTCTTCCTTTTGAACAGTACAGAAGGGCCAGAATATGATTTTTGTCAAATAAGTGTTTCAGTTTGCAAAAAAACCCAAACTCTTGTTATGACATCTGAATAATAAAACTTCATTAACACTCATTGAACAAGTGAACCAGTGTTGTTTTCACCTGTAGGCAATAGTCTTTGTCTCTCTGGACATCTCTCTGTGCGTCCGCCTGTCAATCACAGAAACTATGTGAGCGTCTTTCAACTCAGCAACATCAAAGCTGCTTCATTTTATCATTCAGGTTGACTTCAGTTGAAAAGCTTTCAAGTGTTTCTCTCACTCCACCCCCCCCAGACCTTTCTCTGTCTGTCTGTCGGTCGGTCCTTGAATCGAGGCCGAACAAAGTGTATCTCAGTTCCCCGCTCAGGTTCAAGTGAGGATACTCTTCTTCATATGTATGTGGCCTCAGTCTGGTCTATCCGTGTCAGACTGAGCCATTATTTTCTGCACAAGCCTCATTACACTCGGGACCAGGTATTGTCTCATAACAGGGTGGGTACACCTTCAGTCCTAGTGGATCAAAGGTGTGCTTTTCTTCAGTAGGTGAGCAGGTTTGGCAGGTAAAGGAGGTTTGTTGTAGGCAGGTGGTGTGCAGTGAGGTTCATCTGCGAATGCCTTCCTGAGCTGCGCCACGCGGCCTCCATGTTCAGACCTTTTCTCTTCGCAGGTCATAATCTCTGAGAGGGGAAGAAAGGAAGCGAGTGAATTTACAAAATCTGTGTAACATCCATGTTAACATTTGAACCTTCTGATATTCACTAGATGTTGATGCATCATTGACTGAATGGTAAGATGTAACTTGTTCAGTGATATAAATGATCAGAGGTGTGCCGACAACACAAGGGACAGCTGGTTGTGGAAAAGTGTGATGCTCTGCTACATTAGCTTACATCAGGACTGTTTTAATCAGGACCAGTGTTGCTTCTGTTCACTCTTTACTCAGTATCAAGATTCTTCCACTGATTTATCATTGCACTCCTGTAACACTGCCAGACTCAGGATGGCCAATTATAACATAAATTATTTCAAAACCTGCCATCTACATTACTAACAATGCAACTTGATTAACCTCAGCTTGTTTGGTTGTGGACTCAGCTAAAAAAAACAGATCCTTTTTAAGCTTTATGACAATGCATTCTTCAGATAATCCAGTTGCCATTTAAATTTATTATGATTAAAAACCTTCAACCTATGACGGACATTTATTCTTTCAGTTTATCTGAAAAATAAAGGCATAGTTTTCATTGGACCATGATGATAATATTTCTCAGAAATTAAACATGGTGGAAGCTATTTTGCTATTTTACTTTCCACTACATTTTAGAGGGAAATAGTGTCTGATAATATGTGACTGCTTTTTATAATATGATACAATGCTGCAGATGAAACAGTACATAAAACAGTTGAAAAGAACTCTACCTCGGCGAGCATCAAATGCTTCTTTCATGATACTCATGTACATACACATATATTATAACACCATAATAGGGCCTATTCTGCATGAAGAATTAGATACACTATTGTTGCTGTATATAGAATTTATGACCCTTTTTTTTTCTTGGACATGCCTCAGTAGACGTTCTTAATTTTGTGAAAGTGTGAAAGTGTTTTAAGTGTTTTTTTAGTGTTCTATTTTTTAAAATTAACTTGTAGTCTGTAGTCTATTCATGTTTTTTTGCCAGTTTTTTTTTCCTGCATGCCTAAGTAGATTCACTACATGAGTATCACAGACTTAAAAACGCAGAACACAGGTTTCTCTCCACCTCCTTCCTCCTCTCCTGTTTTGTCACCTCTGTCCTGTGGGCGGGTCCTCTCTCTGTCTGACAGCTGGTCTTTGAGTGACGGCTGGTTGCCATGGCTACTAAGATGGGGCCTGTAGAGAGGAGCCCAGTCGCCGGTGTTGTCCGAGCTGCCGCCTGATTCGCTGTCACTGTCCTCACTGGGGTCCTTGGGGTCGTCGTCAGTGCTGCAGGAGTCCAGGTCCTCCTCAGATGACTGGCCGCTCGGTGAAGCTGGGTCATCCTGTGTGTAAGTGGGACACAATCTGATGGTAAGACTCTGATACATTCATCTGACCCTCCCAGCTTCAAAACCCACATGCAAACACATGAACTCACGCTAACATCTGTGAGGGACAGCTGGATGTCTTCTTTAAAGCCGAGCTCCTGGGCCTCTCTTCCTGGCAGCAAGTCCACTGTCTGGATGCCATTCATATTATCACTGTGGACTCTGGAAGACAAAGACGTCCATTTTTAGTCCCACAGACGGCCGCCCCAACCTTTGAATCAATTCTCCAGTTAGTCATATGGCAAATAACCTCTATAATCCAATTGGGACGAGGAGACGGCGAGCTGACTGAAACTCTTCAGATCATTTTATCAAAGACAGTCAGAGTTATGTCATTGGTTGAAGGGACTGAAGGTTTTGTTGAGGTGGCAGAAACTAATGTGAATCTTATGTGTTGGTCTCAAAATAAGTTGCACTGGTGGATGAGTTCCAGAGAGAGCTGTCAATCTGTTGCTCAAATAATGTAACTCTTATGAAAAATACCTTTCCGTCACGCTGAAATCTAAAATAACAGAAGTTCAATGAATAGCCTAAGTAGTTTATCAATCTTTGAAATTGTTTGGTCTGCTTTATGTGAAACGCTAAACGTAAGAGATTTGCACATTCTGGATGTTGTTGCTTCCATCAAATTCTTTTGAAAAAAATTGATTAAATTAAAGCACATGATAGAGATTTTCTCTGAGACCCATGTTACCAACATGTGACGGGTGGACATGGTGGAGAGGATGCATTTTATTTACTTTCATGTTTGCACTTTTTGTGAAATAAGCACTAGTTACTTTTTTTTAAACATTAATTCAAAGATTAACTACATTTCAATCTAGAGGTGCAAAACAAAGCAATTCTGTGTTGCTTGACTTCTGCAATTATAATGGAACCTGCCTTTATACTTCCTCGTCATATTCAGATTGTTCCCACAAAACCAAAATCAGTCAGTCAGTGATACCAGGTGAAATTATTGAAGGAGTTCTTTATGTTTTTGTGTCTACCTGTTGTTCATGAGGCTCTGGAGGAGCTTGGACGACCTGAACTCGTCCACCTCTCCGATCACAATGACACTCACATCTCCGTCCCGACCGAGCAGCCAGCTCACCTGTTTACTGTAAGCTGGAGGGAAAAGAGCAGATGAGAAAAAAACAAAAAGGGTAAGCTTATCGCATATAAATCTAGTCTCTCTGCAATTTTTGATAACTTCTGATAAAAGCAGTTCTCTCATAAATTGTTATTCTGGCTTTTATCCAGAAGGTGGTGCTGTCCTATAAGTATAGAGCAGGGGAAACTTGGAATGGAGTTTGTCCAACTGTTAAACTGTTCCCCATTTGTGCTCCCTCGTTCATTTTTCTCTGTTTTTCCATTGGAGTAAAATGGAGTCTCACTGTAAAACATTAGTCACAGCAGAATATTGATAAACCATGTTTCAGTAATGTGGGATTACTGCAAAAGGAAAGGAAAATAATTGCTTTATTTTTGTCAGGTCAGTTTTTTCGACTGAAATGAGAGTAAAGATTAAAACATTTCATTTCATTCTCTAATTTTATAATAATTTATACTAATAACAATTTCAATCTATTTTTGCAATTTATATGCAATTAATTAGAAATAAATAATAATGTAAAACTGTAATGGATATCTATGTTGGCTAATCTTCAATTCATAAAACAGACACTCGAAACACGCTTTTATTCTATCACATTTACAGCCTGGAAAACCAGTGTATTTTTAGTTACCTCGTCATGACACAGTAACCAGAAATAAACCCCCTGTGTGATAACAGGTGCTTTCCATGACAGTATGGGATAAAGGTGAAACACCTGCCATGACATCACTCATTTGGGGCGTGGCTTACAAATTCAAACTGTGCATAAGCAGTTTACTGCCAGCTGAAAATCAATGCAGATGTACCCTTTGAAAGACAGGGTACACTCAACAAACAGATAATGTAGGAGTCCATAGGAACAATCACCTTCTAACAGTGAAGTGACTATACAGATTTCTTAGAAACCAGCAAACAAAGGCAGCTCTGTTTCTTCTCATATTTTTGGGAATGACTTGTGTTTGCGCACTGTCACCCAGCACTTACGTACATTGTTTAGACGTCTCAGTTTGATGTCACTTGACCATCTTTGACACACGTCATGGTCTGTCTGTGCAGCACACCTTTGTATTGAGTTATAACTGTAATTATAGGACAAACCACCATTTCCATTACACAACTGAGGTCTGTCTTTATTACTACCACACCTAGAAAGCAAGCAGAAAAGCAGCACATAATAGAAATCTTTATCCACAGGTTAATAATTGTGTATTTAGGTGACATTTATAGGCTTGTATGTTCATGTAATGATTGTCTTTGCTTGCAGGAGCACAGTGAACAAAGGATGAAAGATGCCGGATTGTATGTTGTGTAACGCAAACATGCGGACGACACACACTCAGCCGCCTCTCAGGTGACATGGCAGAGATTGGGTAAACAAAGACGGTAACTTAATATGTGGTTTAAAGCATGGCGACGCCCCAAACCACAGGGCCAACTCAATGTTATTCAGCTTTCAGCTCGTGGAGCGATTCGACTGGCGCTGATAGAGTCTGTCTGTCTGTCACACACTGCAGGTGATAGGATCTCAGTGAGTCAGATAAATACTGTAAATGGAGAAAGGGTGGATGTAATGAGTAAGACAGACAGGTAAAGCGGAGGGACACATCAGGAGCCCGACAGAGCAGTGAAAAGATAACTCTGGGTGTAATTTAAACACATTAATCTGACTGGTAACATGAGAGGGTGTTACTACGCAACTTGTGTATCATGTGTGACATTAATTAGTTATAAAAGGGTTTAAATGCAGATAATCTGAAATACATGTGATAAACTGTAACGATAAATATAATTTTGTAATAAATGTGCGTTTGCAGCTCCCAAACAGGGTCATAAATCCAAATCACCCCCTGATGCATCCCTCGTCCAGTAGAAAGTTTTGTCGAGCAATCAGAATTTGAGGGAATTTTTCATTTCAAATAAATAAATGCTTTTCATTTTATTATGTTATTCCTTTCACTGTTATATTTCCTGAGAATCTCCCTCAACGATGTTTCAAAGTCTCCACATTACCAGGATGTAATTCTCAGAGGGAGAAAAGTTAAATTTGTTGTTGAAACAAAATCAAATTTAAAGATCAAAGACAAAACTGCCTGTAAGAAACAGTTAGCCTGATTTTATCACAGAGTCTCCAGTAAAGCACTACACCCACCCAAAAAAACAGTAACAACCCCCTACCTTATTGTCTTGACACAGATTTTTTTTTTTCTTTTTACGCATATTAAATAAACAAAAGGTTGATTGCTGAGCTTTAGAGGTGCTGGTTGTGGATGTGAAGGTGTTTCCCTCAGACAGAGCTAAGATAACCGTTTCCCCATGCTTCCAGTCTAAATGCTAAAGCTAAGCTAACCAGCTACAGGATGTGGCCTTATTTTTAATAGACAGGTATGAGAGTAGTATAAACCCTCTAATCTAAACATTTCTCCAGTTCACATTTCCTAACTATTGCTTTAAAGACCACGGACCTTTGATACTTAAATCTAAAATATGTGCATGTTGGAGAAATGTCTTATTTTTGTCAGTAAATCATTGTCCAATTCATTTTGACAGCCTAGTGTTTTACTGTAAAGAAATGAGGTCATGCTTAATAGTTATGTCACTGTTGAAATGAAGGCCACATTTCCCAGACACCTTGTTCCTTCCTCCTACAAAACTACTGCATGTTGCTGCTTTAGTCAGGCTCTCTTTACAGGAAATGACCCTCATACCACAGTGTGATGGAATCAGGCGTATGAGGTCTCTCTGTAACGGGACTTCCCACCAGTGGAACCAATACAATAGTGTTGTGTTGCACTCTACCTTTCTTTGGCCTGTTGTCGATGTGGTCTCTTCCTTCCCTCTCCTCCCTCTCCTCACGCTCTCTCCAGCGGCGTACCTGCTCCTCTCTCATCTTCAGGAAGAGGATCCTCTTCTGCTCCTCGCTGAGGGCCTCCAGCACCTCGGGCTCCACCCACATGTCCTCAAGGATTTTCGCCAGCATCCTGCCTCTCTTCCCCAGGTGTCAGAGTCGACCGTCAGCCCCTCTGTCTCTCCGTGCAGTGGGTCGTGTTTCAGCGGTGGGGTACAAACGCTCCTTTTTCCTGCTCCAGAGTCAGGTTCCCTTTTCTTTGGAGGATGTGGGATCAGGTGCGGTATAAATGCTGGAGGGTGCTGTCGCGTCCTTTGTGAAGTGCTCTTCCTCTGTGAAGTAGGAGTGTGTGTCGGGCTCTCTGGGGGTGAAGGCACTATGTGTCCGGATCAACTGAGCTCTGAAGGTTTCTGTTGTGTTTTTTACAGAGAGAGAGAGGAGAGAGAGAGAGTGAGAGAGAGTGAGTGAGTGAGAGAGAGAGATTATATCTACTGTATTGTTTTGTTCCCCTCCTTTCAATCCTGTTCTGGCTGGCAGAACACAATAGGCCCAAAGCAAATAAGCCACAATGCCAAATGCAATGTGTGTGTGTGTGTGTGTGTTGATTTGTGCATGCAGCGTTTACTCTGCATACAGAAGGCAGCGAAAATGCCACTGTGCTTTCAAAAACTGACAGGCAAATAGGGGCAGGGTTCGTATGTCAACACACATGCACACACATACAGGGTGTTAATGAGTGCATGCTATCTGAGGGTAACACACACAGATAGAGAGCAAAAGAAAGCGAGTTGGCTTGAATTTCTGCATTAACCATATCTCTCTCTCTCTCTCTCTCTCTCTCTCTATCATTCTCTCTCACATGCTCACATGCACATGCACTCTGATTGTTTTTAGCACCTTATCAACACGTGACAAAGATAGACATCAACAACCTGCCCCAGTTAGATATAACTCATTCAAGGATGTCCTCAAGAGCAATATCCCAGAAAACAACCTTCACTCTAAACTGTGTGTAAACACCCTGTCTGAAAGCAGTTGCCGCCCTGTACTTTTCAAAGATTTGAAACAGCAAGTCACTGAGAGAGAGCCAATAGGGTTTGTGTCTGTGATAACACTTGTGGGCGGTCAAATATTACAGTGCAGCTGACAAAAGATAAATATCACTTTTTAAGTTAGTGTTTCAGGTGTGGCAAATGTTGAACCATAGAATTATATTAAACCTCACACTAGGATCGTACTTGAATACCTTTAATGTTTCAGCCAAACTGAACAGTAAAACAATTATTCTCTGCCTTTAACACCTGATGCCAGACTGAACGTAAACATGTTGTCATTTTCAAAGATAACATGAACATTTTTGATCACATGCGCAAAGCTGAAAAAACATCCTGCTTATCTTTATAAAGGAAAAGTTTGACTTTGGTGAAAATATGCTCATTTGCTTTTTTAAAAGATCTCTGAGTTACATGTTATATCTCGTTAGTTTAAAGTGTAAAAATGACACATTCATGAATCTTGTCACCTGATTTTAGTCTTTATGCTAAGCTAAGTTAACAATCTCCGGGCTGTAACTTCATATTTATTATATAGACATGGGAGTGGTATCAATCTTCTCCTCTGACTCTTTGGCAATAATGTGCGTTATTTCCCAAAATGTTAAAATATCTCTTTTACGAGGGGAAAATAACATGGATGGAGTAGCTTTAAATCCATATTATAAGGATAGGGCTATTTAAAATGAACTATGTTGTGGTATTCAAAAAACAGAAGCTCATAAATCTCTGAACTAGGCACCAGATTATTGGTTCACAGTTTCAAATCATCTTATTTAAGTAGTAAAACCTTGAGCTTGCTGTAGTTTAAAACCGTTTCTTTTTTTTCTTTTTTCTTTTTTTTTTAATATATAGCAATATTAGTTGCATTTTTACTCTTTGAACCAGCATCCATTCATTCATTAATCTGTGGGGCACTTCTCAAGTCTCTTTCAATAGTTGTTCCGGGTGAGGCTTTTTTTGCGATTCTTGTTCTTGTCCATGTGAGTGTCTATTGTTTAAAGATTGATGGGGGTGTGTGCTTTCATTCTTTGTTTCATAATGTAGGAGTTGTGAAGCCCTTTAAGACTCTGTGATTAAGAGCTATACAAATAAGCTGGACCTGACTTGAAGATTTTCCAACCAACAGCCCACTCAGTAGCAAACTGCTCAATCTTTCTATAAAAGAATCAAACCTCTGAGCAGGCTTATACCTGCATCACAGTTCCTATAATTAACTGTGCACATTTGAACTCAGCACAAAAGAAATATGTGAATCGAGTCATAAACATGACAAACTAATCACAGACAATAGCAGGCCACACGGACACCTCAGAGAACCAAAATCAAACAAGGACAAAGTGAGAACATAGCAGATCAACATTCAAACACTCAAACTCTGTTATTCAAATATAAAGGCATCCAGGTCTGGCTCTGCGCCAACATGCAAATAGGTCTGGGATTTGCTTCTGTCTCCGCTCACATGCAGAGAAAAGGAAGAAAGGCAGCGAGAGGAGAGTAAGGTATGTGCACGGCATACTGAGAGAAAAGTTTGAAAAGTCTCCCAGTCTGAGAAAACACTGGCCATTTCACAGCGACAGAGGAGAGTGTGAGAGATAAATGAACTTAGACGGGCCACAGAATGACAATCGCAACAAAAGACACAGAAAGAAAGACGAGTACAGAGGAGAAAAGTGGACTTACTCAGTGGCTGCCAGCCGGTAGCATCTCCCAGCACCGCTCTGAGTTTCAGCACCTCTGTGAGTGTGGTATGATGAGTGTGTGTGTGACGTGAGAGTGTGAGAGTGTCTTTGTGTGTGTGTGGGATCAGGTCAGCCGTCAGCAGCAGTGGTATGCAGGCTCAGCCCTGCTCTGCTGCATTTGTACTGAATAGGAGTGGGATGGACTGACATCACAGCAGTCATCTTTTTGCTCTCCTCCTTCCTTCTCTATGCGTCACCTCTTTCATTTAACTTTCCACAATGCAACAAAGAAATGATATAACAGCAGTTGGTTAAATATTATCAAGTAAAATGTTTCTCCATCTAGACATTGCTATGAATAACTTAATAGCTTAATGTTTCCCATCTGTTCCCTTGTGACATTTAGTAACATTTAAGGATGCAAGGAATTTAATTTCCCCTGACAGACTCTGTAACCTTTCCATATGTTGCAGCAGGGGAACTGGGAGCAATTCTCAGTCGGTTGTCTGTATTTACTGTTTTAATTTGATTGGACAGTCTCTGCATAGCTGTGTTTACTCCAGCTCTTTCTTCTTCTTCCACCAGGAAGTCCCACTGGCATCGCATGAAACCATAAATAGCAACGCCACATGTGCAGGAAGGAAACTGGATATTATTTACTTCACGGGTATTTTCCGTCAACAGGTTGTTGATACGCTTATCATGTCACTAGTCATTGTCTTTAGTTTTTAGTCTGCTCCACTCCCATGTTGAATCAATCTGATAAGTTCAGCTGGATGGTGTAAATGTGAGTCACATGTCTCTACACACTTACAGGTAATCACACAATATAATCATATTCAGTTCACATGTAGATGACTAATCTGCCTCCTGATTTTTACTGACCTGTCAGGGCCATGTGGGTGTGACCTATTGGCAGAGTTTACAGTAAATTAAATCTTGTTGTAAACAAGAGAGCTGCTCCATCATTTACATTGTTGAATTGTACCCTGGCCTGTGGGCAAATTTCACAGTTTTGCATGATCAGCTGACTGGAGTTTGGAGTTAAGATTTGAGGTCATGCAAACTGAGTAAGTGATGTCACTTGAGCAGTAAAGTTAGCTAGTATCAGCCAACATACATTTGGCTACTGGTCAAGAAATACTAGTGGAAAATCATTTATGGAATGTTTTGTAATTTATCACTTATGAATCTAACTTTTCATGTCTTAAAGTCAAACTGATTCTTCAATGATTGTTCACACTGTAAATTGTGAATGTGAAAAGGTTGAATTTGTGACTTTACTCCTGTTTTAATGTTAGACATTTTGACAAGCTTTATGTTATATATCAGCTATAAAAGTCCATTTCGAAATGTCTAAGAGTGAGTATAATATGATATATTGTCTTGAAAACACAACTTATCTTCTAACTAACTTCCAAATGCATTATTAAGAATAGCTCATTTTAAAATTATTCATCAAGACTTCTGATTTGTTTCAGTTGGAGTGAAAATAACAACCCACATGAGTTCAATGAGATTTTCCCTAAACCTCAACTTCCACCAAACTTGGCGTTACGCAAAATGAAACCACAGCTGTCATCAGTCAATACAGTTTGGTTTTTCCAGCAAAACCAGTGTTTCAGTGATACCAGACACCCGTATGTTTGTCTCTCACTTTGTCACTGGTATCAGAGCAGAGAGCTCAAAGGTTACACAAACACAGGAATACACACGGCTTTGTTCAGCTATTTTTCTGAGGACCAATATTTAGTTTTTGGGGTCATTTACCATTCCTTAAATTATCCCTAAAATCTTAACTAATCTAATAAAACAGTGTCAATTTAAACTTGACTTGTAACCCCAAATCTGAACCTAAATTTTATGTCCACCTCACTAGACCTCATTTCTAACCATAACCTCAGGTATAACCTTGGTCTTAACTTGAACCTTTTCGCAGGAATAACCCAGATAAACAAAAAGAGTTTTCACTTCCTCTTTTCTTTATCTTAATATTGGCCCGAGGACATGTGGGTCTCGAAAAGATAAAACTGAGATCACATGTACATAAGAAAACACACAATCTCTTTTCCTTCTCTTGCCCTCTGCGGTCAAGGCCTACAAGGGGAAAACAAAGCAGGGATCTCCACAGTGCAGGAGACCTGGGAGCGAAACATAAACACATTCATCATATGCCAGCATGACACTTTCTGGGTCAGTTTAAGATGAGGTGTCTGTGTTTTTGCCTGCATGTTGTTGCTTCATCATGTTTGTGGTCAATGTGGTTAATGTTTGTGTTTACAAAGCACTTTTCCTCTAATCAGACACACCTTTAATTTCAATGGTGCTATTAAGAGGAACCATTAAGCACAAGGAAATATTTTCGCATGGAACAAACTATTCATCCCTGTCTGACACACTCCTAACTTTATATTTGCTTGGCTTGGCACACCTTGAGAAATTCCAGGTAGTTGGTCACTGCATCTGAATCCACGTGGAGAAGTGATCACATTGAAATGGTAATTACCGTTACGCGTACACAGCACCCTCTGCTGGAGGAAAGGAAAATAACAAGTCCATGAGGATCCCAATGTTTTATGGCAAAACAGGAGTCAATAAAACCTGATTGTGCATTTCCAAATGACGGGCTGTTGAAAGCCATAAAGCAATAATATTTTCAATATAATTCATCCTCAGTATATAGATAGCCCTGAGTAATTTTTAACTTCCTGAAATCATCATAGTTATTGGAATAAGACTTTTACATAGCACATTTAAAGCTCTGTATTGTCAGAGTTTTGCACACAGGTCTTGGTTCAGCCTTTGGTTTTGTTCTACTTTAGTTTTGTTGTTACATTCCTGCCGACCATAGCTCTGTTTCGTTCTCAGTCTAGTCACCGTTATGCTATAGTTTCTGTTTTGCCATAGTTTCCTTTCTGCCATTGTCTTGTTCATGTCTTGTAGTTGTCCTATGTTCTGTATTAGATTTGTGTTTCAGTTTTCTGTCTTGGATTTGTCTTAGTTTTCTGTCTTAGTTTTTGCCTGTGTTTTGTCATAGTTCTTTCAGTTCAGTCCTGTCATGTCGTAGTCCTGTCGTTGTCCTGTTCTGCCTTTTCCCAGCCTCGTCATATGTAATGTAATGTTTAAGTTCTGTCTATTCTAGTTCTGTGTTCTGGTTTCTGTTTGTCATATTCTATATCCAGTGTCTTGCCTCTGCTTCACGTCATCTACCAGCCACACCCCCCTCATCATGTCACCTGTGTTTCCTGTTAAGCTAATCACCACCAGACACTATTTAAGTCGGCTGTTTGCCATTGCCGGATCCTCACTTCACGTCTACGCTTCATGTTCACGTCCATGTTTTTCCCTTGTCATGTCATGCCTTCTGCCGATGTATTTCATGTTTGGATTTTCGTCATTCCTGAACCGGACCCTGCAGTGAGTTTTTGTTAAGACTTTATTTGTTTTCATTAAAGACTTTTCTAAGCAGTAGATCGTGTGATGAGTCCTGAACCCCCCATTATGACGTGTATGTCAAAAGCACTAATACCTCACTGTTACATTTGGTTATTGTGACATGCTGCATGAGAAATGTTGTTTTTGGAGCAGTAAAGAGACGACACAAACGGTATAATTTGAAAGATGGCTGGAAGGAATCTGTGTCTTTGGTGGTTCAATGAATATCACTGGAGTTTCAGTTTTCATGGAAGTTGAGTTTAATTTTCATTTTGGGGTGAGCTATTCCTTTAAATGCTTCCCTTTTTTGCTACTTTTGCTAACGCCAACGTTTGAGCCCCTTGCAGGTTAATCCATCTCTGCTCATAAGTCCATCTTACATGGTATTCATTAAAAATGCACAGTCAGCAACATTTTCCGTGATCTTTGGCCTCTAATATCAAACATGCATCAAAGGACAGAAAGCAAGCAGAGGAATTCAATAAATCTCTATTCTCTGCTGAGGTCAAATCTGCATAATCTATCCTGTACCAGATATGCTGTTCTAAATTTCCTGTATATCTAAACACAATACAAGGATTAGAATTAGTGTTTCCAAATGACACCAACTGCACTTTCTCTTTTGATTGTACAGATTGTACATCCCTTCATGCTTTTCAAGGCCTTATTTGACAACATCGTGAAGCAGAATTTCCATGGCAAAATTATTGGTATTCCAACATGTTCTCCCCTCAGCTGCCCCATGTTTAATGCATGGAGCCCACTGACATGGAGCCTGCCCTGTGAAGAGGATGTGCATTAGCATGGATTCACATGAGAGATGTATGTGGTTAAACAGACCGCAAAGAAAGTATTGCTTTAGTCCCCAAAGTAATTTAACTGGCAGGACAAGCTGTGCTGAAGCACACACCCTTGGGTGGTCCATATTATTTGCTACCATAATACTGCATGTTGACTATTTTTGCACAATTTACATAATACGTTTGAAAGCGTTTTCAGCTGACTTTAATACAACACAAGCTGCTTTGATCAGGCACATACAGTAATCTAAGCATCCACTGTGTATATTAATGTACTAATGTTCCTGAATTATATTCAAAGAACATCTTACTGTAATCAGGTCTTGTATGGATCGGAAATGAAGTCCTGTATTGTGTGAGGGTATCATCAGGGGAGTGAGTTCGCTGATTACGTGTCTGAATAAAGTGAAATTACTGTAAACATAAAGGAGCAGCCCATAACAGATAAAGCAGGATCCACTGAATTTTTTTGGCTACTTAGTGGAACAAGCTGTGAATAAAAAATGTACATAATACTAAATTATACTGTAAAGATACTGTGGCTAATGTGTTAGGAAATTCATTTACTCATCCACAGAGTTGCGTGTCTCTCCACCTGACAAATCTAAATAGCTGCTAAATACTCCACTATGTTCACCAGATGGTTGCTAACTTTTTGCTGGTTGGTGCTGGGCAGGTCGTGTACATTTTGGCTTAAAGAAAAAAACTGTGGCCAAAAACAAGCTTGACAAGAGCAGTGAGAGCGAACCCAACCAGCTGCAGGTCATAGAACCAAAACCATGAGCTGAAAGATGCAAAAAAGCTCCAAAGAGCTCAGAGGACCTGCAGGGTCAGGTGACTATTCCCTGTATTACACTCATTTGATCTACAGTTCATATAAAAACATTGATTAGTGTAGCTTTAATTCACCGATGTTTGATGTTCCTTATAATTTAATAATAAGAATAACTTAAAAAATGTTAGATGTCACGTGAAATAAAAGCACTTATAAAAATTGGAAATGTCATGAATATCAGTATTTTTTTTTTTCAGCAAGTGTACAATGCTAGCCTCAAGCATGCTTGTTAGCTGCTGGCAGTGCCCACCAGACTCAAAGTGAAATGCAGACAACAGTGTGGAAACTGTTGCGTTTAAACAGCAGCTGAGACCATCTTTCCGAGATGGGAAGTGACGGGAAAACACAAGTGAATTTCAGTTTGACACTTAAATATCCAGACAATGCACAATACGTTCTATGCTAGAAGCTACTTGTGCTCCATCATTTGATTAACCTGTTTTCTGAGTGTCATTTCGACAGACACCAGTAAGACTAATGAGCAACCTGGTGCCAGACGAAGTGTCATGAATCAGAGAGAGAAAACACGTCTGAGTGATTGAGAGAAAACCTGCAGGTTTTTTAAAGCCTTGTATTTCTTGTATACCAGATAAGGAATCTGTGCTCTTTAGCCCAATTTATAGTGATGTTGCACTGGCAGGGCTTAATTCCCAGCACACATGAAAAACTGGATTCTGCTTTGAGGTGGTTCACATACTGTAATATCATCCTTCAAATGGCATATGTTAGCTCATCAGAGGGAAACACTCAGATTGACCACCTGTGGAAAAAGACACTGACTCCAGAGACAGTCACACTTTCATGGTTTTTATATGACTTTCAGATTTACAACTTGGCACAGCCTGTGGCACTGTTGCTGTGGTGACCGCCCTGTCTGTTGACCTGGCTGCCCAGCACACTCATAGCTGGCACACACACACACACACACACACACACACACACATTAACACACATGGCACATTCTGTCACCATGTTGGCAAGGTCGCCAGTGTTTCTTTTGCTCACACACTCTCTGTCACACATACACACACACACACATGAACACAAATAAACAGAGAGGGGATTCTCCATAAAACAGAACAGCCCTTCAGCGTGTTTGCATCTGTGCATTTTTCTGTTCTTTCCTCTGGGGAAATTATGTGGAATCTGCTGGCAATCAATTCATCATCACCACTTCAGTTTCTTGAAGAGCAAATGACAGGGATGGCATGGTAGAGATACTGTCCCTTTATCACAAACGCACACGCATCATCTCTTCTTTTTTTCCCTTTATATTCCAGCTCAGTGTTAAGGACAAGTGGTCACAGGTGGAAGCGACTGATGCTTAACTGAAGACCCTCCCCCCCACTATTTGCCTCTGTCACGTGGAGGGATGTGTGTCATTGTAACCCGCTTTTTCATGCCTGTGGATATAATGACCCAGATGAGAGCTGCACACACATACTGACACGTTTCCGCACACGCACAAGTGCTGACATGTCGCGTCCCCCTCCTCTTCAGTGGTAATGAATGCTGATGAGGTAGTCGAGGGAATCACTGAGAGAGTCCAATACAGAGTAGCTAAACAATGATGTCCAGACTGAAGGTAGGGGTGATGTGTGATACATTCATGTGAGATCAGAGACCAAAAATGCTCTTGAATCAGGCTGTTATTTTAATGATGATGCCCCAGTACTAAAATGCCTCATGCAACACTTCCCAAATGTAATTATTAGAATACACATATCTTGTTTTTGAACAGATGGTCATTTTTAGAAGGCACTATTGACAAAAAATAAAATCCACAGATTTGCATTTACCAACTTGACAACACCTACTGTTGGCACTGAAGTACTAGTTTGACTAGTTTGGGAAATACACTGGGAATTAGATGAGAAGATCAATACCATACTGACTCTCATGTTTGTGTGTTAAGCATAGCATAAAAACTTGAAGCAGGAGGAAACAGCTAACTGACCTCTCTCTCAAAAAAAAGCACCTCTTGTTTTTTGTTTGTAAAAAAAAAAGGAAAAAGATAATAATTTGTGGTTTGAGGGAAATTACATAGTTTAATTATCTCTTTGGAAACAATGACTAGGTGGACGGAAAAGTGTGTCAAGGAATATTTACTCCACATAACTCCCTTTAAAACCACAAACTGTCATTTTAACATTTCTGTGAATGAAGTGAACAAACAAAACTAAAGAAGTTAATCCGTGGAGTTTTAGAGTTGTTCACTGATACATCCAGCAGTTACAGAGCATTCATTTTCAGTTTGTCACTTAGAGAATGCGAGTACAATATTCACAATCCGTTTAGTTTTGTTCTGGACTCCACCAACACCAGTGGGAAATATCTGACTCTTTACGTGCTAAGTGCTAATAAATTATCATTATGCCATTTGGTGCTGGGCAGGTAGCCATATTACGCTGAACCAAGACTGAAAACTGAACCAAAACAGTAAATTTACGCACCAGATAAGTCAGCTGATAGACGCTCAACACCACAAGAGACCACTTTACATACAAAATAGTCACGTGATTCATTGTTAATATGTGGTAAGTGTATTTATTATAGCAGCTTTAGGTTGAAATCAACTTGGAGACAAACTATTTTTCTTCACTGCATCAAGATATCTCGGCTGTATATTGCACTCAACACGCTGTATTTCCTAAAAACAAGTTTTCTGGGACTAATTTATAATTTCTTTTAACATTTCACTGGTAAACATCTCGTATCACATTGCTGTAAACAGGATTTTGAAGTGATTTATTACATTTTTTTGAAGAAACAACTTCTTGAATGTTGTCATGGGAGGTTTGATTTGCGATTAGTGAAACCAGCTTGTAAAGATTCTGAAGCAACTCATGCCATTTGTGTTCATCTTCAGCAGTAAATCTGAGCGTGCAAACACACACACACACACACACACACACAAAGACTAATTTAACATCAAATATCAGAGATGCACACATGCTTTTACTCTCTGAAGCACATTCAGTCTGTGAAGTCCTCTGATCAAAATCAAAGACCCAAACCATGTGCGCACACATTCTGCAGTGTGTGTGTGTGTGTGTTGTATGTGTGGCAGCCATGCCTCCTGCTTGTGTTTGTGTTTGTGTGTGTGTGTGTGTGTGCCCCAGCTGTCTCACAGAGCTCCCTGTTGTTTGGCCTGCCGTGGCAGACGGAGCCAATGCTGTAAACTCTGTGGATCGATGCTCGTTTGGAGGATTTCTCTATTTAATTCCACCTCAGTCAGCAGCACTGCATCCTCTTCTGAGTGTGTGTGTGCACTCTTGGGTGCATGAATGTGTGTCCTTGTGTGTGCACATTTGTATCTCTATCCTCATATTGAGTTGTCTGTGTGAGCACGTGCAGAGGAATGCTGCAGGAGGTCTTGGTGTGTGTGAATGCAAACATCTATGTGTGCACTTGTGTCGCCTACACACACACACACACAGCTAAGAGTCTTGCAGCAGGGCTAAAGACACACAATCAGTCTGTCTTGCACCTCCCCCTTGCTTTCATTATACTCACAATGTTATTACTTGCACACACCAACATCAGCATATTGATTTATCCTCCTCACTACCTGCTTTCATTTAATATGCTAACACACATGCACACACACTATCTTCATGCCAGCACACACTAACACACACACACACACACACACACACACACACACACACACACACACACACACACACACACACACACACACACAAACACACACACACACACAGGTAAATGCATGCATAATGGCACACATACACATACATACTCTGACACCACAGCCACGCACATTAACGGACTTATATGCACCATCACAGGAGACCACCCACCCCAACAAACCAAAACACAAGCTGTTAGCATTTCTCCTCACCAGTTACCTCCTCCTCCCCTCCTTCCTCCCCTCCCTCCCATTGTCACATCAGGGATTTCCAGTGTTCCCAACACGTTGCCGCCATCACGGCCCTGCAGATGTCACTTAGCTGCAGACACACCTCTTCATTTCTCCATCCATCCCTCCGCCTCTCGTGGGACACAGAGGAGGGACAGAACAGGGAGCATTGAGTGCATCTGTGTGTGTGTGTGTGTGTGTGTGGCTACAGAGGGGGAAGGGAGCCGGGCAGGTTAATGAATTAATAATTAGGATTGACATTGCGTCTGCAGTGGGTTTCCCCCAAACTATTTCCCCCACTCTCTCTCTGGTCATCTGTGCATCCTCTGAACTCTCTTTGTCATCTTCAACCCTCTGCCCCCCCGCCCCCGTCCCCTCCCCTCCCTGTCTCTCTCCTCTCCTTGCATAACCCCCCTCTACCTGTCTCGCTTTGGCCCTCGCCTCTCCTTCTCCTCCCCTTGTCTTCAAACACTCACCAGGCTCTTTTGTTCTGTCCACATCTTCACTCGTTTTTTTTGTATCTCTCTCTCTTCTTCTTAAGTCCTCTTTTCTCTCTTCCTCTTCCCTTATCTCCATCACTCCCCTCTTCTTCTGGCTCCTTCTAATGTGCTATTGATCACTGGAGATCACTGGATCGGAGGCTGAGGTTCTCAATCCGTACAGACGTTATGTTAAAGCTTGGCACTGCTGTCCATTACAAGAGCTGTATCTGAGATCCCCGAGGAAAACATTGTTAAATTTTGGCAGCGGACGATGCAGAGCCATATGTGTGATTGTGTACTGCTGCTGTGCATCCGTTCATGACCTTGAGGTTCACTGGTAAGAGGGAGAGCACTGGAAAGGTGTTTTAAAGACAATGCAAATGGTTTAACTGGCTCTTGGCTTGATTTAACTGTGCTGGTTTTACACTTGGGAGATGAGTGAGAGTGAAAGAGCAGGTTGAAAAGGAGTGAAAAATGCAGGTACAGTGGAAGAAATGTCCTCTATGCTTTGTCAAGGGCGGAGTTGACCGAGGCTGATTTATAGTATATACTGGCAGATGATATGAACTGCTTGTCCGTCAGTAAGGCCAAGAATTTTAGCATTTATGTTAGCTCCTCTGCCATCCAACAGACAAAGCATGGCAACATCAGCACAGGCTCGGAGCAGACATCATTTGTTTTTTGACAGCACAATCACAGATATTTTAAGCCGTGCCGTGTTTATCACTCTCTTTCTGTCTATCTAATACTTGGGAAAAAATAAGACCCCTAATCCATTCCCTAGCTTGACAAGGCATGTGGGCACAAACACATACATTTACAATAGGCCTATGCATATAAATATAGACACATAAAAGAATGTACACTCTATTAATAACAACCCAAAGTTCTTCAGAAAATGTCAGCTAAGACTGAAAGCTATTCATCTTTGTTCTCCAGCCTACATCACTGATTGTCTTCTTTACAGTGGTTTAGTTAGTGGTATTTTGCTTTTGGATAAGCTGTAATTATAGTCCCGCCACAAAAGAAGGAGTATTGACAGTCTCCAACAGAATGACTTGCACCTTTAGAAAAGAGGAGCCGACAAAGATCAGCAGGAAAATACTGTAAATACCACAGCGATGAGAGTCTTCTGTCATCACAGTAACTGTCAACACATTTTCGATTGCATACAACAACGTGACAAAGAGCAAATTATATTCAGTGTGTTATGTTAAAGCTATGTCTCTGATAGACCAACATTCTGTCCTGGGTGAACCTCACTTCTTGCCCAGTGTGTGCTGGAAAAAGCTTCAGACCTGAATGACCCTGCACAGGCTAAGAGGGTGAAGATAATGAAAACTTTGTGTCATAAAACAATAACCTTGTTGAGATATTGCTAGGATGCTACTAAGATATTGCTACTCTGGCTAATAGTGATTGCAGCAGTCTTTTTATTAATAAGTTAACAACCAGCAGGTCAAAGGTCAGGACCATACTGCTGTTATAATGTAACACAGATTTACAACGTAGTAAAATGTAATACAAACATTTGAAACTGAAAGTGTAAATGTCAATTAAATCTGAGTTCTCTGTCTGTTGTTGGATGATTACTCTTTCACATCCTAATTCAAGCAAAAACTAAGCTTCAGATGTACCTCTCAGTTGTGCTTATGTAACTGAATTTACCTCATTTGTTTGGGCATGCTTGTATTTTAAGTAATTCGTTTTATTGAACACCATATCTAAAAATCTATAAAAGCAGGCTGTTTCATGACCCATGTTTCCCCCTTTGCAGAAATCAAATTCCTATCTAAACCAAACTACAGCATGACCAATGCTCCATCCAGGATATGACAGCTGCAGGACTTTAGACCTTGGACGGCACTATTTGACTGTCTGTAAATCATCTGCATGAACTGTTTTTCAGGTCAATTCCCAAACTTCCCCCCCCCAACAACATTTGCTCCCAATGCCAGTATGTGGTGAAGCAAAAGAATGTCAAGTTGAATAATCCATCCTTCTGTGGACATCCTGGAACCCTCCCAAGGTCCTTTGGGCATCCCAGGACCTCAGTCTGGGAACCACTTGACACCTTTTACTAAAATCCAGTTCCTGTTGTCAAGTTAAATCCGAACAGATCTGCAGATATTCTAATGCATTCTAGGTCTGGGCGGTTATATCATCCGTGGTCAGAGGAGGACTTGTGTCAACACAACTGTCAGTGCTAATCTTCACTGCAGGCTACAGTGTCTGATATCAACAGGCCCTGGAGACACATCCCGTTCACACCGCGGGAGAGTGATGCTGCTCAGCCCTCACAGCCTCCCAGCTGCCATTCAAACACACACACACACGGGCTCCACGGAGAGGAGGAGACGGGGAGGACGCCTCCGATCATCCCTCCATTCATCAATCCGCTCACTGATCGCCCTCCGCCGCCCGGACCTCCCGCGCGCCCCGACCAGCCTGCGAGGAGGCGCGAGACTTCACCACGAGCACCGGCGGCGGCGAACAACGGTCATACGCGCACACCGGCGAGAGGAGGGCACTGGAACGGAGAGAGGAGGGAAAAGAAGAGCCGACTGTCGGTGTTGTTCCCCGGTGTGGATGTAGAGGGACGGAGGGGGAGAGAGGAGCCGCACAACTCCGCTTTTCAGCCGTTTTACTGGTGAGTGAACACACGACACGTTGTTCAGTCGAACAAATAGGTTAAAGTGTTTCCCTTTTTTTAAGCTAGGCGGGCTAAAATAAACCTCTGTTTCACGGAGCTCAGTCGTCTCATATGTTTGAGTTTATTAGCGAGACGAGTGTTTCTCGTGTAGGCTGAGGTTTTACGTCCTGTTTTTCTTGCTAATCTGTGGCCAAAAAAACGTCCCAGCAGCCCGCAGCCTGCTCGCACCGACAGGCTTCAGGACGGCGGTGTCTGTGGAGCTAATATAGACTGAGAGATATGCACCGTGCGGGCCGTGGGATTTTATGGAGGTGTGTGTGTGTGTGTGTTTGTGTTTTTTTTCGCTCTCTCTCTCTCTGCTCCCCCAAGAGAAAGAGAAAAACGTTTCCTTTCCGCTTTTAGGAGGACAAGTCGATCTTGAAACGCGACCAAGGTCTATTTTGGAGGAAAAGAAAGACACCGGCCTCAATTGAGCTTGAACCGTGTCTCCCAGCCATCCTGTTGTCATGGTTACTGGCTCGAGGAGGCTGGGAGAACATGGCTGTCTCGCGCTGTGCTCCCTCACTCTCTCTCTCTTTCACACACACACACACACACACACACACACACACACACACACACACACACGGGGAGAGAGACAATAAGCCTTGTCTATCTGGTGTTTGTTTATGTCTTTTTAAGTGTATCGGAGAAGACTTTGGAAAAAGAACAATGCTCATAGTAACTTCATTGTTCATTTTAAAAGGTATCGTTTTATCCTGTGGACATTTTAAAGCTAAGCCTCCATATGAATTATATACTGACAACAGATGAGATACAAAATACCATGAGGAGCCTTATGATCTCTATTAGCCCAACATGGACTACCACAGGGACAATCTAACTGCATATAGACAAGAATATTAAAGAAATATAGTTTTTGGCAATGTAAATCAGAGCTTCCGGTCCAGACTTATCTTTGCCTTGACAGGATGTGGGTGGCTTCTTTAAAACAGGTGTTTGATAGCAGCTGATTTTTTTCCCCAAGAGCAAAGTCACTATTATGTTAATTATAGACATTTGCACGTCTAGTCTAGAGCCATTGTAATTCATTTCCCCAACACAACTGTGGCATTTCCCAGGCGAAAGTGTGGCTCGCTCCAATGTAATCATCTTGAACTCAAGGTGTGAGACACCCAGACACACCAGCAGCAGCTCCAGACCAAACTGCCTACCTCTTCCTCTTCTCATACTCTCTCCCTCTGATTGCTTTATTGGCACGGAGGTTCATCAGAAACAACAGCACCAATCCCTTCAGGATGCAAAATTTTAAGAATCCATCAAAAAGCATTTCACACTTTCAAACCACGTTTACAAAAATAATTTTGGGATTGTAAATATGTGAATCACAGGAATACTTAATTTATATTGAAACTGAAATTCCAAAATTGAGAGAGCAGTTTTGCAAATCATTCAAATGACAGAATGTGCATGTTGCCTATGTCTGCGTGTGTGTGTAATAAAGAATGAATTTGCATGACAAAATGGAAGTGCCCGGGGAAATAGTCCAGAACATGATAAATCACCGCATTACAGTGAGCATGTATTTAGATGTAAGTGTTTAGAGTGACAAAATGTGAGTGGATGGCTGACCTTGACAGCATAGAAGTGACATATTGGGGTGATTTGGGGGAGCTGGCTGGCTGTTAACGCTCCAGTGGGCTGGTGGGGCTAGTTGGAGGCTATGCTGTCATGCTGGTGTGACTTGTAGGCAGGCCGGCAGGCTAGGAAAACACCCTGGACCATTTCCAACTCCATATTTTCCTGCTTCCCCAGCCTAACAATGATTTCTCTTCCTGTCTGTCAGCATCTGTGCTTTTAACACAACAGCATTGTTAAAAGGTGACTCTATCTCTGCACTGTGTGTGTGTGTGTGTGTGGGCTGCAGTGCCAGTGCTGCAGCCAGTCTGCATATTATGAACAGGGTCAGTAGGTCATTTATAGTATGAGACTGCAGTGGTGTTTTTTTCAGAGCATGTCTCTCTGATAGACAGAGGGAGATAGGAGGAGGGGGAGGAGAGGAGGTTTTCCTTCTCTGTCCTTAGTATTCAGATCTGATTATCATCCATCAGTGTTCAGCTGATAGCTTCATAAATTAATTTTGATTGCTAATTAGCCCTTTATGAAAAGTATTTAGAGGGTTGTCCTGGTGGTCATGATGCTTAAGGTGTCTATGATGATAGCCTTGGTTTGAAACCTATTAGTTTGGTTTATTTCATCTTCTTCTGTATCTTGTGCTTGTTCAAGAAAACTTAAATGGTGTAAGATATAACACATAAAACATGTAACTTTGTACTGGTATTGTAACTGTATGTGGCCTGCTTTTTGAATTTATGACATAATTTACATTTTAGAAGATGAGACAATCAGCTCGATGTTAATGACTGCAGTGAAGCATCAACGCTGTGTCCTTCGCACTACTTGTCAATACTGTGGTAGTGGTGCCTTTCAGTAAGAAACCCTCAGGGTGGCACACAGCACAAACAAAAGAACAGCCCAAATGTTTCTTTTCTTTCCTTTGTTTAAAATGAATGCAGGCAGCACTACAAACATAATGAGGTCAGACAAGTTAAAAGTGGTCAATTGGCTGCCTGCTCCACCACTTAAACTCAGTAAAAGGTTGTGCGGTGATGCCCAACCTGAGTGTCTGCAGGCACAGTAGTGCTTGTAAAAAGATTATAGCAATCCACAGCGATAGATAGATAGATAGATAGATAGATAGATAGATAGATAGATAGATAGATAGATAGATAGATAGAGATTAAGCATTAAGGAGATTAAGGCTTTATGCAAAACATGAGTTTCTGTCATAAAATGTTACGGCTGTAATTTAATCACTTCCTATTACAGTACTGCAAGTCATAGCATATTGTGTCACATGCAACATGTTTTTCTTCCACATTGTGTAACTCTCTCATTAGTTTAACTTTCAGGGAATCCTGGGTAATCCTCTTCACTGCGGCATGTTACATTCAGTTACTGCCAATAACATCTGGCCATGGTGCAACTCCACTTGAATAGGAAAGGCATTAATTGCCCTTCTTAATGGTGTAAAAAGTATCTTTATTCATATTTACTAGTCTCTATATTTTCATTTATTTAATAATAAGGGGAACTCAGATTTGATTTTGAAGTCATGTGACTAATGGAGAGGACTTTGCCTGTGACAGGGTGAGCTTTTGTTGAAATGCATTAGTCACTGCAGATTTGTAATGGAAACTCTGTGTTACAAACTGCAGACATGTAGTTTGAAAAGCATGGGAGCATTAACCAGGCAGAGAGGGTTTAATGCTGCTTCACACAATGTCCAGAATAGACATTGGCAGAATGGGAACAATTATTATTCAAAGATGATTACCTTGACTTCATGTTGTCATGCTATCCAAATAACCTAAATTAGCAGCTTCAGCTATTATTTTAAGCTGATGTATAGATCCTTTTATATTAGCTCAGGTGATTGTATTAGTATTTATATTGTATTTTATTTAAATATAACTGCAAGAAATTGTAACTTTGACTAGGACTTGCAACTCGGGGGCTGATGTGAATGTATTGGCTGCTTTGTAATTGACATCTGAATGAATATTGTATACAATATTGATTGCATTAAGGGAAATGTTTGAGTGAGTGTTATTGTAACTTCCCGGGGTCAAGAAGTCAGGATATATCTGCTGCTTTGGTCATTCTGCTTTAAATCTGTCTCCCATGGCTCCCACAAGTTTATAGAAGTATAAAACTAAATTGCTGGAGTAACCTTTTCACAGTCTTTCATAACAAGAGTTCAGTGCCATTTTTCATGAACAGTAAACTGTGTCATAAACATATCACACGCAATTTGAAGTTGAATCATATTGAACTTCAGGACGCAATGCAGCAGCTGGGTTGCCTTCCTATACTAGTAAGACCTGCTTCCTCTTGAGAAATGTTCTCCCTTATTTTCAAAGCCTCCAGCCTGATTACCTCAGTACTGTTTCTTTGGCATCTTTCTGTGTATAGGGACCAGTCAGGCTTATCGCTGGAGACTCCCAGTGGACTGCGGCTCCGTGTCTCAGGGATCAATAAATTACGCCGTGGTGCGTGTCTATGTGCGTCCATTGTGTGTGTGTGTGTGTCAAAGAGTGTGTTTGCATGTCTGAGTGAGATGGAAAGACAGACAGATAGAGAAAGATATAAAAGGCACAAGAGACAGAGAAGACCTATTTAATGGTGACTTGGCCTTTTATCTAGTGTCATCCTCACTGGATTGGTGGTTTATATGCCTGGATGGGCATGTTTTCAGATGTGTGTTAGTGTGTTGTTCACATGATTGGCAGATGGTCCGATCGCAATTAAAGGAAATTGATAAGGCTTAAGAGCACCAGTGTTCTGCTGACAAAAGTGGAATGCAATAAGTCTCTCCTGATAACCATTGTATACATAGAGACACAAAGGCTGAGAAGACTGAGACACGCACACACACACACACACAGTCTCTTAGACCCCCCCACACCTTTTCTCTATCATTGGCTGTGTTTTCTCCATCCATCTTTGTGGGGAGTCTGAGCACATCTGCTCAGTCTCCTCAGCAGTGGATTCATAGTGCTGCTCACTTCCACACTCTGCTGTTTCTGCTGGCTAAGACCCATTTACCTCAATTACTGCAAAATGAGAGGCTGAGACAGAGAGAAAAGCGAGCGGAGTTAGACAGTGAGATAGCAGAAAACATAATGTAGAACAGATGAAGAGGAGAGAGTGGGAGAAAAACAGTACACTGGAGACACAGAGAGAGAGAGATAGAGAGAGAGAGACACACACAGAATTCCCACTTTCTATGTCTGGTTTCATAACCGTTCACTGTTTCCATTTATGGAGATGTGTCACTGTTTTGTTTGTGTATGTGTGTGTATTTGACTGTGTCTTAATATGTGCACATGCATCTTTGTTTGCATATGCCTAGCGCGTTTGTGGATATGAGATTCAAATAGAGCAGGAAATGTGTTTCATATCTTCAGTACTTGGGTTTAGGATTATTTGAGCTAATGCTAATCGCTGATAGAAGACAGAAGTTTGGGAAGGTAAGCGCAAATCAATCTATGAATGATTTTGTCATGGGAAACTTTCAGATTTCTCACCACTTTTTCAGATGTACCTTTCTTGGTGTCATAATACAGCTAAGAAATCATAACCCTATTGTGAAGTGATTAATGTTTCTGCAGATGGAATACACTGCAACAAACTGCCTCGTGACTAATAGATAATGCAAACCATTCCCATGTTCCTTCTCACCAGAACAGAGAGTGAGTGGACCAATCACTGATCATGAATTCAGAAAGAATTTGTTGTGGGATCAGAGAGCGTTCCTTGAGATCATCACACTTTTAACAGCAGTCAGAGTGAGGATTAGAAGTTGCTAGCAGAGACACTGTGCTTGGTTGCGAAAAAACAAACAAGTGCAAATGTTATTCCACATTTTGAAAACTTGATACTGCTCGTATTTCTCAGAGTGACAGAAGACAGTTTTCACTTATTCATCCTGGAATGTGATCAGGAGGATGGTGACAGTGTAAAGCTCAGATGTTTGTTGGCTTATTCTTGGCTTTGAGTGCTCCAGTGGCATTTGCCACAGGGATTGAGATTGAGTACTCAATACAACCGTTGCATTTGGTTGACAACATAAAGTCCTATAAAGGGGAAAGGCCTGCTGTAATTAGGATTCAAGATTGAACTAAGGGAGCAATTTGCCTGACTTTCTCGGTTCTGCGTAATTTGCATCATCTTTTTGCAGCTCTGATGAAACATTAAGTCGGCCCGTGGTGTCCTCATGCTCAGGGGCTAAGCCAGAGCACTTGCAACATCATAGATACAAATTTGGCTCACATCCTAGCCTGCCACAATTCTTTCCTCTCTACTCTGATCCTGGTTTGATTTTAAAATAAAGCAGAAATGCTAGAAATTTCCCCTGAGAAACCACAGAGTTTTATTGGCAGGATTCAGTACGTTCATTTCAGCCTAACTAGGTACTTACCTGCATCTGCATGCCATCAGAAAAGCTTTGGATCCCAGTAAATATTTTACTGCAGTTGTGCTGTAAGTGCCATGCTGCGGATGATTCAGCAGAGCAGAGATTTAATGTAGCTAAGGACTCTGTCTGTCTGTCTGTCTGTATCAGGCAGGCAGGGCTGCTTCCTGGTTGCACTCTGCAACAATATCAGAATCTAGACATCTCCTTCAGCATTGCAGATTTATGCTTAGAAAAATGTGCACCATTAGTTTTGATTAGTTTGATTGATGTCATATTATAATGAATGAATCAATAACTATGTGCATAACTACATGTATACACCATTTTATTTACCATTAATATTGGATTATTGAAGAGTTATTATTTTTTTTTAATTATCAAGGGTCAAAATTGCATCCTGATATTGTACAATTATTCTGTACAGATACATCAGATAGAGGACAATTGAGACAAAGGAAATATGTAACAACAAACTAAAAAATAATTGAAAATTATTAATTATTATCAAAATTGTGTGTTGATATCAGTAAGAATGTGTTTATGATAATGACACAATATGACAAATGTACCGTATGTAAAATCAAATAGAAAATATTCCAAATGATTTAGATTTAAAGTTGTTTTTTTTTTTTCACATTGGAAACAGCATTTGACAAAACAATCTCACCACAAGGTTCATCATTAACTGTTCTGGCGCTTCCAATCACATCACACAATCCTCCTCGGCAGATTGAGTCTGCCCAGTTGTCATGCAATTGAAGATGTTCAAATGTAGATTTTTCTGGTACATTTTTAACAGCGTTGGCTTGAAAGATGAAAGTGAAAGGTCATTCTTGACCTTGAAGATTGTGTGATGTGATTGAAAGCACTGGAACAGCTCTGATGGAATTAACTGATTTGGAATTTTTTGCTTTTTATGTTACATACATTTGAAATATTGTCCTGTAGAGTATTAATTAATTCTGTTATTTTGTAAATGATTTGATCAATCCATCAATGAAAAGTCAGTAGAATAGTGAAAAGTACCCATCACAGAGTCCAAACTGAGGTCTTTGAATTGACTCTTTTTTTTTGGTCTGACTAATAGCCCAAACCCCCAAAATATTCTTTTTACAATTATATAAAACAGAGAGAGGGAGCAAATCCTCATACACATATATGAGAAGCTGCAGTGGTTCTGCTCCACAAATGTTCATTCATTCATTCAGATTCATTTTTATACTCAAAAGAACATTACTTTTCATAGAAAGAATAATATATCAGCCAGCATTAATTGAAACATAACTAGCTCTGCAAAACCATAATTAAGAGCTGCTCATTAGCATTTGTCCTTGAGCCTCAGTAAGGGTAGAGAAAGGCCTGCTGTACAGAGGTCTTGCTGCTCAGCCAACAGTGCAAGTGAGAGTAACAGTAGACCATTAGGATACATGTTCAGAGCTCAGGTTACTATCATGCGTTTACACAAAGCACAGTCACAGCAGGGATAGAAACGGATAGTTAGTTATTCATCTGTGAAACCTCCACATAGACAGAGAGTGGATGAGCTAGCAGGATCATTCTGACAGGGATCTGTTGAGCTTTATTAAACAAATCTCTCCCTGTGCCTGCCTGCCTGTCTGCCTATATTCCTCTGCTTTCTACTTTATCTACCTTTTCATGCCCTCCTTTCAGAGCTGTTTTTGGATCATCTGGTGCAGAGGACAAAGTGTTCCAGACATATGCATCTTTCTGTCTCTCTAACACAAACACATACACAGCTTAACACACTACAACACACACATATACACAGCTGTTCATTTGTTGAAGGTGACCTCTGTGACTTGCAATTAAGACTAGAAATAATCAAATGGCTGTATCAGTATCAGCAGTAGTTATTATACTCATTTTATAACACTGCCTTCTCCTCCTCCTCATTTTCACTTGGTACTTTGTCTTCATTTCATGCTGATTGTCCTCTCTCTCTTTTGTCTCTCTGTTTTTTTTCTCTGCAGAAAAAGTTCTGGTCCTCGTCTCTGGCCTGAGTGGACCGCCACCCCACCTCAGTGAAGAGCACCATGACCCAGGAGGGGCAGGCTCTGCCCTCTCCCACCCCACCAGAGAACCCAGTGGAGCCCAATACAGCTACCACCACCACTGACCTTCCCACTGAGACACATAGCCATGCAGAGCAGGACAAGCTGGTGGCCGGGTCGAAGGATGAGTTAAAGGAGGGGAATCAACAGAAAGAGATCAGAGAGGGAGAGGAGGAGGCACAGGGGGAGACGCATGGGGAAGTAGAGGGGAGGGAAGAACTAAAGAATGAGGGAGGAGATGGTGAGTTGAAAGAGGAGAGGGTAGATGGTACTGGTGATGAGGATCAGCAGACAGACGGAGGGGCGGAGGGAGAGAGGGAAGGGACGAGGGGGGAAGTTTGTACTAATGTGGAGGTAAGCTCAACGGGGGAGGAGACAACACATGAAAAAGAAGAAGAGGACAAGGAAAATGAAGAGGTGCAACTGTCTACAGAGGAGGAGGCAACTCACCCTCAACAAGCTGGACGGTTAGTTCTCTAAATCATCTTTACTGCTGCACTCTGTCCAGATATATATTGCTTTTAGGGGGTGAAAATCTGGTGACTACAACTTTTGACCTTTAGGTGTCAAAGTACAATATAAAATTTAAGCTGCCAAGACTCCTATACTCCAATGGGTCAACTTTCACCCTTCTCTTTTTTATTGCTTGTCTACATGAGAATCATCAAACTAGATTGTGCTGTTTTGGCAGAGCATCCACATGCACAAGTATCAAATGAGCCGTCAACAATTTATTAGCTGTCATCTCAATAAGCATGCTGACACACACAAACAGCTTCCTCAAAGCTGGGTAGACCATTGTTATGTTTTCCACTAATTTAATAGCAGAGTGCCATTTTTTAATGCTGAATATTTTTAATGGCAAATGGTTTTCCCGGTGTGGTTCTCTGGTACATAATTAGCCCAATTAGCTTTTTTTATGGATAGGCAAAAAGCCTAAACTGAAGGAGCTGAATGGAAAACAAACAGAGGGAGAAAGTGGTCTAATTGTAAAAGAGCTGCATGACCCAGTAAAGCAATTTTAAATTAACAAAGATCATGAAGGGCAGTAAGTAAAAAGTTCAAAATGGAACAGAGCATGTTAATTAGTACTTTGCTAACTGGGAAAAATTTAGATGAAATAAAATACTTAACATTAAGTAAGACAATGACACATTGATGGTTCTTATCTTATTTTTTTTGGCAAAGGCATAGATTAACACACCAATACAAAAAATACAGTTACCATATGTGTAATTAAGTTGTTTTACAACACTCTTTGATGATACGAATTTTGTAGGTTATTTCTGTCCATCAGCAGCAAACAGAGCACTACATTCATATATTCATATTCTCACAAATAAAAGGGATGAGATAGAGGAGGTTTGACAGCCGAGTGGAGATGAGCTCCCAGCTATTCACAAAGTAGCAAATTGGACAGTGCTTTTTCACCTTTCATCTTGCTTCAATTGTCAGTGTGGCTATTCAAGCTGAAATATTTGCCCATTGTGCATACTTCTCCTGAATGAAGAATGATTTTAGCAATGAATATGAATGATCTGCTTTGCGTGTGTGCCAATCTCAACAAAGAAACTGCAGTATTTTTGAGTCATATGCTAGAGATAATTTCACACTTGCCTCTTCTTTTCTTTCTCCATGTTGAAACAGACTGGCAAATGGCATAGGTGGGAATGAAGATGATGATGAAGTGGGTGAGGAGGACGAGGGAGGAGATGAGAGGGAGACTCAAACACACTTGGACACTTTCAGCTCAAACTTTGAGACTACTGTAGAACAGGCCGACACAGAAGTAGAGGAAGAGGAGGAAGAGGTCCAGAAAGAGGGAGATGGGAGAGAAAACCAGGACAGTTTCAGCTCAGTATTTGAGCAGATTGTTGAGCAGGTTGATGTTCGAGAGGAGGAAGAGGAGGAGGAGGAGGAGAGGGAGTTGGAGGAGGAGAGGGAGAAAGGTAGGGTGGACAACAAAGATGGCTTCAGCTCCACGTTCGAGCGCATCGTAGAGTCCGCCTTGTTGAGGGGCGGGACCTGCTACAGCAGCTTGGACTCTTTGGACGTGCTGTCACTCACAGATGAGACAGACAGCTGTGTCAGCTTCGAGGCACCACTGACACCACTCATCCAACAGAGGGCGCTGTTACAGGGTCCTGAACCCCTGGAGCTGGAGCTGGCAACTGTTCTGGAGCAGGAAGGGGCTGAGGCTGGACCAGACGCCCCAGGTGGTGACCTCACAGCTGGGGAGAGCACTGTCCGTGAAGCTGGAGCTGTGGCTGGAGTAGGAGGAAGCCCGCTGAGGACCACCATACCAGGGAGCAGGTCAGAGTTTGTGCTGAGCCAGCCCGGACGCTGGGCCATCCCTAATGGATACCATACAGACTCCCAGGGTGCCATAGAAGGTTGCGGAGCCATGATCAACTCTGTCAGGTAAGATGGCCAGTTTACCTTATTCTAAAGGAATGGTTTGTTTTTGAAGATAAAGTAGACAATCGTGGTGAAAATTAATGTAGTTTATTTGCTTTATCCCCTCTCTCCATTGGGCGAAAGGGGGGGTTATCAGTGATTTTGCCACTACCAGTAACCAGTGTCAGATTCTTTTAAATCCTACACATAGAGGCTTTAAAGTGTAATGCCAACAATTTAAACAATAATCGAAATATCATCAATTGTGTTTGTATTGATTTGGTCATTTATTGAAATTAGTCTTTTTTTTGTATTTTAGTTTAGTTTTGTTTTTCTTGAGATTTTAGAGAATATTTCTCCTGCATTTAGCATTAGCAAGATGCAACATGACATACGCTCAGTCTAAGATATAGAGTGGTCGTGAATTTTTGAACCACTTGGGCAAAGGGGTTACTATAAGGGTTATTTTAGATTATTGATGACAGATTTCAGTGTGTCCTGTTGCAGCCAGACAATAGAAGCATTCTGTAGATATCATAGACAGAATATATGGTGTTCCTGAAGTGTAATTACTGTCATATGCTTTGACCTTGGCTTAACCAGCAGGTGGCGTGAGCATGGCAGCTGTGGACCCTCAGAGAGGGGGTAGGGTGGTTGGTTGGGGGTGAATGTAGTGGTCTGGCTGCTCAAATGAAAGTAATTTGTCCATACATGCAAATTCAGTTGACAGACAAATCCTTGCCAGTCTACCCAACCAACTGATGTAAAATACATGGCGCTGAAAAAAAAGGGTAGACTCATATTGCTCAGCTTAAAATCCTTCATATCTTTGAAAAAGGAGACAAGGGAAACTGTTATTGTACATGGTTGGATAGCTTTGTGCACTTCAGCATGAATGCTACATTCACACAACAGGCTAAAACTGTAACAAGCAAACAAAAAGGCAGTACCGAACAAAAATTCAAAGTTGCAGTAACAGAGCTTTTACATTTTTATGGAGTCAGTGGGGCCGTTTAAGCAGGATTTTTGCATTTGAAATGAAACAGCTCCTTCCCCTGTTGGTCGTGACTGAGATCCTGGAAAATCCAGACAGTAAGTTCTTGTAGCAGACCTGCAGACTGTGGCTGGGGTATTTGATGTCTTCAACTATTTTGCCTAAAGCATACTTAAACACTAGGGACAGATAACCTTAGTGCTACCAAATTACAAAAGGGTTTATGCATGACAAAACACCTTCTTTGAATGGAAACAGAATTTGAAGGACTAGTGTGTTGGTTTCATATGGGGCATTAACACATGAAATTTATACAGCAGTATGAAAATAAGATACAGCGTGTCTGTCAGTATAATGAATCACTTTGATGAACTGAACAGTAGGAGTATGTTGTACTTTGTCTCACATAGCCAGCTGATATTTATGACAATGTTGAGATTTTGCACTATGATCTCTAACTTATCCACTCTATCATTTGGCATAGACCCCAAGGAATTGTGGGGATACAGCAACAGCTGACACCACTTTCTAACATTTAATTACCTTAATAGCATTAAAGAGAGCAGAGGATGACAGTGTTGAGCCACTGAAGGGGGAGGGGGTAACAGGAACCATATGGGGAAAGCCATGTAACCTGAACCACGGCTATACAGTAGGTCTGTCTGTCTGGCCTGTATACGATCCCTGTGGCTTGTTCTTCAGCTCTGCCCCACTGCACAGTCTCAGTTACTAACCTACTGGAATGCCAAATAGATGCACAGACCTCCGACATGATCAGCTCAGCTAACTGCTGGGATTTGTTCAGATTCTCCTGGTGCTTCCACAGCTCAGAATGAGTTTTAGGATGAACCCAGGATTTAAGATGTCGAATATCCTTCTCTTTCCCTTCTCACTCTCTCTCTCCCCCCGTCTACAGATGTTGTCCTTTAAGCACGGTCTTGCTTCCTGACCACCAGCGCCAAACTGAATGAGCTATTGTTTATGCCATGACATCATCGTCTTCAGCTTTCCTTTGCCCAGCAGGGTCTGAGAGTGAATGTGTGTGTGTGTGTAAGTGAGTGATTATTGCTCTATGGTAGCCAGCTTGCCAGACATTTGAGCACTTAAATCTAGAGTGGATACATCTGCTTGTCAGTCTTAAAGGGATAGTTTAAGTTTTAAAGACACTCACAGTTTCCAATTTATCATGAATTACAAGTTCTTGATGTCCATTCAACTTTGTTTTTAGGAAATTAAAGGGAGATATAAGTCAATGGAGGTAAAGGCCTTTACTCTAAAACAAAAACATACTATTGAAGCACAGTCAAAGTTTATTTTGTTGGAATATTCTCCAGAGGGAACATGCATAATTTTGACAGAATTGCTTTTCAGCCCAATTGAATTGAAGTAGTGAACTGAAGCGACGTGGCCAAAATGCTAATAATGAAAACACTGCAGAACCAGTGGAAGGTTTGGATGGACTCTTAACAATGCACAGCTCATGATGAATAGACAGATAGACCATTATATATTTTAAAATTCACATCTTAAAAGCTTTTTGTGATTCACATATGTAAAATGAGTGTGTGTCGAAGAAAAACAATTTTTAATACAAGTCATAAATGCTCTCTATACATTATCTCATCCATTTGAGCATATATTTCCCTGTTTCATTTCTTCTTCTCTGTCCTTCACTCTATCACTCTGTTTCTTTGTTTGCTCCATCTTACCTCCCACCTCTGTATTCATTCCCCCACTTTATTCGTTTTATATCTCTTTATCTCATCTTCCACCCCCCACCCTCCTGCCACCAGCATCCTCCTCCTTTCTTCACTCCATCACCTCCTCTTCCATTTCCCCTACACTGCTCTCCTGCTGCTGCCTCTTATCTTTCGTTCCTCTTCTTTCCCTACCTCCATTCTTCCCTGTGGGTAGCCACAGAATTGGCACAGTTACACATTTTGGCACTTCAGGCGTCATGGACAACTAGTCTTTTCCACTGCAGGAGAGAGCAGCTGCAAAACAGTGGATAAAAAAATGGCAAGTTAATCAGCCAGTCACTCAACTTGGCAGACATTTAGTTGTTTTATGGGTCAGTCCACGTGTTTGCCTCTCATCCAGGTTTTCTGTCATTAAAAAGAATGTAGTTTTTTTTTTTCTTTAAAGTAGTGTCTCCATCTTTGGTTTTACTGCTAAATAATCATGTCTATGGTGCTTTTACACTGCATTTTCCAGGTATCGCTTGCTGACTCTGGTTGGTTATGACCTTTGACTATATTTGAGTAAGCTGTTTACATAGTTTGCTAGTAGAGAGAACTACTCAAATCATGTTGCTACTCACATGCTCCAGAGCATAGCCTGATTAAACATTAGAAAAGATAAGACTTAGAGTCTAGAGCCATGCTAGCTTTGTCAGGCTGCACTGCTTTGAAGTATATGCTAACACACCCACAGTGGCATTGCTAACATGCTGATGTTTAGCTTTTGTTACCATGTATGCTATGTTAGTTTAGCATGCTAACATTAGCTAATTAGCTCAAATGGCTGAGGCAAATTTGTAAAATCATAAAAGTCAGTAAAGTCAGTATTTAGTCAAAAAACTAAATATTGGACAAATTAAAATTCCATCCAACACTTGTTGAGACATATCCCAAATCAAAAATGAACCTTAAGTTGGAGGTAAAGTCAGGGATCTCAAAGTCAGTGGGATTCATCCTCTGAAAATCACGAATATCTGTACCAGATTCAATGGCAATCCACCCTGTAGTTGTTGAAATATTTCAGTCTGCACCAGAAGTTGGGGACCAAAACACTGACATTGCCACATTGCTATTGTGGCTAAAACTGGTTACATAAGAGCCTATGAACAAAGATGGTTACTTGCAAGACACAGCCCTGATCAAGGCCACACAGCATGAGTGTTTGTTATTACAGGTACAGTATGTAAATGAAAAAATAGTCAAAGAGGCAGAGATTTGTGTGTCTTTTCAGGAAAGAATTGGCATGCAGCCATATGTGTCTCAAAATGCTGCAGAAAGTCTGTTCGAGAGTCATAAATTAGTTGGACACATAACCTTCATGAATGCGAGTCAAATAGTAGCACTCCATGTCTTATTTAAGTTATTCATACTATTAATGTGACCTTATTTTACATATTTTTTAGCTGTATAAACAGTTGTCATTATATAGTACATCAATACAACTAACACAACTGACTCACAGATTTTCATTGAATTAAAATATTCAAATCGATTCAGATGGCTTTCAAGCCTTGCAGCAATGTTTTTGACAACCTGAGTGCACACAGAGTCTGTGTAAAATTCAGGCTTCAACTTCTATAACAGACAGAGCCTTGATGACACCCCCGGTGGAGAGGAGAAACCTAATCTTACCTCAGCCAAACTCTCCCTGTAGATCCTCTTCCTGCTACTGCTGATTATTCTGACATCAGTGGATGAAGGGAGTGAAACAGGCAGCTGGCCACAGGGATACAGAAAACACTGGCAAGTATTGCAGATATTGTAGACAAGCCATCGCACACATGGCAATAAGAAGTGAAGTGTTTCTTTCAAGCAGTCACTGCTGTGCCAGTCTCTTAGTCAGTAAACCTGTATTTCAGTCTGTACTTCATGTAGTTTGTCAGCCTGTCAGTCAGCCTGGTTGTATTTTATATTAGACTGTCAGTCACTCATTTGGTCATTTGGCTAGGTAGTCAATCAATCTGTTACTCTTATAGTTGTCTCCCCTGTGCCCTGTGGGAAATGTCAGTGCAGTTGAACCCTCATCTAAATCCACAGAGGCTGCTGAAACTGCTGTGAAAACACACTTTCTCTGTGTCTGTCTGTCTATCTATCGAGCAGCTAACAGCTGTACATTGCCAGCTAGATCTACCCAGTGGAGCCAACTAGTTGAATGCTGCTTATGTGATAGTGCAACCTGTGGTGTAGCATCAATACACATAGACTGACATGGACATGGCCACTTTAGACCATTGCACAGAGTCACATCAGAGCACAAACTAATATTCAAAAGACATGGCATGGGAAGTCTACAGTATCAGTGTCAGTTCACTTATGCTTGCCTTTTACTCATATACACGTGTGCAGTATCTCTGGCTGCACATTTGCATGCATGCATTTGTTACCATGTGTATCCGTGTGGGAAACATGCTGTGAGTGTATATTCCTCCCCCGAGCTTGCGAGCCGACCAGATCTAAGCCCAAGCAGAGCAGATAAAAGCCAGGCGCAGTTGTTTCCATATCAGAGAAGCAGCTCTGCCGTGTGGACTAATCTCTTTCATATACACTATCGAGTGCAGAAACACACACACATAAAAGACACACGGGCCAGCAGCATGCATGCGTAAACAAAACTGTGCATAAAGCTCGTACATCCTAATGCGCGCTCAGTGACACAGATATGGGGGCTTTCATATCTGTCTTTCTCACTCTGAATCTTTTTCTCTTTCCGTTTCTCACTTACACACACACGCTCAAAAACACACATCTTTCAGGATGTCACTTTGGGAATAAAACCCTTAGCTCGGTTCTATAGCGCTGCTGAAACATCCTGCAGATTATCCTTTTCCTGGCACTCAGTCAGGCAGTGATATGGACACACACAGTGACACACATAGACATAAATATGTAAGTACACACTTGCAACAGAAGCAGTAATAACATACAAATTCTCTCTTTCACCCCCTCACCACAGACACACACACTAACTGAATCATTTCAGCACCAACAGATTTATCCCTGTCTATTTATAGTTCAACTCTATGTTCTATGACACATCCCACAGTCTTACTGTACCAGCGACTGTTTTGGCTGAATGGGGTTCTTCTTACCACAGCCGTTTCTCCTCTGAGGCATCTGTCAACACTTCCTGTATATGTTGATTGGAAGTCCAGTCAGACTTTTTTCTGGCATTTGCTGTTCTCCTCTTTCTGTAGCTGAATTAGTACAGAAGTATTTCTGTTTCTTTAGTTGTTGTCAGTCACCAAACACAATCCTACACCTGAACACAATTAGCCTCACCCAGCCGAAAGAGGTCACCATTGTCCATTGTCTGCTGCTGAGTAGGTGTTTTTTGGATCTTGTGTGTGTTTATGTGTGTGCAAGAAAGAGACAGAGGGAGACAGAAAGCAAACCATTCCGCAATATTGTGCCAAAAATATGCATGCATCCATCCCTTTTCTGTTACTTATCTGGGGCTGGGTGTCAGTGGCAGCAGGGTAAGCATGGTATTAACTCCCCAGCAACATTTTCCAGCATCATCTTAGAGGATCTTTTGGCATCCAGGGGACATTTTGATCAGGTCCCAAAACCACCTCAGCTGGCTCCTTTTGACACTGAGGAGCCGTGGCTCTACTCCAAGCTCCCTCTGAAAGTCCAAACTCCTTACACTGTCTCTAAGGGTGAACCCAGCCACCCTGGTCTGATGAAGCCAACAAAACCACATCATCTGCAAAGAGAAGAGAAGCAGTTTTGAGGACTCTAAACCAGACATTCTGCTCACTATGGCTGCTCCTTGAGATCCTATTCATGATAGTCACAAACAGAACCCTTGAGAAACCCAACACCCATTGAAAACAGCTCTAACTCAAGTCATATAAGGACGGATCAACTTGTAGCAGTGGTCCTGGTACCCCACACTTCAGAGGTATACAATACTCTGGGCAGTGTGTTGAATTCATGTGGGGTCCGTGAATTGCTCTTATTCTGGTAGGACCAATTTGTTTTGGGAGACCAGGAGCTTTTGTCCCTGACAACACAGCTCCAGGGTCACAGGGACACACAAACCCCTCCGCCTGCTAAGTTTGAGTATTCCCTTGGGTTATACTACTGATCAGGTTTTAAGCAGGTGTGGTTTCATACAAGATAGCTTAAATAGCAATACCAATGGGCAATCTGTCAACTTAACAAATAAATGAATAACAATTGAATTTCATAAATTATCCATTGCAAAAGTTGAAGGCATAATCAATCATTTTCAGAGCTGCAGATGCAGGAGGTGCATAATCACAGCGACACAGCAACAGGAAGTGACACTGTACCTCTCCATTATGGATGGATGGATAGAAATAGGATTGTTGCTTTACTGAATTATCTTGTATAACATTTTTCTGTATTGAGTTTATTGGTTTGAGAACACAGCTAGATGTATCATAACTGGATGACCTTCTTAACTGCTTTTTGACTCAAGCCTTGGCATAAAGATAGTATTGCTGACTGCTTGAGAAGCACAAAAACAGAACTCATTTTAATAGGCTGCACATGTCAGTGAGGAGCACTTATATCTTGTATTCTCCTGTGACTAAGACACTAAATCAGTCTTAGTTTTTTTTTGTTTTAGTTGGCTGCCATGAGAATATCACATCTGTGCTACAATACGTTTGTAAATTCTGCTGTCTGCGAAAAATCCATGGTGTGTCAATGACAAAGGTTATCCATGAGTCATGGTCCTAAGCTGCTCAAAAAACTGATGTATGATCAGCATTCAGCAGCGTCTGCTTGGTCCAAAAAAGTCTCCTGGTTCCAGCGCTGACTGGATTTCTGTGTTGTTGTTGTCGTCAAGGAAATTTAGTCATTGTTGCTGTCTGTACCTAATAATCTGCAGAAGAAGGTTGTAATAAATCTCACAGGGTGCTCGTCTGTCCAAATACCAATCAAATCTCCTCCAGGGTTTTGTCTCTGGTCCCATCTTCCATCACATCCCCCAAATTTTGTACTTTTGACCCTGCAGCTGCCTCTCTGTCCTCTGCTTTTTCTATTGTTCTTCTTTCCACCAGACTAGAAAGAGGAAGGAGGAATTTAGATGCTGAGGTTAGCATGCAGGGATGTGTCAGTGCATCTTATAAAAATCTGTGTTTGTATGTGTTGTGGGGACATAATCCATCAAATTTAAGTAACATCACATATATATTAAATTATTGGCACAGGGGGGCACACAAAGGTAGATATTGACCTCCAGTGAATCAAATACATTCATGCCTGTTTCACTATTTAGATCCAGCCCTATAACATTTTAGCTCAGGCAATTTCATGTCCTCGCTTTACATTAAAAATAGATTTTTTCAGTGGAAAGCTCTCGTAAAAAAAGAGCTCACCGCTTTTTCATAGGTTATATTAAGGTTAGGTGGCTTTACTCTTTGCTTTTCATCTGTGGTTGTTGAGCCATATTGAAGCCATACAGGAGGGGGGAATGGACAGAAATAACAACATGAAAAAAGATGCTGGAAAGCAGCTCAGTGATCTTCAAATCACAGGACGTCCAAATACAGGACGCCCCGCTGATACTGAAGCGATCTGCTGGCTCGGAGCCCCTCACTTACATGCAGAGGAAGTGCTGTTGGCTGGCTGGGACACACATAGCCATTGTAAGGCAACCACCAGGAACGGTGTAATTCATCAGGAAAGGGTCCGTCCTGTCGCTGGCTCCGCCCCCAACATCCTCTGAGTGGAGCGTTCAGGCAGACAAGAAAGTTCAAGGAAAAAAAACCCAAACACACTCTCTGCCTGTTGATACTATGGCGAAATAACGCTGCAGTCCAGTTTATCATCTCCGCACGGGCTGTAATTATGTGACCTGACTTCCGCCTCGAAGAGATCTGATTTGGCTTGAAGTTAAATAACAAACCGGGCCGATGGAGAGTTTACCGACTACCGGGCGATGAGGCGGTCCGACCATCGCGCGCCTTTAACCGCTGATTTCCAAGATCCGAGAGACGATGTGGAAAGAGGAATATGACGTTCACTTCGACTTTTTACTGCAACTGCTGTAAGTTTGATATTTCCACAAACCAGGGATCGTGTCAAGATTTAGTTTCCAAATGGGTGGGAACATTAACATTATGCTGCGTGGCAAAATGGAAATAGTGAGCAGTAGCCTCCTCTAACTTTACAGAGACTAAGTTCACTTCTGTAACATAATGTTTATACAGGACCGATCTGTGGTACCAAAATTAAAATAATAGTGACTTAAACATGATTTATATATTCCCATATGCTCTCAAAGTGCCTGCTAATGTATGCAGTGCATTTAGTGAAATAAGCAGGATGACTTTTATGCATTTTTGCTTTATACATGACTTAAATGTTTAATCAATTATCAAAGTTACTGCTGATGATATTTTGTCCAGTGACTTATCTATGTAAGCATTATTGTTTTTCATTATTCTTGTTTAAGTCTTAATATAAAGTGATCGCCTACTTGAAGGATGCTTAATTGCTCCAAACTCCTATTTTCATGACTGCCTTGTACTTTGAACTGTGATCAGTAGTTTTTACAGTCAATATGAACCAAAGTTTATGATCCAACAGCGTCATTATAGTGGAAAAAAAGAAAAATGTGTATGCAATGTGGATACACAACTGTAACTTTGTGTAAGTTTCTGGGCCTGGGGGTGTCTTTGTTGTTTTGCATTCAGGAGTCCAATATTGCAACAGTGGTTTTTTTTTGTACAGAGATTGTATCTACAAGTCCGAGCAGACAACCTGTCTGACATACACACGCAAGCACACACAAAGAGCCCTTCTATGTGTGTGTTTCTATAGTATTTCTAGTCAGTCAGCGCTGATTTAAGTATATGGAAATGCAAGGAAAGTCTGTGAAATAACAGAATTTTGTAATCCAGTTAATCCCATAATAGCTGATTACCCTGATGGAAGATGGCCCCCCACCCACGCACACACGTTGCATGCAGACACACCTTATAGGTGTGGGTACAGCAGCGCACAGCCAAAGAGATTACTGTGTGAGTGGCATGCACCATCATGCTCTTTATCTCTGGCACACTCACACACACAGACTGAGTGAATATGTGTGGCCTGGGGATACAGAATTGTGCCTTTAGATAGACAAATAGGTTTACTGTGTGCCACTTGGCCCTGAGTCACGCCAAGTATCCTGGCGCAAAGGGCCTGCGCTAGATATGTGACACTTCATATTGTGTCTCTCTCACTATTATTTTGTATATGTGTGTGTGTTGGTGCTATTTGCCAGACAGCAGTGAATTGGGGGAGCCCGGCATCATTTTAGTCCCTTGACTGATATGAGCTTTGAATGATTTATGAGGTCTCTCTGAGTCTAGTGAATTAATATGGTCAGACAAGCGAAAGCAATTTCACTGCAAACACCAGGCTAGATATTGTTTTGATGGTTTACCACAGACTCATTTTATTTTGTGTGAGTCTGTGTGAGTCTGTGTGTGTGTGTTTACGTCTTAAAGTGTGCACAGTCATTTGTGCACTACGTATACATTTCAGTTCGTCCCTTTTTCCATTTCCATTTTGTCTGGAGGGTCAAAGGGGGTTCCAGTGACTTTCCCAGAGGTTAGGTGGGATATGTAGTCCATTGACATGTTCTGGATCAGCACAGAGATCTCCTCCCTGTTAGGACACATCCAGAATACCTCCAGAGGGAACCATACAGGAAGCATTATAATCAGATCTGCAAACCACCTCAATTGGCTCCTTCTCCACACGAAAGAGCGGTGGTTTTACTGCTTCCGGATATACAAACTCCCCACCCTGTCCCCAAGGATGAGCAACCCTGCAAATGAAAATGCTTTCACCCGACTGTATCTGCAATCTTATTGTCATTCTTGGCAGTGATGCTTCGACATGATAAGGTGGAAGAGTTTGCATGACCCACCTCATTATGGTGGAGGGTTTATGTGTCCGTGACCCTGGGAACTGTGTTGTTGGGGGCAATAGCTTCTTGTAGGGTCTCCCAAGGTAATTGGTCCAAGGTCAGGGGTCCGATCAAGAGTAGTTCTCAGAGCCTAGTGAATCAGCCAGGACAGGACAGCATAACCTTGCTGGGAGCATGGAAGTCAGGGCCCTTTGTAGATTTCAGCTATAGGGGTGTTGTGCATAGTCAGCCATTCTGTATGTGGAGGCAGGGGAGTGACTCCTGGCTGTGGAGACTGGACGTTTATTATATATTATATTTTGGTTTTTTTTGTATCAGCCTATTTTTTCTCATGCCTGTTTGTGCCGCACAAAACAAAATTGTGATACACAGCATTAAGGTAATCTGCAATCCCTTCCCTCCTTCTTCTTGCACAGAACACGTGGCTTCCGCTGTTTCTGTGGTAACCAGCAAATCCCGTTCTACAGCAGTGCCTAATGTATTGAATTTGTGATGGTAATGCAATTTTGCTGATCAGATTATGCAAAAAACATCTGAATCATCTGGTGAGAATGCTGACAGTGCCACGCAGATGCACACGGTGACAGGAAATGAGGAAATGCCATTTAGGCAGATGAAGGTGAATGTGTGCAAAACGTGTGCCTCTTTCTTAAAAAATAAAACAGAAATCATTTGCTGTTTTGTGCTGATTCGCTGATAAACACAGTAACAGAGTGCAGTTTATGTTTGTTCCTGTCAGCATGGACAATATTAAATGTTGCTGTGAATGCTGGTTTGCTCGAATATTCAATGTTTTGTCTGTAGGGGTTGGGTTGGATGAATGTATTATGGACACTGTAAATAAGACACACATAAGGGAAACAACAAGGCACAGTAAAGGAACAAAAGTAACAAACTGTTTTTTTAAGTGGTAATTAAAACCAAACCATCAGCACTGGGTGTTTAAAGTGTAATAAAAAGGCTAATTAACTTCCCACTGATGGACTCTGGTGTGTACCAAAGTGTACAGTGCAAAGCAGTACAGTGGATGCAGCTCAATATCTTATCCAATGTACCTCAGTAAGTCATAAATAAATAAGTGGGGCACTAATTAATACACTGTACTGACTGCATCGACACTTAAACAGTTATAGGAGTGTGAGGCCTTGGCCTGATTAGACCGTTCATCAAACTATGTCCCTCAGCAAGACACTGTAAGCAATGAAAGCCTCATTTCTAAATGTTAAGTCTGCAAGTATTCTTTTCTTTTTAGTTGAGTAAGCTGTTATTGGTTTTACAAACAACATTTTCAAAATAATCAACTCAATAACATTGCAAGTGCTTTGAATGTTTTGTCTTGTGTTAAAATGGACGGCATCTAGTGGGAATCTAAAGCTGAAAAGAGCCAAAAAAGAAGCTGGTTAATAATTGTCACCAATGGTTTACGATTCATTACATTTGAGCAACTTTTTAATGCATTTCACTTTGAAACAATACTATATTACAATGTCAAAGGAATGGATTATAACTTCAAACATCTGTCATTCTTGCTGACTTTGCATGTCATTACTTGGCAATGAAAGCTGTGCCTTTGCTCTCTCGCCTTCAACTGTTCAGGCAGCTCATTTTATTTTTTCATAATTTAACTACTCCTCCAAGGTTGTTTCAGTACATTCAGTGTTTCTCAGAAACGCCCTGCTTTAGAGTCACACAGATACACCCATTCACAGCTGCGATAGACAGCCAAGTGAAGAGCATGAAATGGACAATTTACTTGTTCAGTTGGAGGTTGGGTGTTGTGCTAAAGGGCAAGTTGATGGTAGTTGTTGAGGCTAGAGAATCACTTGTTCACTATGTGGACCTTTATAAATAAAAAGCTCACTTTTCTTACTTCCAGTCTACATTTGCCTAAAATACAGGAATGGAATAGTAGAGTTGAGGTCTTAGTTTTTATATTACAGCACTTTAATTCAAATTATGTTTGAGGTTAACCGTCTGAGATTAGTGGAGCTTTTGGGAAGAGATTGAGGAACGTGAAAGCTGCTTCAGAATTATAATCAGCCTTTAGATTCACTTCATTTAAGTGGAACATTAAGTGACAGTGAAACTGGGACAGTGTCATAACAAACCATTTAAACCATATTTTACTTTTATTTGTGTGTTTGTGAACATACAATATGTAACTAAGTTTTATGAGCAGTAGAGTTTCCTCTGTCTCATTTTAAATGAGTGGAAATGTAACAACAGACATGTTCCTTTCATTAACCTATGCACCTGCTTGTGTGTGTTTGGGTGTGTGTATGTTCTCTCCTTCAGTGATGCCAACCTCACAGACGTGCTGTCTGACTCAGATGAGTGTGATTTGGGCAGTCTGGAGCGTTTGGAGCGGGGCAGCACCGACACTCTGGCCAATGGCTGCCGAGCTGACTGTGAGGCCGCCAAGAGGCTGGCCAAGCGCCTCTATCACCTTGAGGGCTTCAAACGCTGTGATGTGGCCAGACACCTGGGAAAGAAGTGAGCACACACACACACACACAGTAACATTTGGACAGGTACACATACGCACATGACTAATGAACTGAGAAATCATGAGAAACAGAGGAAAACATGATAAAGTTACATATGTTGAGTATTTGGACACGTACACATATAAGACACAGATGTATACATAGATGCACCTGAGTGATTTATAAACACATAATCCACTACGTCCGCACAAACTTACTTCATTCTTAAAAAATTACTTGAGGAGTATTCTCTAATACAGTAAGAAAACCTTTATATAACACATTCATGTGTCTTTAGTGCCACGTTGATGTGCTGATGCTCTCTTTCTGTCTCTCTGCAGTAATGAATTCAGCCAGTTGGTGGCATCGGAATACCTGAGTTTCTTTGACTTCTCCGGCCTGTCGCTGGATCGAGCCTTGAGGTAATGCACAGTCAGCACTTGGAAATGATGAGTGTGGGATGTAGACATCGATACACATAGTATGTGTATGTGTATTCGTCACTTTCCCTCTTCACAAGGCATTAGCTTCTTGCTAATCAAATTGTCGTGTTGAGTACAGTTAGCCAGTGGAGCTGACGGTTGCGGAGTACATCACAGCCTTGTACCTGACATGTTGCTGTCTCAAACTGCTGCCTTCAGCTCAGGGTTGTTCAGTTAAGAGACTGCAAGTGTGCACTTCAGACTGGGCCAGGTTAGTTTACTGTTGTTTGGAAGGAACATGTAACATACTAAAAGTCTTGTGTAATGAATGTTACTGTAGTTGCATACGTTGTTCTGACTATATAAAAAGTCTTTCAGTCAGTGTTCTCTACAGATCATTAAAAAATTCGGAGACTGAGCCTTAATGGAGGGCTGGAACAGACAAGTATTTTAATTACTGATTAATCTGCACACTTTTTTGATTAATGGATTCATCATTTAGCCTAAGAAACGTTCAAGGTGACATCTTCAAATGTCTTGTTTTGTCTAAGTAAAATATTTAAATTTCAATGATATAAAACAAAAACAGCAAATTTTGGCATTTGAGTCACTGGAACCAGCCAATATTTAACACTTTTGCCTGAAAAATTGCTGAAATGAATAAATATCAAAATAATTGTAGATTATGCCTGTCAGTGTAATTGATTAACATTGTTTCAACATACATTAATGTTTGACCCACAGTATGAAAGTGGGACTGCAACCTGTATGAAACCTGTTCATTCTAGCAAACAGTTACAAAATCTAGTCCATTTGTTTGCAGTTCAAAAGTGCAACCAGTTTGCACATACAAATAGAGACAAAAAGATGACACAATCCTTCCTTATGACAACATACCACAGAGTACATGACCACCAGGCCAAGTTTTAAAAAACAGGCTTGACTGTTATGGTTTTTCTCGCAGTAAAATGTTTCACAAGGTTTCCAACAAAGCTGTCAGCTCTATTCCTCTGCAAACTCCATTTGCTGCCAGAAGTGATTTAAGTCAGTTATTTTCCAGAGATATGTTACTGGGAAACCTTTGACCTCCTTGTTGACCTCATGGTTTCGTTTGTGTGTAACAGGAACTTCTTAAAAGCCTTTCCACTGATGGGAGAGACCCAGGAGAGAGAGAGGGTCCTTGTACATTTCTCCAGACGCTTCTGCCACTGCAACCCACAGACACCCACCTTTGAAGGTCAGAGTCGTGAGGATGGTGGTGATGATGCTGACATTGATGGTAATGAGAAATTATATTATAACACAAATAAGTCATAACAGCTGTACAAAATACATATGAATTGATTTTACATCAATATTAAGGCTGCCATATTATACAAATACAGGACTGCAGCATATTCACACAGTGCTACTTGCATAAACCTTCACATGTGACCGTGACAAATGTACAATGACAAGCTGAGATTATGTCAGTGTGCAGGCTATTGATAATGTGTGATTTCTGCCAGAGTGTGCTATAAAGAAATGTTTGGCATTGCATTCATGTGAAGTTGTGTGTGTGTGACATTTATTTGACCTCAGCCTTGTGTATTGTGCTGTTGCAGATGGAGCCCATACATTAACCTGCGCCCTTATGCTGCTCAACACTGATCTACATGGACATGTATGTACTGGAGTTCTTTATCTCACTGGTTCTGCAGGATTCCCCTTCCTCTATCTAATCTTCCTGCTAAAGCAAAGTATAAAGACAGTCCTGTCAGCAACGGCATCTCTCAGTTCACGTCTTCTTCTCTATCTCTTTTTTGTTCTTTCCTGTCTTTCCCTCTACCCTTTCTTCTCTGTTTCTCTCTCCTCCTCGGCCTACTTTCTGACCTGTTTCTGTCTTTCCTCTCCTCGAATAGTCTCATCTGTTCAGATTTAAACTGGAGCACAGGCTCTAGCAAACAGAACACTATCAGTATCACAGGTCCTGTGCTGTGCTTTTCCTCGACCCTCCTGCTCGACTCAACTCAGTCCCTGCTAATAGTGCTTTTAATGAACATCCCTCTTCTGACTAATATCCTTTCTCTCTGTTCAATTTCCTTCCCTTCCCTTTCAAATCCTTCCCCTGCTAACCATATCTGGCCCCCTGGTCTCTCTCTGCCCCTGTAGGTGGTAAGTATAATTATAATACTAACACTGTCCTCATTGACATTTGTGCCTCCTCTTGTCAGCTAATAATGGAATTTTAGTCATACTTTTAACACTGATGTCATATTAGGCTCATAATAAAGGATGCACACACAGGATGCAGACACAGGATGCACCTACACAGTGCTATATTCATCGTTTTAATAGTTGTTCAGTGACAGAGAATTTTTTGGCTGTTTAAATATTGTTTACCAAAGAGAAATGGTCAATAGTTGATTTTGAATAGTTGATATTTGTTTCACTTAGAATAAAATACAGTACTGGTATTAGCTATGAGAAATGCAACTGATCTCCCCCTTTTTCCTCTGCACTGTTGCAAGTAATATCTAAATTAGAAAAATTTAAACAAAGTGAACAACAGATTCCATTTTTGAGGGGTATATATTTTTATCACATAAGATTTTAACTTACAATGTCTTTCTACCTTTGCATTAAAATAGAATTTAAATGGTAAACTGAGTAGCTCATCCAGTGGGCTTGTGGTTGTGAATGACACCACATTAGCTATTCTCCGGATATTATGAATAAATGGAGCATTTTGTGACGCATGATTTTTCTGTGCTTTTCCTAGAAAAGGAAACTGGGTTGTCTTGTCTGTTATGTGGTGTCCTCAGAGGAAAAAGTGAATAAAAACCCACAAACAAAATCTTTTTTTTTTCTTGTGGAACAGCAGTGTGTCTATTAATTTTATTTTTAGTTTCAAATATGTATCTGTTAAGGCTATAGGTCTGATTCAGGTAGAAGGGGCCATTAATACACAAACATATTCCTGTGTTTTCATCTTTTAATGATACATCATAATTAGAGGTTAAATCACATGGAGAAGCATGATAAGCTGGTTTTTCATAAGCTCTAATAGAGGTGGAGCCCCATTCGCCACCACTACTAGTAGGGCCAGAAGCATTACATTGCCACCTAGTGGACGGTTTTAAAACTGCATTCAGGTTGAAGCAGATAGAAGTTGGTTGAAATTGTCAGCTGTTGCTGCTGAACATTTGTCTGCTACTGTGGATACTGAGCTTAGGATTGACCAGTGTGGCTCCTCACACTTAAAAATAAGGTGAAATTTCATTTAAACTGGATCTGATTGTTTTGTTTATTTCTGTTCTCCTATTTCTGTTCTCCTCTCCTCAGAACATTGGCAAGAAGATGTCTTGCCAACAGTTTATTAGCAATCTAGATGGTCTCAACAATGGCAAAGATTTCCCTAAAGAGTTGTTAAAGGTACAAACCTTCTCCTTCTTCTCTTAAGAATTGTCTTCACATTCCCATCTTGTAGTGAAGTAAATGAAATCCAAGAAGAAAGAAAATGTTTTGAATCTCTCTCTTTTATTGCTTTGCCCACACAGGTCTTGTATAACTCAATCAAGAATGAGAAACTTGAGTGGGCAGTGTAAGTATTGCGATCTAAAGGAAAAGTATTTTGAGTATGTAAGTTTCTTAAAAGTAAGCACACTTGAATATGTGCTGCTCAGGCTTATCTGAATGGACATTTGTGTGTGCAGTGAGGAGGAGGAGCTGAGGAAGAGTCTGTCAGAGCTTGTGGAGGAGCAGTGTGAGGGCGGGAGTAAGCGTGTTGCCAGGGTAACCGACGGCAGTAACCCTTTCATTGCCATACCCATTCTCTTAAATGCCGTCACCTACAAACATGGAGTGCTGACCCGCAAGAGCCATGCCGACATGGACGGCAAACGCAGTGAGTGATTCTATACACACAGTCAAACACACATTTAACGGAAGTTACATAATTCTTATAGTATAATATAATAGTTACTATAAATATGTGAAAATGACAGAAAAGTTTATTTTTATTCACTTTCCCCCATGCAGCCCCGAGGGGTCGCCGTGGTTGGAAGAAGTTCTATGCGGTTCTGAAGGGGATGATCTTGTATCTCCAGAAGGTACCGCATCTCGTCCTCTGCTCTGTTACCATAGAAACACATATCCACCACCGCTGTCATTGCGGTGGTGGATGCTGCTAGCTGCTCTGCTCTGCCTGTGTGTGTGTGTGTGTGTGTGTGTGTGTGTGTGTGTGTGTGTGTGTGTGTGAGAGCGCGCGTGAGAGACTGAGAGCATTAAGAGGGGAAATGAGGCATGGCTGCTCTACTGTGTGTTTGTCTCCCTCTGCTGGTAGGAAAGCTGTACTAGCACATATAATGTTCAGCCTGAATGAAGTGATTTTGCTTCTATTGCTGTGTTATGTTTTCACACAGTAATATGGATATGTAAAAAGAGTTGCTGATTCATAGGTTTATTATTTCATTTAATGAGGACTGTTCCTCAGGGTTAAGATGAGTGAGTCGATTTAGGCATTTGGATGTTAGATACATGCCGAGTATAAGCTACAATTCTATTCTCTGCTATAAGAGACAAATTTACGAAATGGACTGAAACATAACAGCATTTACAGTCTCCAGAACATCAGGTCTACAATTTTTTTTTGCTTTTTGTTTTCTCCCCTTACTTAACCAGGATGAATACAAGCCTGATGCTGACATTTCAGAGGTGGACCTGAAGAATGCAGTACGGATCCACCATGCTTTAGCCACTCGAGCAACTGACTACAGCAAGAGAGCCAACGTACTGAAACTCAAAACCTCAGACTGGAGAGTCTTTCTGCTACAGGCCCCGTAAGTCACCAAAGTCAAATTTGAGATTTTTTCTTTACACTCCAGAAAGTTGAAACTCAAATGTACTCAGAAATGGGACAAATACAATTTGCATTACGGTAACTAAACCAGGACACTGAAATATAACTAATTAGGTCTTCATAAGAGTATATTGTGATACCTGAACTGTCATTTTAATTCCCACACAGGGGAATTTATCTTGTCGAGAGTGATGCGATGTATAGGTTTTTAGTTTTTTTATTTTGATAAAAAAACAAGCTTGCAAGTTTCAAAGTATGAATCAAACTCCTCCCCCTCATACAGCCTCCTCTTGTGTGTTTGCAGAGTTTGACAGTCACAGGTGATAAATGAGGCAGCAATCAAATTTACTTTATAAAAATTTTATTATTTGCTAAAATAACACATCTAATTCAATTACAGTTTGTAATGTAAATCTTAATGATCAATATAATGAATTTAGCCACACAATGTCAAAATAATAGTAGATACTAGAAATAATGGCATAATCATCGAATGTACAAGGCTTTTTCCTGTAGGAGAAGCCGTGTGGAGAAACTAAAGTGCAACAAAAGACACATCAATAGAGCAATTTTCATAGTATGCACTCACCTGCTCTCTCACCCCACATCAGCTCCTCACTCTGCTCTCTCTTTCTCTCTATCTTTGCAGAAGTGAGGAGGAGATGATGTCTTGGATCTTCCGGATAAACCTGGTGGCAGCGCTGTTCTCCGCTCCGGCCTTCCCTGCAGCCATCGGCTCCATGAAGAAATTCTGTCGGCCCATCCTGCCGTCGTCATCCACCAGACTCAACCAGGTACACACAAATACACAAAGACAGTGATGATGACATACATTAGGAGCAAGAGCATCTGTCACACTCTGCTCTCTATATTTTCCCCTAGAAACATAATATTCTATTGTCAAAATTACTATAAATATCCTGTTCTGATTGATATTTTGCATTGTATAAAATATACACTTCATCAGAGCATCATGCACAATCCCTCTACATTAGAAATCTTTGCTCAGGTTTGGGCATTTTTACATATTCTATTTGTGTCCGCTTGCATCTGATTGGCTGTGTTGGGGGTCTTCCGGTTTTTCTCTGGCTTGTGATTGGTGCAGGAGGAGCAGCTGCTGAGTCATGAGAGCAAGCTGAAGCAGATGAGCCTGGAGCTGGAGGAGCACCGGAAAAACTCGCCCTCAGTCGACCCCAAAAGCCGCGAGTGGGAGGAGTTCCGACTTAAAGAGCACTACCTCACGTACGAGGTACAGACATTATACAGCTTTGGTTAATGCGCCTGTTTTTTATGGTTAGATTTATGTTTCTTTAACAAGCTAAAGGGCAGCTAAGAGACCAAAAAGCATGACAGATATTCACTGCAGATTCACTGCTGTCTTCTCTTCATACCCATTCTGTCTTTTATAATATTAAATTTATAGTAATTTCTGTTATTATTAGTAGCAAGGCAGACATTTGTTAGCGCATATAAAATCTCATGATGACTCAAACTTCATCTGTTATTAAATTCATATTCTCAGGAGAGAAAGTTGTTATATTTTATTAATGCCTTCATCAAGCAAAATATAAAACTAAACCCCTGTCAAAATCAAAAATATATTTTGAAGCTAGCATAAATAGGGCCAGTTCTGAGGAACTTTTGTTTCATGTTCTTCCGGTCTCTCCTTCTCCCCTCCTCTGTCTGAGCAGAAGACTCGCTATGAGACGTACATCAGCCTCCTGCAGGCCAAAATCCGCGCTGAGACGGACGACCTTGAGAAGATCGAGGCCAGCGTGATGGGTGGCCTGATCATGGAGGGTGGCCTGGCTGGCCGCGAGTGCCTCCTCCGCAAGACGCAGTCCTCCCCGTCCATCAGCCAGGCTCACGGTGGGCTGAACGGGAGGACCGCCGGATGCACTGCCCCAGGACAGAGGAGCTGAGGGGAGGAAGGAGGACCAGAGACCACAGCCCACTAAACAACATCCTTCCAAACCAAATTAGCTTAATCCTCCAACTTCTTACTGTGTTCTTTGTTCATATCTTGGGCTCCTCCGTTCCTCCTGGCCTTCACTATCCTTCCCAGAATTTATCAATCCTGGTGATAAGTTTCTGTCCTTGAGCAATAGATGAAGAAAATGAAGAGCCTGTGCTTGATACCCGACAAGTGACCCCGCCAAACCTCAGTTCGTTGAACTTTTAGTATTGCACATTAAAATGATCATAACTGTGATCACTATTTATAACACCGTGATCAGTATTATTTTGAAATGAGACTCAGAGCAATGCAGTTGTCTTTAGTTGAAATGTGTTTTTAGTCCTGAGCAGAAGTTTGAGTAATTTATAATGTATTATTTTAAGGCCAGATAGAGAATAAACAGACAGACTGGTTTGCCTTTGTCCTCTCTGTCCTGTCCTCATCCTGCAGTCCAGGAGTCATTCAGATAGAGATGGTACTACTGTAGCATTTTGGCCTTTTTCCCCACTCATGTTTACACACCCAGTCACTCGCAGGCGTGTGTATGGACCTACAGTACAGTATGGGTGGAGTGTGGTGTATGAAGATAACAACATATCTGTCCCAGAGCTACACAAACTCTCAACACAACTTCTCAGAAGGATCAAGTCCCTGCCATGTATAGCATATTTATTTATTTATTTAATTCTACAAACTTTTATTCACCCCAAGAAGGGTTTATACTGAGCGTGCTTGCTCTTTTTTCAGCAATTTCCTTCTTGACATTCATACAGTTACATGCATTTGTGAGTGTATAGGAGCTGTCAAGTGGAGCAGTTGTGGTTTTGACTGTTTACTAAGCTGTTCCACTGGAGGAACTGGAGGTTGAGTGCCTTACTCAAGGGCACCTTGACACTAGTTGTTGAGGGATTTGGAGAGTGTCAGTCAGTCGCTTTGTCAGAGAGATCACATGTCTGTTTCTGTGATTTTTAAGCTTCTGCTACCCCAAATACTGACATGTATTCAATTATTCTGTGTTGTTTTTCTTCCAACCCAAATCTGAACTGGAGAGGATATGTGACTGAATGAAAGCACTGTGCCATGTTCTGTTATGCCACAAACGTCTCCTCTTATATCACAAACGAGTGCACTGAGCTGATAGAGCTGATATGTAACAATATATGGTTGGGCGTGAGGCTTCTTAAGATCGAAATGAAGGGCAGAACAGTAAAGTGTGGGTGGGAGGCATAACGTATGAGTGGGTCAGCTGGTGTATGCGTGTGTGTGCACATGCATGTGTGTGTGCATGCTCTTTTTAACTTGTTCCAATTGAGATGTTGAAGCTGTAGGCAACAAGAAGAAGCAAATATAGCAGGGTCATGTTTTTGTATGAAGAATTTATTGGGCATGTTTGGTGAGAAACAATCCAATGGCCTTCTGCTGAATAAGACTGCCATCACAATCAGGCCTGGATCTCTCAAAAGCATCTTCAACACAAAGACAGCCCTCATCGTCATGACAAAAGATGTACCTTTACCCCCTTAAACAAAATCTACCCGCTCTTTGTTCTGACTCATAACATGTTACATGGACCTATCAGAGCTTTTTCGACCTCATATTTGGCGTTCAATAGTACTGGTATGTTCCTTCCACTGCCATCCTTCCTAACAGATGAAGATGTTTTTGGGAAAGCAGGCCCCTGGCGTATCTTATACAGAGACCGGTTGATTGGAGAGTGTAGCAGCAGGACTGCTCCAGCTTAATGTGCTAAAGTCAAGAAACCTGTCAGCATACTGGAAAGGAGAGGGCAACAGCAGCAAAACAACTCCACCAACAGAGTAGCCATCAAAACATCCTCCACGTGGGTGAGGAGGAGGAGGAGAAAAGACTCGTTTTCTCAGAAGAGACTGGTTTGGTTTTCTAAGTAAGGCCGTCTCTGCCAGCCAAGAACAGGCAAAACAGTCATCCAGCACACATTTTTCCAAACACAGGAACACAACATATTAAGCTTGTTTCTCATGGAAGGAGGACTTGTGTAATGCGAGGAAGTGAGGATGTGGTACCGCTGTTTGTGAGCACCTTAATTCACCCCAACCACACACACACACACACACACACACACACATACACACACACACACACACACACACACACACACACACACATACATACACACACACACACACCTTTCCACTTTCTACGTAATTTGTTTATGACACAACTGTAGATCAGTGAGCTTAGTGCCCCCTCACTCAGCCTCAGTGTGGCACAGAAGCATGTGGACATAACCAGAGCTGTGGATATCAACAGTATGAACAATCATATCTTTGGCTCTGGACACAGCACTTCTGCTGCTTCGTATATCATATTAATAGTGACCGATGGGGTTTGAGATCCTTTTGGGACTTGGCTGGAAACCTGGAATTGCAGCTGGAATCCTGGAACCGGATCCTTGTACAGACCAAAATGCTGAAGCGGAGCTGAGTTTTCAGAGAGGAAGTACCATTTTATAAAGCTGTATTGTTAGGATAAATAACTGCTTTCTTACAGGGAGACTTCCCCTTATAGTCACTTTGGCTGTCGTGCTAACCATTGTTTCCCAATGTTCTAGGGTAGGCCTGTGCTGTAATATAGGATTGTGACAAAAAATATTTGTTGATTGTTATGTTTTATTTAAAAAAAATGACAACTTCGGCACTTTGATGTCAGCATTGGATCTGTCTTTTTGTTTGTATATCGGAACTGTTTTTTGACAGGATGCTCATACTATGTAAAGGACATATTTACTGAATATTTAGTCTGTGCTTCATAAAGTAAGCTTTTATACACATTATCTTGGTTGTGATTTATTAACATTTTCAACCCTGAGCTAAGATTCTTTACAGGAGAATATTACGTAGATATTATGACCAAATGTAGAGAACTTTAGGGACAAAATGCAAAATTTACAACATGGGGCGTCCAAGTACCCACAGAGCTATATGAGACCAGTATGTATCTGAGCAACCCAAGTCCGAAAACCAGATTCACAGAAAATGGCTATTATCTGTGTTATGGCACACATTATGTATCACATTGTAACACATAAACTATATTCACAAAAACAGTCATTTGAATTCATATGTATAAATGCAGCTTTCATAGCTTTTGCAAAGCAATAACATTGAACAGCTTCCTTTAAATTACAATCTAACTCTGTGCCGTATCACATCCCTATTTTCTTTTAATGCATCCCATCTAAACTTAAAAGGCACCGCCTTGTCTACGACTTAAATCTTCCCCTCAGGTGTCTCACAGTATTTCTCCAGCATCAGCAGATGTTGGAGAATCTCAGCTCCAGCACCTGAGAAATGCTAAATTACATTTGTAAACCTATGATCATAGAAGGTATAAATAGGTCATATTGTTCATACTGACTGCTGATGACATGTGTCAAATAGTAATAGTTATAATAGTTTAAAATTTTTTTAAAACCTTTTTTTTTTAAATTATAGCTTATTGAGCTCACTGCTCTCAGCCTATAAGTCGTTGGATTGGCAGCACTAGATAAAGATGTCATTTTATGTTTAGGTTAATATCACTATAGACAGTGCAGAGCCTCTTGGATGTGGACAAAATGTACATAGTTTAACGTTTTATCAGATTGATATCCTGTTCCACTGTCAACATATTGGTATATCCCAGACCACAATAGCGTTCTGCTTTGTAAATAAAATATACCCATTTGATTTATCCACGTTAAAAAAAAATTTTCTTCATCAATTCCTTCCTGTACCTTCGCTGCCAGTAATCAAATACATATTTAATATTTGGTGACATCACTAATTTTTTAAAAGCTTTTTTAGTGCACTGTCCACCCTGATATTATTCACCCTGGACTACCATTTATTGTGATTTATGGTAGAGGAGGTTCAATAATAAGCATTCTTGGAATTAGCACTGGGCCACATTTTACACAAAATATGCAGTCATTTGTCTTGGGGACGTGAAAAACTCTGCACTGTAGAAGAGCAAAGGGAAGTGGCCTCGGAACACAACTTGATCCCTCACCAGAGTAAGAGAAAGACGACAGTGTGTGTGTGTGTGTGTGTGTGTAAGGAAAGAGCGTAGGAAATAAAACACACACACACACACACACACACACACACACACACACACACACACACACACACACACACACACACAAAACAAAACAAAACAAAACAAACAAAGGAACAAAAAAAGTTTAGCATGTTGCTATATTGGCATATTAACACTTTTCCCCTGGAAATGACTTTAAAAAGTGGGGGTAAATAATTTTTTAACAACTTTTCTTTTTATTCATTTTGAGCAGCAGATTCTGGTGTAGTTGAAAGGATCCGCTGCAGAGTGAGAGTGTTACTTTAAGACAGCGTTGCATTATGGGATTTTGTAGCTTTTACCTTGCTAGGCTAGGTTTCTACTTGTCCATCTGTCATGTGTCTGGCGAATTTTTTAAAACTACCCAGTAAACCTATATTAACCTACTGTAGTTTTTAGCTGGCTCTTGTTAGAGGCTTTGCTCCCACATTTATAATGCATAATAAGCAATGTCAAAACATTCTGAAGTCTTCAGTGAAACAAGAAGTTGTAGTTTAGAGCAACCATAAATATGGTGCCATTAAATGTCACATGATGACAAGCTCAAACTAATATGGAAGCTGAAAACAACCAATGGCTTGCAATTCTTTTGCTATCTTCTCTCTCTATCTCAGACAAACATTATAAGTAATATGAGGAACAATCTTTTGTTTTCTCCTGATAATGGGTTGATTATCTCACTGTCTCAAGATAATAAAGCTCCCTTTCTTTGGATAATGAAATAAGTAACTCATTATCTTGAGAAAACAGCATTAAATAAACAATTGCAAGCAGGATGTCTCTCTTCGGTAAAAGTGAGGTCAAAAAGATGTTTAACAATCTGAGAGGATGTTCTGTGTGTGAACATGTGACTGAACCACAAACGAATGGCTGCAACACAAAGGTAACATTTTTTTTTTTTTTTGTTATTTTAACTTTGACTAAATAAAAGAGTCACAATCATGGATAAGGACTAACATGAAGATTTTGACAAATTCATCTTGAGTAAAATTTCTGTCCCTAATATTCATTGCAATAGTCAAGAGCAGGAATGTTGACCTATTTATTCATGGTAGACATTTTGACTCTTCATAGTGAAGCACAGGTTCTACTAATAACATGGCTCTCTTCTCTGTCAGTGTCCCAGTGAGCTACTGTGACAAAGAAGTTAAGATATTAAGATAATTAAATATTTTAGGCTAGTAAAATAGTGAGCTCGAAAAATAGTTTAAACAAAACAAATATTGAGCTAGTAAAATAATGTAAGCTACTAAAATAGTGAGTTAGTAAAATAGTGTAAGCTAATTAAATAATGAATTAATAAAAATAATTTAAGCTAGTAAAATAGTGTAAGCTAGTTGAATAGTGAGTTAGTAAAATAGTGTAAACTAGTAAAATAGTGAGCTAGTAAATAAGCTAGTATAATAGTGTAAGCTACTCAAATAGTGAATTAATAAAATAATGTAAGTTAGTTAAATAGCAAATTAGTAAAATATGGTAAAGTATAGCGCTAGTAAAATATTATAAACTAGTTAAACAGTGAATTAGTAAAATAGTAAACTATACTTTCTTAAATAGCATTGGTTTGTAAAATGAAATGCAGTTGTATTGTGTATTTTAGTCGTACTACACCTGTGCTGTGTCATAAGTAAAGAGCTGTTATTCATCTGAAGCCCCAGGAAACAGCTGCACCACCTGGTTAATATTCTCTTTGACATTGCAAAAGGTAAAACCTTTTTAAAACGCAGCCTAATTGTTTTTGTTGGGTGTTTAGATTTTATTGCTTTAGATGCTGTATTGTCATTCCCTAATTGTCAGAAGAATATTTAAATATTATGTTGTGTAACTGCCTAACCTGGTTCGAAGTGTGTCTTACCCGCAAAATGATTTTATCTATAAGCCAGCATTTCAACAGGATTTTTGTGTTTTAATCAGGATCATTAAATATTTTTTTCATGATAGTAACTTGCCCTGAGATAGCAAAAGAAAGTGTAAGCTACTTTGCCAGCTAGGCAATTTTACAAAAATGATCAGCATAGTTATGTGGTGATGCATTACTTGGCTGAACAGAGGTGCTCTTGTCTTGATAACAGGTCTTCAGCAACATGGCATTGTGCCTGATGAATCTTTCTGCAGTAACCACTGTGTTTAAAGATGAAGGTGAGTACAGTATGTTTCTGCTCTTTAATCTTTTAAAACAACCCAGCTAGCTTGTAACAGAGCCCAAACTCTGGAGCAATAGATATACCCAAAATGTATTTAAATCTAATTTGTCATTCACTTCCCCTTTGACTGTAATTGCATTAATTTGATATTGAACAGATGATTGCAAAAAGGCCACATCATTCAAAAAGGAGGGGCTGTGTTTTTCAAATTAATTAGATACCTTCCGGGAATGTTACAATAAAGCTTCCTAGCTCCATCACCATCATACTATTAAAAGTGTTATACCCTATGACTGAAATTTAAATCGGCTTGTTGTGTGTCAGACAAGTCACTCCTTGAAACTTCTTTGTTTAGTATTTCAGAAATTCCTACAACACACACATCTGTTCATTATTGTGCAGTAGTTAAAAATATGAACTTATATTTGAACTAAAAGTATAAACTAAAATTATTTCCATGGTTAGAATTTCACTTTAGCTATGAATCATCTTTAAACCTTAGCCCGATTTGTTCTCACAACTCCCACTGCTCTTCACATCACCGCCACCAAAATCTGCTGGTTATAATGTTTAGTTCACAATAGCTGAGAATTTAATGTGAGGTGGCATCAGTTTTTATTGCTTTTGGTGCACTGACCTGTTGCCTACTGCAGACTGAAAAATCCTCACCAGGCCGATAACTGTTAATACTGTTCTGTCAACAGCGTGTCGTCTTTCCTGCTGTGGCAACAATCTGGCAGCCTACCTTTGATTTCCACATGGAAGTCAAAAGCAGTTTAAAGTCTGACCTTTGTATCCATCCACTGTTGTTTCCTTTTTCCATTTTTTATTAAGGACAGCTGACAGGGGGATAATTCCTTTAAAGACTGAAATGATTATAGGTACTTCATCCATTTCATACATGCTCTTTATGTGTATATATATTAATCAATACATTACTTACACTATTAATGTTTATTTTCCATTTTGCAAACTTCAGCCAACAGTTAATGGATAATTTAATATTTTTCTTTTAATTTTCTGTTTAATTTTATTCACTGAGGCCATCCCTGCTGAAAAGGGTTGATCGTGGTGTTGAGACAGTTGTGCGGAGACAGGGATGTGTGGAATGACTTTTTATTGCGCGATTAGTCATTTTTCAGACAACAAGGCTCCCCCAACATTAAAACAAACAGCAATGTACAAAACAGCACACCTTTTTTTTGCCATCAACGGAAATTTAATAAGGTAGTGAGAGTACATAACAGAAAGTAATGAAGTGTAAGGACGCGAGTTATGATGATGTTGAGATGTATAGGATGAGCTTGATGTCAAAGCCAAAGTAAGCACCATCGTCATGTAGTCAGGAAAGGCCATATTTCAGTAAGAAATATTCTAGAAGGGGTGAGGAGAGGTTAAACATGATACAAGAGGATTGTTATCACAGTTTTCAGACATTTTTACCAACTAAAAAAAAAGAACAATATCGGTGTAGCACTACTTTATCATGCAATTTACTTTAGTAAACCTTCTGACACACAGACAAAATATACTTCAATAAGTAGAACTCAATACATCTCTGTCCAGCAATAGTCACAAAGCCTGTAATTTATACTCTTTGAATGTGAGATCCCTATCAAAAATAATATGCAGATTTTTATTCTTCTTAATATATCTAAAGTGCAAGTATTTATCCATTTTTATTCAATGCTTTCTGTAAGTATAAAATACAAAGGAAAAAAACAGCAATATGTTTTTCCTGTTTACATGTTATATTTTTCTGAAAGGAGGAGCATCATATATAACAAACCATATATATATATACACACACACGCCACAGATAAAATATTTTTGAAAGATACAACATATTATCTCATATGGGGATGGTAAAGGGATTTAGACCAAACGGTGACATGGGATATGTTCATTGTGCATTGACCCCACCCCTTAAAATCCAGGATCCATTTCCTAACATCTTCAAAACATCTGAAAGAACGCCTTTATAACTATACACAACAGTAGCCTATACAGTCTGCGAACATGATGGACCCTACTACTCGGTGCGTGTGCAAACAGAAGACGTGCTGAATGAGCTCCTCTGTCAGTGGTTTGTGATGAGTCATATAGTGCTTGGCTTTGACCAGAGGCTGCGATTGGCTGTGTGATTAACCAGGAACTCTGAATGGCCAATGAAAGACTACGACACTGAAACCAGAAACAGAGCAGATTTGGTTGTCTGAAACAACTTATGGAAGTTCAGTCTCTTTTAATTCGGTAGAGGCAGGTGGCCACCACCCACATCTCAAATGTAGAAGTTTGCTGTTATACGCCATGTACAGGTGGCTGTTTGACTGCAGTCAGAAACATGAATAATCTCCATGTTCACGATGGGAGGAACAAGCAGATGAAAGCTACAGGTGGAGCCATCATAGCAATCTGACCTTGAGTACATGCAACAAGTAGCTACTGTTGCACCTTCGAGTTACGTGTACAATTAAATTTTTCCTCTGTTCCCATCAGTTGAAATGTGTAAGAAAAATGGTCTGGTCACCTGTTGGTTGAGCAACAGAAAATAAGCTCTTTTAAATAAAATTTGACAAAATGAACATTGCTGTACTAACAGACAAAAGGCAGGATAACGTCATGATTAGGGATTGCTACGATGGCTACTGCTGTATAATAAATCAAAACATAATTCTCGTCAATGCCAACAGTTTCAGTGCACCATCACCCTTGTACACTGAATGTAGCCAGAGCCACTGAGGCCAGCACACAGCTTGACCACTGACGCTTTATACAGAAAACGAGACGAAAAACATCTGCCTACCATTTTGCATTTGAGTCCCAGAAATGGATGGCCGTGTGATGTGGGCACAACATGGCTGCAAGGTCACTCCAGGTTTTGCGGTGACACTGGGTGAGCTCTCATAAACTGAGAAATCAGATTTGATCAGACTGTTTTCAGCAAACTCACAAGTGCCCCCTTCTCTGTAACTCAGATGCAGAAATGAACGAGTCATGTTTCACAACTGAATCATTCTGCACTAAAAACACAACTGACCCAGAAGCACCTTTCTATTGCAGTCAATAACAAAACAAGATGACTCGTCCCTTAATCTTTAAGAAAATGTGTGCGTTTCACAGAGTGAGGCATTCACAAAGTGAACTCTATGAGCAGGTTCGGGCTCTCCTTATATTTGGCCATTAGAGAAAGAGAAAAAGAGAAAGGAAGTGTTGTATTTCCAGTCTTCATGTAGCATGAGCCTCCTGGAGGCCTAAATTCAATCAAGCTAAAGCTAGAACACTTTGGGGAATAAGTGCTGTATCACAAAAGACAGGCCAGATTCATGTTGAACTCAAGATGAACTCAGATTGACCTCAGATGTGCTTTGCTGGGCACATAGTCATAGGTGGCTCGTACGTGTGTATAATGGAAATGGGCTTCTTATAATTCACAGGGCAGTGTGAGAAAATATAGTCACCTCAGCAAGAGGGGAAAGAGATTTCCTGTTCTTCTCCAAAACAGAGAGAAAAGTCCTAACTGGATCTGTCTGACAGCCGGGTCAGTAGGTCGTGGTAGGCTGCTGCCGGTAAGCCCCTACAGTGCAGTGCCAAGGCTTCATCAGGCCTTTCACCAACACTCAGAGACAAACCTGGGCCAAAGCGTCCTGCAGAACAGATGGGATTTTCTGGAACATTTTTCTTGGCTCTGTTTCCACAGGCATGCCCAATCAAACACAGATCAACTTTTTAAGGCAAGAATTCAACAGGACTTCTGACACCGTTTCAGCCCAGGTGTGCTTTGCTGAATTCTTCTTCAGTCTAGCCTCAGCTATCACATATGTCTGGCAGGCCCAGGCTGTAACTGCATGAGCAGCTTGTCTCCAGCTGAGGCCTCTGAAGCTGCAATCCTGTCTGTATTTCCCCTTCATACCACCTACGTGACACACCACTCTGACAGGGCCTGTGACCAGGCTCAGTTGCATTAGCTGTTGTAGGCCAACCTGCTTTAAATAAAGCCGATGAGTGAATAACCACTTGGAGCATACTGATTGTTAACTAGCACTTCAATGTAAGCCTAGACGTCGATCGGGTCGAAAAGAAGTAATGGACTGTGTGTCTGACGGAACGATTTTGGGCATTTGGACAAAATTTTGCTGCACAGACAATGAGCCGAAGCCCTTTTTTTATGCTGGGTGGGGAAGTGGGGAAGACGAGCAGACCTGAGATCAGAGTCAGCTCATGTCAGAGAGAAGGTTTGTGATCCTCATTGTAAAAACAACAAACTCCCCTGTCCTTTGGGTGTGCTGCGGCCGATCACTATCGCCTAACTCAAGTGAAACCGCAGACAAGCCAAAGTCAAATCGGAGTTCACCTGTCCTGCAATCGGCAGTCCCAGGCGAGAGAGGGGTTGCGCTCGGGCTCCAAACACACAGTTTCCTGGCTTCTAATGACAGGGGGCCTTGTGCAGTTCTAGACACCATTCAAAATACTTTAGAGGCCTCTCGAACACTCAGATAGCAACAAGAGGCCTCAACAGGGAGGGACTGTGTATGTGGCTGTATGTGTGTGTGTGTGTGTCAGCCCCCCTGGACCCAAGCCTCAAGATACTATTCAACTTCAGTGTAGGCCACTGCAGAAAGGCTGACGTGATGACAGTTAGAGACTGTTGACTGTCTGCGTTGTGTGTGTGTGTGTGTATGTTAGGGGAGGAATAAGTAAGGAAAGGGTTTTTCTCTGGGGTGACTGTAGGGGGGACGTAAAACACCCGAACTAGTCTACGCACACTGATAGACGGACAAGGCAGCCTACTGGTTTACAGAACGTGACAGGAAAAATACCTCACTACTAGTCTGACTTTTTTTTCCACTTTGAGAAAGTGCTTGAGAAGAGAGACTTCACATTTCGGAAAAACATAATGCAGATGCATCAACCTCATCGTCATGCGTTCAAATATCTACTGATCACATAGCCTGTACATTTTTTCGTCTTTTAATAGTCTATACACGTGATACAATGCCGCTATTGGCACGTCCACAATATTGCACACTAATATGAAATGTCCTACACTAGTCAGTCCTCGCTGCCTGGGAGGGAGAAACTTGACACGTTTTGGACAACATAATGTGGAGAAAAGAACTTCTAAGAAAAAAAAAAGAGAGCATCAGAATAAAAATAATGCAAAAGTGACATATTCTGAGCGTCGAGGCCCCAATGGAGCGATCAAGGGGCTGTAGCACCATAAAGAGATAGATACTGCCTCGGCCCTGCACTGATAGGCCTCTACATCCACTGAACTGCACTCAGACTGACGGCATGGGACCGGCCGGCTGGCCTGCCTGGCTGGCTGACTGCCTGGCTCTTTAACACCATCCGTCTTAGCTCTGACGAATAGCCTCATCCAGTCGCTCCTGATTTAAGTTTTTTTGTTGTTGCTGTTTTTTTTTGTTTTCTTTTTTTTTTTTTACATCATGGTGCATATGGTGTGCAAAGCCACCCGTAACATCTCCCGATGAATCTCTACAGGGTCCACTGGGTGTCAGACCCAGCGCTGCCTGCCACAGGCGGCAGGTACATCCTGGGTCTTTCTCCTGCTCCAGGGAGACACATCTCTACTCTGTGAGAGGCCACCAGGCCAGGAATGCTGCTAAGGATTCTGGGCTCCAGGGTGCCACGACGCACTGGCCCCCTCGTCTCCACCCCGCCAATTTTCCAAGGTGTATGTACGGCAGCGCCTCGTCTTTCTGAAGGGCCTGCTCCAGCTTGGAGCTTGGTTTCTGCCCACTACTTTTGCAGGCCCCAGCAGCCTTTCAGCTTCCTTTTGCTGTTGCCACCCATGCTCCATGCACCGCAGGGGTGTGAATCCCGCAACCCTGGTGAGTATATATTTCGGCCTACATAACAGCACTCGTAAATGAAAACGTACAGCGGTCGAGGTCACAGACCATCCACGTGAGAACACGTAAACGAGTGGAGTGTATAAGGCACGGGTCGTAATGACGTCAGAGAGGATGCGTTGCCTCGCCGCGCGCTGCGCTGACGCGTCTTTTTTTTTGTTTTTTGTTTCCGCGCCTTGCGCTCCCACAAGTGGACCTCATCCTTTTGCATCCCCCACCCCCCTCCCCAGAGGAAACAACAACAAAGTAACAGAAAGAAAAAACTTAACCCACAGAAAACGTGGGTATCTTAATAAGGATTTTTTTTTACAGCTGATTCACAAAATCATAATTAGTACATCTAAGTTAGCACTTTTTTCATTTAAGTTTATATGGACATGGTGCAAGAGGGTTGATATTCAATATAGTAGCTCAGAGATTGTTATCCCATTAAGTTTGAGGCGCACAAAATAGGCTATTTACTTTTGAGTCTCAACATTTCCATAATGGCATGGCAGAAATGCTTCCATTAGCCCACTACACTTCAGGTCAAATTAAAGAAGACTATAGCCTACTTTGCCAAACTTCTTTTCGAAACATGAGCCTACACGCATGCTGACAGGTGTTTACAGGCCTGTAGTGCTGCGTTCTGCAATTCATACACTTTTAGAGCGCTTTCATATTTATTCTGCGTACCTTTATAATAAACTATACATCTGGTGTATCAGATTTTGGTTTCATAAAGTCCATAATATATTCTCTTTGTGCTGATGTCAAATATTCGTTCTACATGAAGACTGTCATTTTACATAATAGACCTCTGGTTTTATGTTTGATTAAATCTTAGCATATGACCAGTTTGAAAACATTTAAACATCTTTTTTTTCTTCTCTCGAAATAGCTTTGATGTGTGCAAAATCTGTCATTTGATAGAGATATAAACACTCTGTTCATTGTCATTTAAATCAAGTAGGAAACAGTTCATATCTTACAGTTCAATCCTTGATAGCAGCGGCTTACTGTTACATGGGTGGTAAGTGGAGTGACATCCAGTAAAATGAGCGAGGAGACAGCAGAGGTGCTGCCATGTCTGTGGAGGTTGTGTGTGTGGGGTGATTCCCTTGGAATTTCTCTTCCTATTTTACAGTTGAAAGTCTGCTTTTTCTCACAGAGTCTCAGTTTTGTTGTCTTTGCTGTTTCACGTCTGCCCTCCTAAGATCCGCGTCAGTCATCGTCGCCCTCGTCTCCGCCGTGCGGGCCCTCAGGTAGCAGTTCGGAGGCCCGCTTCTCTCGACTCCTCTCCTGGATCTTTCTCATCTCCTCCGCGTATTTACAGAAGGTGTTGCCGAATTTGGACCACACTTTGCACGGAACCGTGATGGAGTTCCGGTACGTGGGCTTCACCTCGCTGACCCGCATGAAGACCCCGTACTTATTGGAGCCCACGTCGAAGAAGAAGCGCTTGTTGTCGACCGTGAGCGAGGTGCCCTCCGGGAGCTCCGCCGGCTCCTCGTCCACGCCGTAGTCGTCGATGAGTTTGGCCAGAGCGTCGCGGAACTCGATGAGCCCCTGTGCCGGCAGAGCGATGGTCTGGCCTTGCGCGCTTCCCAATCCGGGCCCCCGATTAACGGTCTGTCGGATCCTCAGGAACCGCCCCCTCTGGTTCTCTTTCAGATCCATGTAATATTTCCGATTCTCCCGCACCAGGAATTCGCTCTTGAGCGCCCGCCGGGGCTCATCCTGCACCATGTCCGGGTTGGTCGGGCCCAGCTGGGCGTAATGTTCGATAAAGTCCCCGAGATAGTCGCGGAACTCCACGGCGACCGACATGGAGAGAGTGAGGCGGCTCTTGTTTCCCCCAGCCCCGACCTCGGCTATCTTTAGGAAGCGGCCTTTCACATTCTGCTTCACGTCAAGGTAGAAGCGCTTGTTCTGGATGTCGACGCGCTTGGAGGCGAGCTCCTCGGTGTCGTGCTGCAGCCGGGACATGGCGCCCATCGCGCCCGGAGGCAGCGAGCCGGGGCCTGCGGTGGGCCCTCCGTGGTCACTGCCACTGTCTCTATCCGCCATGATGCTGCCTCCCTGCTTTACCTTCCACCGTCTCCCTCTGCCTGCTGCAACCTCGACTGCCCGTCAAACCGCTCCGCCGCTCTATCGCGAGACGAGAGGGAGGAAGAGGAGGAAGAGAGAAAAAAAATGAAAGCAACTGTAGTTAGTGTTACTGTAGTACTCCGAGCGGGCTGCGTTCAAGACAGCCGGGCTGTGTTTGCAACGTTTCACTGAATCTTTACTTCAGCCTTTAGTGGTGCCGTATATTGCAACGGAAAGTTAACCCACCCCCACCCATGAGAGTCTGAACCACTGCAGTACCAACATCAACATCACACATAGATAGATAGACAGACAGACAGATAGAGAGACAGATCAAAGCACATGAGGATCACACCTGTTTGAACATTATCTCAAAGTGATAAGAGGCAGAACAGGAGCAAACGTCATGTCTGATGGTTACTGGTTGGGGTGTTTCAGCACCATGGACAGTTGTTTGGGGCTTTCAGCACCATGGACAGCGAACCTGGGCAGGAGGGAGAAGGAGCAGGGTGGAGGAGAGATTTCTGAATGAACAGTAGACGGGAGATGTGTGGGAGTCTGAGGGAGGGGGCTGACACACTGTGAAGCATCATGAATCATTACCCTGTGATTGGACTTGCGTGCATGCCACTGCTTTTCAATGGCCTTGAAAGGGTTTATGAGTTTCACAAAAAAGAAAACCCACCCTCATATCTAAGACAATCTGCTTGTCAGAAATAATGGAAAAATATGGAATTAACCTTACATTAAATGTACATACAAAGTAGAAACCCATAGGAAAACAATTAAAAGTATTATTAAGTGTAATTAAACATGTTATTCCTGTTATCATTTCAGGGAAGATTTTATTTAGTTTTAGCACTGATTTATCTTATTGAAAAGTTTGACTGAATCCTGCTGTTAAAGGTCACATAAGGTGCAATAACTGTAACCACAAAACATCCCAGGTGACATTATGAGGTCTTCAGCTCCCATAGGCCCGGAGGGGTGGAGCAGACCTTAAGAATGATGTGGGACACATGATGGATGTTGAACGGATGACAGCTAAGTGAGATTAAACAGCTGTGGAATATTATTAATATCAATAGACAAGATCTGGAAAAGGAGTACAACACCATATACAATAATTGTAAATTTAAAATTGTTTGTATATTACCTGTGGATATGCCTTTTAAAGGAAATGTCTAAAATGAAAATGTCCTTTCGCAAATTCTCCTTAATATGTCAGTTGATATATGGCAAAAATTCACACTATAGGCAAAATAATAATAAAAGTCACAGAAAATTGAATTATTTTAAAACTCATAATTACATATTAACTCATAATCATTAAACATCCTAACATTGATTTAACCCCAAAAATAAGTTTAATCTGACTGATGAGCTGGTAGAAGACGGGGGTTAACCTGCAATGGAAAGGTGGTTCTAACTATTTTTAGCGCAAGTTCAGTCATTTCCTTTGTGGTTTGAGCTGATAATCTATTTTTCATAACCATGTACAGTAGATGGTGGGCATAAAAACAGATGGGATTTGAGTTGGCTCATGAGTATTGCTGATGATGTAGAAAATGAGGGAAAGAGGCCTGCAAAGAGGAAATATGGGACAAGTGTGCACAGACATTATAAGAACTGTAACAAAAAGGGCGGCCGTGTCATTAAGACAGTATGTTTTAGCATCACAGATAGACGACATTAACCTGACAGTGGAGTAGTCTGGAAAAGTAGTCTATCATGAGATCCAAGTGACCTCATCAACACCAAGCTGAGATGGTGGTGCATTAACAGCCGCTCTGATTGTTCAAGGTTCAAGGTTCGTTTATCATCATTCTGCAACATAATCTTGCACAACAAAATGCAAGTTGAAGTCCCTATATGATACACAAGAAAAGTTGTTTTTAGGCTGGAGTGAATAGGATGTTTTGAGGAGTCTTACAGCCTGAAGAAATTCCCACAGGATCAAGGGAATGTCATTGGAGTATCAAGGGAATCATTAAGGTGGCAGTGGAGGTAGCGCTCCCTGGGTCAGTCAGCAGGAATTGGTTTTACTCCCCTTCGCTTTGTCAACAAATGATTTGCTTTCAAGGCCAATTTGGAAATTCTTAAATTGTGAGCAAGGTTTCTGAATGTGGGCTCTAATGAATGCACGACTGGTTGAATGCATGAAGGAGAGACGGATCAGTGAGTGGGTGGGCAGTGGGCGGAGGGGTAAAGAGGTGGGGGCGGGTCACTGGACGGATCACACAGACTCTGAAGGGCTGTATTTGCATGTTGAAATACTGTGGCCTTCCCCAAACTGGAGAAGCAATCCCAGTAATGTGGAACCATCAACATGTGAAAACGAAAAGGTGAAACCCATTTGCACATCTGACAGGACTGAGACTGTATTTTACTCCTCAGTAAAAGAGGCAGACTCTGTGGATCTTGGGTTAATGTATTACAGTGAAGAAGGATCCATGCAGTGAGGAGACAGGCCTTCATTGCAGCTATCTTGCTGTGGCCTTCAGTCCTTATGAGGCGTCATGTGATGGGCCTGCTGGGACTGAGCACTAAACCTGTCAAGGCTTTCAGCACCATGGACAGAGACTGGTCCCTGATGTGACCCTGCTGATGGTGAAACGGGTGGATGAGGCCGTGATGTGGGTGCACATAGTGATGAAATGGCCTCTTGTGCATTTTCTTTATCATCTCAGTCATCTATAGTAGGAAAGAACCCGTCCACACGTCCCCTATATGACATTATATTTTATCCCTTTCTCGGCGTGGACAGTGAAAGGCTTCCTGACCTCTAGCGAAGGGCGCACAGCTCCTCGCAGGGAGGGATAGGCGAATCTTATGAATGGCTTGATTGATGGATACAGAGATGGAGGCAGGGACTGTTTGCTATGGAGGAAGGAGGGGGATACTTGTGGTCACCATAAAAAAAAGCCTAAGCATATTGTGCAAAGCTCTCGTTTCATTGGTGGAGATGTGTTCAATGAAAAAGTGGTTTTATTAGCTGTAGCTGAGCAGGATTGGCAAATGATTTTGTGTGGAAAGTCTTTCCAGGAGAATACCTGCAGCTTGGGGTAAGCTGATGCCCCCACGTGTTGCCACAGAGTCTTTAAACTGCACAGGATCCCGAGGCAATATCAGTGAACTGCAATGACTCGGATGTGCAAAATGTCAGGTTTTGGGTGTGCTCTCCTGCAGCGTGCAGTACGTTTGTCTGAGGGCATTTTAAAGCTCAAGTCTCCAAACTCCCCGCTCGCCATGCTGAGGAATCCATTGAGAGAATTTCGCAGCGTTAGTCATCGCAACAACTATCCGCAGTGTGTGTAGTAGTCGCCTATAGCCTCTCTTGCACCTCTCGCTTTGCACTGGAGATCCACAGTGGGCGCCGCGCAGGGCTTGGCTACAGACGCACTCTGCGCCGCGTGTCTGTGCAGCGCGTGCGTGATTTTCTCTCTCTCGCACCCAACCCGCAGCAGCTTTAACACACAGTCGACCGGCATGGTCACATGCTGGTCGGGCAGCTGTGCCGGTGGGTGCCCGGGTCATTAGGGTGTTTGCGCAGGACGTGGCGAGCCGACGCCAGTGACCGGGCAGGTGATGTTTGCTCACGTAAGCCGCTCGCGTTTGATGAGGGGCGCAGGGGACGCGGCTGGAGGGTGCGCGCTACTGTTGCATCGCCTCACCGGATAACCGCTGCTCTCTCGTCTTCTCCTCTGTTTTTTCTGTCGCTTGCAGGAGCGGGACTCTTTTTGACGATCGACATAGAAAAGTGGATAAAGAAGGAGCCGACCTTGCGTGTGCGTGGAGTGCGTATCGTTTCTTGTGAGCCCCCCCCACCCCCCCTGTACGCGCAAGCTGCTTTTTTTTCCTTCCAGAGAGGCAATGCGCCCACCCATGCGATGCTAGCCTATTAGCTGGAGAGAGAGAGAGAGAGAGAGAGAGAGAGAGAGAGAGAGAGAGAGAGAG
>JBBMOC010000002.1:7252620-7392629 GCA_037975185.1 Centropyge bicolor
CATAATAACTACACCCTCTCATCATTTATCTGAGATCGTTACTTTTATTGTGGGGAAAAAGTACAAACAAACAGAAACACGTTATGTTACAGATAATCCAGTTCCTCTGCCTCAGATATCAAATCCATAAAATAATCAGGTAAACTTCAAGTTGACCAGAGATTCACATGACATTAAAAGCCAGACTACTGCCAACAGTTTCTGGACAACTGTTGTTGTTTGCAGCAGTGAGGAAGGGGCTTCTCTGAAGGACACAGACGCCATGTCTGCACTTCACATTACAGATGAGATCATAGCCTTGGGCACTAATATAGAGTGGACACATTACACTCAGCCAAACATACTTCATACCATGAAACACTCGCAGGATTTGAATATCAACCAAAGTCTCAAGTCAAAGTTAAAGATACACTCACTGAACAGTGTCAAACCACAAAGATACAAAATATCAAAACTCATTAAGTAGCATCTGTGGTATTTCTTTTCTGATTCTACTACACTTTTGGTGGTATATTTTTGAATATCTTATCCAGTATTTGCCATGTGGAGAATGTACTTGTGCTGCTATCCAAAACAGCATTATAATCACAAAGTTGTGTCTGAGTAGGATGACTGCACATGAATGCACCATTCCGGCAGACCTGTTAATCAGTCACCTCAAACTCCTCACACAGTGTTTTTTGTATTTCCGTATGCATGCATATTACAGCAAAATCATAAACGGGAAAAAATGGAAAACGCTGCCAAACATTTGAGAAAATAAGGGACATTATGACATGTTGAACAACATGCGCTCTTCTGCATGACTACAGTTAGAGTGTGAAGGACACACAGGCCACACCACCACTTTAGAGATGAGCTCAGAGCCCATTATAAGGTGCCACTTGGCTAAAGTATGGGCTGCAGCAAACAACACTACAGCATAAGAAACACACATATTTATGGTGGATCCAGAAGCAGCGACAGAGGAAAGTGAGGGACAGGTTAATGTCATATTTAGCTAAATGAGATGTCCACGACAGGCGTCCACTTTACTGCCGCATCAAAAACAAACAAGAAAAAAAAAAATTAAAATCAAAAATTAACTAAACAAGGACTTCAGTTGCACTTTTGTCAAACTTAAAAGACAAGTGCCTATTTCGAAAATTATGGATAAACTGAACATCAACCAGTGTTCAACATTTCTCACTGACCTTTTAAAGATAATGTTGTTAGCTAATATGTTGTTAGCTTAATTAACTGTTAGCTTAGCGTTAACTGAAATGATCTGTCGGCGAACAGCTATTTTCCTCCAGCACCGAGCCAGATGACACAAAACCCCAAAATAGACTAAAGTCCACTTTCAAGTGCTCCAAACATAGTCTGACCTTTTAAAGAGGACATAACATATTCCGTTTCCAACATATAAACAAGGAAGGAAAATAAGCTCTTTTAAGCATCAAAAACATTACACAGAATAAAACTCAAACGGCTAAAGTTTCCTGCAGGTTGGAAAAAGACAGCTGTGTAACGACAAACAGGATGTTTTCTTACCTCGTTAAATGTGTCTGCACCTCTGTCTCTAAACTTCAGTGTGAGCTGATTGAAAGTGGACTGTCCCTGCCTGAAGCGGATCCACACTCACATCAAGCTGCAGGCTGGACTGCGACAGGTGACACTGCGCGCTCCCGAGGGGCGGGAGGAGGGACGGGGACGCGCATCTGCAGCAGATCAGTCTAATGTTCCGGAAGTTCAGCATCACAACTGCACCTCTGTCATACGCTGTGTGTGGTTTATTATACACAGAGATCTACTCTCTGACTGTCTGGGTCATGATGTTTTATTTATTCAGTGGATTTGTAAGTGTTTTAAAGTGATTCTGAAATGCTGCACTTCATCCTGATTAATAGGCAGAATTAATGCAGTACACTAATCATTATCATTAAGTTTTGATTTCATCTCTTTAGATAAGTCTCATGAAAGAAAGAAAGAGGGAAAAGTGAACTTGAAAATTGGCTTGTTCCACAATTTTAGAATGATACAACAGTGCCCTCCTCTGGACACGAGGAGGAATTACAAGAGTGCAAACTGACTTTGAAATGTTCCCTGGACCATTTGCATTAAAGGAAATAACCACTACATCCTAACAATGAAATGAGTAAATGAGTATGTGAATGGATGAATATATTATAAATAAATACCAAAAAACCCCATTGTGACTGTTTACTTGTTTGCTATCATACACAATGAACAGCGCCATAAACAAAGAACTATACTGCTTTAAAATAATGATATCAGTGTTATGTAGTGTTTATAGATACTGCCCGAGTGGGACTGACGTTGGCTTTTTGTGTGTGTGCACCATCTACTCACTCTGCAACAGGGATGTTATCTTCTAGAGGCCCGTCGGGCCACTCAGGAGGGGGGAGGGTCATGGAGTCAGGCAGCTCAGAGGGAAAGTCCTCGCTGATCTGTCTGGAGGAGGATGGCTCCTGTGGGAACACTGCGTCCTTTTCTTGTCTGAAAGAAACTGCTTCCTGCTGACGAACAGCCTCGACCTCCCGCTGCTCCTCCAGGTCTTCACAGAGGGATGCAGAGCAAGAAATGAGTGGCTCTAAATGCAAGACTAATCATGTCTTTTTTACTGTTTTCAATTGAGCACATGTCAAAAAGGATTAGCAAATTCTCACATTCTGTTCTGTTTATGTTTTACACGGGGTCCCAACTTTTTTAGAAATTGGGTTGTAGATAATTTATTATAATACATTTATGGACATCTAACCATTGTAAACTTCCAGGATTGCTGAGCAGGAGACTGTGCCGAAGGAGTTTAGAACCACACATTTAAACAGGCCAGAGTCTTCTGGAAAGGCCTCTGTGATCACCAGTGTACACAGCTCCTCTGCAGAGAGTAGCACAAGGACAGAAATGTGATAAGATAAGATAAGATAAGCCTTTATTCGTTCCACAGTGGGGAAATTCACAAATGCAGTTTTATTAATAAATACATTGTTTATAATATCTTACAGAAATAAACTCGTCATTTAAGACAAAGTGAAGAACTATAACTGAAATTATTTTGAAGCTGCTCTCTCGGGCTTCCATATAGAGTGTTGTCAATAATATCATATTCAATTACAATTATTATATATTTTATCAACTCACTATACTCACTGTTGGTATAGATAGTTCAGGAATATGTTTCTTAAACTTGTAAGCTGATGTGACTGGAAACAATCAGTCAGTCATTTTTCACCACCCACTGACAGTATTTCTGAGCACTAAGCTTAAAATACAAAGTGAAACCATAAAGCAGGCCAATAGCTTCAAATCTGTGGATCCCAACCTCAAACCTTAAAATTAAGCAATACCCAACCCCTCAGCACAAGCATGGCCTTAGTCTGGATATGAGTTTCAAGTTGTTCCTGTACAGTTTGTTTCATTATAAAGATTACTGGAGGACAGAAGAGATGGCAGTATACAATGTTTCAATGAAACAAAAGTGAAACTCAGAGAAAAGAAAAAATGACCAGTATTCTGTACTTACCTGGCACTGAGGCAGAACTGGCTTCTGAGAAAACAAGGAGAAAGAAAAGTCACTTCTTTTTTTAAACAAACTAATCACAATATATAAATCACAGCTGCTAGAAAATCTGAAATAAGCCACTTTGAAGCTCAATGAATAAAGATGTTTTACTTCCATGATATGGAATTGACATTGCCAGATAAAGAGTCAGTTGTAATATAATGTTGAAATTGTTTGTTCGTGCAGCATCATACATTTACTCTATATTTAGAGTGCAAAGTTCAAATTCAACAGTCTATCAGATGAGGAAAAGTTAACTTTAACAACAGCATCTCTACAACATCTCTAAAGTGCACCAGTGTCAGCCATAAAGTCCAAAACCTACTGTTGAACGATTTATTGTAGCCTTAGGCTCAGCATTCTGTCTATCAGTATGATATTTTCTAGAATTGGATTCTTCAGCTGTGAGCTACAGGAGAGGATTTCATAAAGTTCAGGCTCACACATTATTAGCATAAGAGTCAAAGCTGAGTTGCACAACTTTTAATTTAGTTAGTCTAACTGGAACCTCAGGTCAAATTTACGACTCACTTCGAAGTCATACAACTTCAGGCCCCTGACAAACAGCACACTCACTCTTTCGTAGTATCCTGAAATCATCAGAGTCCAGCACTTGTTCGTCCTCTCTGTACCACATGACCTGCAGGGGAGGAGTCCCCCTCAGTCTGCACTCCAGGACCACCAGCTGACCCTTCACCGTGGACACGTCATGGAGACACTGGCAGAGGAGAGGATAGTAGGTGCTGTTTCATTCAACTCATGCTAATGTTTTCTTCATTATCTCTGTCACTTTGCTCTATACTAATTTACAGATATACAAATGTGAATCATAGAATATGTGTGTTTTACCTTAACAAAGGTAGGAGCCACTCCATTCCCTGAATACTGTTGATTGTAGATGGGACTCTGAGTCTGGACATGGAAAATAAGATGCTCAAGTGAATTTGCTTAATAGTCGTTTAACTTATTTCTTGATTTGAAGAGTAACTTTACACGTAATCCACTTTTTGAATTACTAAATCATAGACACAATTATATTCCTTACAACCTATTGATCATGTTACCAGTTCAAAATTTCAGGAGTTTCATTTACAAGTTTGAGTTCAATGCACAATCCATCATGTCTATCAAAAGTGATGATGATTACATGTGATGTAATTACCCTCTGAGGGCTGACACACAGCGGCTGCACCAGGCTGGAGTGTCTCTGAGCGACGAAGGTGGAGGAGGAGGAGGAGGATCTGGAGGAGCTGGAGGAGAGCTCTCGAGAGGAGGATGTGGAGGAGGAGGAGGAGATGGTCAGAGACATGGTGCTGGTCTTCTTCTGCACCCTCTGGATGCTACAGTCACATATCAGCAATGATTAGGAAATGATTATGTCTCCGTTCTTGGTTGTTGTTGTTTTTTTTATATACATTTCACTTGCTAACTCCTTAATATCTTTCCTTAAATGTCTTTTTTATTATTAGTTGATTATGCTTTTAATTAGTTGATCTTTCACCTGTTTTGCTTTTCCTGCAACACTAAAGACTTTAATTTTTACATGCTCTTATTTCTATGTTTCCTGCCTGTCTCTCTCACTCTGTGTGTGTGTGTGTGTGTGTGTGTGTAACTTACTGTGCCATGTTTCAGGCCTTCCAGGAGGCAGTGACAGAGGTTGTTTTACTCTCTACAAAGACACAAGCACAGTGTCAGATATGTTGTGCTCTCTCTCCTACCACAGCTTTTAGCACACCATTGTAAAAAACTTGCGTGTATCTGCCGACACCCAGGTGTGAGTGGGTTTCACTGTATGAATAATAAGAAGGGTCTTGAGAGCATGCACGATCAGCAAAATCCCTCCTTGGGAAAGAAGTTCACTAACTGCAGAGGTGGTAGCAATGTTTGGAAAGAGCAGCTGCACGATCCAGGAGTTTCTTGCACAGTGAGGAAAGACAGCAGCTTAGTTACATGTATGAATAAATGCCAAGGTGCCCTTTAAACAAGAGATTCAGATCTGTATTTCCCTCCAACCCACAGTTTGGGGTGAACAGACATGCAGCAGGCAGACCCTGAAAAAGACCACTATGAAATAAAGGACCTTTATGGCAAGAAATCTACAGTGTGTCTTCAGTTAAAGGATAAAGAAGTTCAGTACATCATGACCACAACATTACAGCCTTAAAAAGTACCACAGGGTTGAATCATCACCTTTCAGCAATGTGAAAAAGAAGTAAGAATTTCAGGTTCATAAAGGTCTGATTTATTGCCAGACTGATGTATTGAATTCTCCAGGCTCACTGTGAACCTCTGTGTGCCTCAATTCAACATTTTTGTAAGCAAATGAATTATAACAAAAATGTGTAAAATTATAAGCATGCAAGGAAAAATTACATTTATATATACTCAGTACCAAATACATTTATTTCCTTGTTTGCTCGCTCTCAAATCCCCTGCACTGTGCACTGTCAACTTTAGCTGCTGACTCGCTCAACATGACACAATTTTAGCCAATCTGAGGATGAGAGTCGGTCATTTCAGGTTGACTGCTTTGTCTCCAGTCGGCATGTCAGTGATATTATTGGTTACAAGGAAGCAAAGTGCTAGGAGAAGTCATTGGATGCAGAACCACAGCCACATGGACTGTGAGAAGTTTGATAAACTTGAGATTTCATTTCAGTGTCCAGTGGCTTGAGAGCAAGAATTATGTGAATAATAAAATTCAAGTATATAGATTGAAAAACAGAACGGATTTTTGTTCGCTCAAATTCAAGTTTTCTTTGCGTTGTAATAATTTCTCTACATAAAAAACGTATGTGCATACACAAAATCATTTTTTTGTGCTAAAAATGTCCCATCACACACAGAGACGCAGACACAATGTCACAGCCTGCAATGTGGTAGCTGAGATGTACGTCTGGTGGTGTGAGATCAGAGTTTAACAGTGGAGCCCAGTCGAAGCACTGAAAGGTGCATTTACTAACATGCTGTGTGTGTAACAGCAAACTGAAAGACTAGAAGATGGCTGTACTGTCAGAAATCCTACATTTGAAAAGACCTTTCTGTACTTGTCCATCATTAAAATGGGCAGCACTAAAAATATTCACCAAATGCAGCAGCAGCTGGGGTAAACCTAGAAATCCTGCTGTCACCACAGTCTATTCCTTCTTAAATGCTGCAGAGCTTAGCTGAATAGAGTCTCAGGAAATGTTTGTGTATTTTCTCCCCTGAACACCAGATGGTTGATTTAATTTGATCCTGTCATAAACCACATATACACACAAAAAACACACATTCAATCCAACATAGACGAACCAACTAAAAAGGAAGTAACAAGTAGTATGTAACATGAAAGAGGCATTTACATGCATTTGCAACATTTAAGTATATGTCCATTGTGGTTCTTTGAACAATGTTTTAACTGGAGTGAAGAGTACAAGAATCTAATGAGTATGAAAACCAGGGCAGGCTTTTTGTATGAAGACAAGTGAAGAGAACAGTTTCCTGTTGCAGGCTTACTTATAAGATCTGCAGTATATAAGAGAAACATGGCTGCCTTATATCCAATATCACTTTTTTTAACCTTCTCTTTGTATTGGTGCAACAATACAGCTAATGTATGTGCTGAAAAGTGCATGTATCCAGACATTGTTTTGACATATTCAGTCATCTTTGTCATGTCTAGTGCTGGAACATGTGGCATTTGTCCACACCTGAGCACAGTCAGGTTAAAGTCCCACCAGAATATAAAAACATAAACACAGATGGATGCACATGATTACATAGACGTGCAGACAGACACATGTGCAAACACACAGAACGCTACAGTTAGTCAACTTTCAGGTCTGCAGTGAACCATTCAAATCTAAATTTGGAATTTGCAAGTCTTCCAGACAACCTAACCCAAGCTCCTGCTGCTGACAGGATCTGAACTGCCTGGTGAGTGCACTTGCAATGTGTACTCCTTCACCATCAGGCCAACAAATGCATCACTTCCTATACACTAGATGTCTAAGCGTGTCCATCATGGTCAGACTGTGTTCAGCAATAGCACGGTGTATTGCAGCTAATTGACGGCATGTGGAGTTTTTCATCGTTTCACACCCACAAATCCCAGCCTACTGCCCTCTGCGGCTCGATCCCGGGTCCAGAGAAGGAGCTGACAGAGGAGGCTGAGGTTCAGGTTTCCGGGCTAAATTAAACTCTGCCACCTCCTGAGCACAGCAGAGACTCTTTGACCCGAGAAAAATCTCTGTCTCCATTAACAAGACACATGCAGACAAACAGTGGAGGGTGAAACTTTCCTTCGCTGACCAGATCCAGATCTGTGCCTTTGCTCTGTCTTTAACCCCTTTCATTTGACTTTTATCCTCTGTGTCTGTCTGTCTGTGGATCGCAGCAGTAACATCAACACAGTCTAAACACTGAGCTAAACTAGAGGATCACAGCTTAAGAGAAAATAGCCACAGCATGTACAGCATCCATGTGCACATCCAGTTTTCCCCTCAGATAATCGCTCCCAGCAGGTGAGCTCGTGTGTCTGCTTCCAGTCTGTTGTTGATGAGACAACAGCTGCTGCTGAACCCGGCGTATCAATTGTCTCACTGTTACATAACAGATTAAGACATAAAAGGATTTATAGCAGAGGCAACAAGCTGCATTCATGCATTGTTACTAATCTGCAGCCTGGAGAGCAATTGACAGACAGAGACCCAAACACATAAAGTTTCATAATATCAAACTGAAAAAACTCCAAGGGTTGCTCCAGCAGTGTGTTGGTGTAAAGTGGGGGATGTATTGAGGGACAGAATTGGGAAAAAAAATTGTGTGAAGAAAAAAGTGAAGCAGAAGCAGAGAAGATATCCTGACTTTTGGCCTCTAGTATGGGTCCTACATTTCCCATGATGCAACAATACAAACGTCTTTCAGTAGTTCCCTCCCTGAAAAACACACTTTCAGTTTTGCTGACTTTCTATTAAAAATGTTGATGACATCACTATGACATCATCAGGGTTATTTTTTATGAAACTTTGGAAAGCTCCTCCAGTACCACAGAAAACATTATGTAACTTTTTTTTTTACTAGCCAAGTAGTACTCCTCACGATGAGCCAACAGAACTTCATGTGTAAAATCCTTTGCAGCTTTCCAAGATCTGATCACATCACATACTGTAACACCTACTTACTGATTGTACCAGAGTGATTAATGGAATTCAGGCAATGCAATATTCGTTCAAGTCTGTCATTAGTAAAATTAGACTGTAGGTTTCCAATACACGGCAATGTTTTTCACACAGTGGGGATAATCACAGCACTACTATGAAAACAGTCTGGTGCCATGCATCAGTGGAATCTAATGCAAAATTACCATAATAATATCCAAAATATCCCAAATAATATCAATTAAAAATTGCATCAATTTGCTATATAAGAAATGTGTTGATCAGTCCAACTATGGCTGTTATTGGCTAAACCCTTATTACTAGTACTATAACATCCACAAATTACTAGTGCATCAGTCTGAGCCCAGTCTGCTCTGGTGGGGATCAAAGTGTGCTCCCTGACTGACCCAATAAACTACACGAGTGACCTTGAGTCATGTGTAAAGCTGCTGGCTGTGTTTGGATCCTTATGCATAATTTAAGAAACATGTTGTAGTAGGAGATTTACACCACTAATACATATGCGCCTGCAGGGTTTATATGTGCCTGTAAGGTTACAGCAGCTGAATTGTTACAGTACAACGTGCTTTTGAATGAGTAGGACCTCTATGCTGTTGTTTGTTATTCTGGGGACTGCATGTTCTTTATCAATATGTCTTACTGTCTCATAGTCATCAGACTAGTCACAGATGGAAAATTTGACTTCAGAATATCCTACAACTGCATGTGTCCCTTCAAAGGTGGGAAACACAACACAATACAACAACAGATGTTCTGCTATTGCGTCTGAATAATTTGACCTGTGGCACACAGCTCTGGAGCTTATGTACCAATAAAGAATAATGGCTGGTATTTTTAACACTGCATATCCTCCTGGGACCATGATCATCCGCCCACCTGTTCCGCTACACACAGGAAAGAGAGAAAATGGCTGCACTTTCTCTGACATTCAGAGTTGTATATTACTTAGTGTTCAAAGGCAGAACCACCTGTCCTCAGCAGACAGGAGACAGCTAGACGCTCGAGATGAATCATGGTGGGGATCATCCAGTTTCCTATGAGACATGGCACAGTGCTCAGAAGCTGGCAGTATGGATGTATGATTGGGTGGAAAGATGGAGGAAAACTCACTGTGGGGTGATTCATATCTCAGCTGTTGCCATAGAAATATCCTCTTGCCTGCATCATCTTGGCATCTGTTATCTATTCTATACATTAACAGCACATACTGTATATAGTATATGAATTCCCTGTATACAAATCTACATGTTGCAACACAAATCATGTACTGTATTTCCTAATCAGGTGGCTGTTATGCTGTTATTCATCAAAGGAACATGAGCTACTGATGACAGATTCAGATTTAGAGAGCTTTCAGGAGAAAAGAGGAGCAAACACCAACGCCTACGCACAAACCCTGTTAAATTTAAAACAAACCACCCACTGTGTAATTCCAGCCCTGCATACAACACCACGGAGCCTCCAACCACCGGCAGCTCTCAGCTGTGGACAGATTTAGCGCAGCAGCGGTACATTCTAGCAGCAGACCTGGACGAGTGGACTGTGTTAAAATCTCTCCGGTAAGCAATCGTTACATAAGTCTGTGGGCTCTTGCCTGACTGACAAGAGGCATCATGATATATGGAACAATGACATGAGCCAGTGCAAGAGAGACTTTCATCCAGAGGCCACAACAGTCAAAAGCACAATTCATACACATGCACAGTGTGGAACTTCATGTCTGCATATATGTCACTATGAACCAAAACACATACACAACTGTACCACAAACACAACAATGCACACAGTTTGAGCAGAAGTCACATGGACCACCACAATCTGGAGTTTAGCTGCTCCTCTAATCAGCTGCAATTATAAAACTACATATATTGTTGTTGCATTTTATTTTCATTTCTCAGTTCTTTATGTAAACCAGATAGAATAAAATGTCATCAAACGTAAAAGAAGGGTGTTTAACGTAGAGTATATTTGCATTTATTTGCATATGCTTGCATAGCAACAGATTAAGACTTCCACCCTGCAAGAAGGAGCGCTACCGCAGGTCTTCCATACCTACTGCAATCAGAATCTTTAACACCTCGTTATAGTTAACTGATGACTGCATTTTCTGCTCTTCACTGCAAATAATCTCACAATTTTCTCACTGTGCAATATGTAGGAATTTCCCCCACTGTTTGTGCAATACCATATAAATTTCTGTGCAATAGCATCCATAGCATCGTTATTCAATAATAAGGAAAAACGTGTAACATAGTGTAAATACTTTACCTAATGCAGTGTAAATACTTTTTCTAGTTTTTTCTATTGCCACTTTATTTTTTGTTATTGCTGCCTTATTTTCAACTTAGCCACTTTAGTTGTATTTATTTTGAGTTACTGTACTTCGATTTGCCTGTTCTGCGAGCTGCTGTAAAAAGTGAATTTCCCCTGAGGGGGATCAATAAAAGCTATCTTATCTTATCTTATTTCTAGTATTGAGAGTTTTCCATTGACAGCAGCATGATGTAATCAAGGCAATGCTTAATACTTCATGCAAATATCTTTATGTAATTTCCCAATAATTTAAATTTCCTGAAAAGACCATTGTGATCTAGCATGAGTTATAGGGAAATAGGAATGTCCCTTAATCCCATATCACCGAACGTATCATATATGATACATGAGTTTTGGAGGCTCCTACATCAACAGTGTGCAAAATAAAAAGGTTGTAAACCACAAAATGAGCCAAAATAAATGAAATGTTTCTCTTCCACCCTGCCAGCTCCATTGGTGGATTTCTCATTGCTGCATGATAGCAGACAGTAGCTTATACAGAGTAGTAACAATGATAGAAATAATAATAAGAATAAAAATAAAAATATGCTCTTGTTTGGAACTAGAATGACCAATTTATTACATATTTTTGTTTTAATATGTTTTTGTTGAATAAAATTAAATGAAACTTTGAGTAACAGATGATGATGATGTCTCAAATATGATAAGAATTGAAACTCATATATGGTTCAGGCTTTACAGGGTTAAAGAAAAACTGTAGTGAGTATTAATTAATTACAACTATAATTGTAATCTTTATTCTCCAAATATGTCAAATGCTTGCCTGTGGACAAATTTCACATTTTTGCTTGTTCAGTGCACTGGGTAAAAAAGTTCTGGGTTAGGCAAAACTGGAATGAACTGGAACGATAAGAACAATGCAACTGTTATTAATTTGTACGTAGCTGTTCATAAATCAAAGTATTGGACAAATACTTTTTTTTTTACACGATGATGGCGTTATATGAAAAGTCAGGGATCACCACAGTCACTAGGATTCGTCATCTGAAGTGCCATGAAATTTTTGTTCAGACGGCTTCTGCTCAGACAGACAGACGAACGTTGCCATTTCTGGAGCTATGACAGCCACATTGAAGAGGAGAAAAGTTCTAGTTGGTAAGTCTGGCAATCTTTGGATAGGTTTTCTGACAACACCAACACAGATTTTCATCCGTGTAAACAACAACGACTGGAAGATTCAGATGTCTGCTTAGTGCAGTTTTAATGTGTGGCTCGAAAGGTGATGTCTAAGACCTGCTGGGATGTAAAGGGACCACTGATGGGAAAAGAGGAATTCCTCAATTTGCTGAGAGCCCATTTTGAAATTTCTCACTTGCATCATTCAAAAAAAAAACCTTTAACCCTCCAACTCTCCAATTCTCCTAACTCCTCAACTTGTCTGGTAGAGGGACCGATTTAGCCTGGACTTGGTCACCTGATCTCTCTGTCGTCCAACCACGGCTCACCTGCTGAACACAGCGTCACACAGGCATTCCAGGCTCGCACTGCTAACCCCCCCTCCCTTGACTCTGCCACCCACTCAGCTTTGCCTGGTACGTCTTGTGTTGCCTCACCCTGCTGACTATATAACTGACACACTTTCTTTCTTTTTTTTTCACTTCTACCCTTTAAACTCCCAAACGGATGTAACAGATTTTTCACCCACTGCAAGTGTTTGTAGCTCTGATACAGACAGTTTGCATCCTGGGCGACAAACATGCTCACACACACTTAAACCCACATAGATAGAGTTACATCATCACACTGACGAACATATAGAGACACGGGTAGAAGAAGAGGTTCTTACGTTCTTACTGGATAGATAGATAGATAGATAGATAGATAGATAGATAGATAGATAGATAGATAGATAGATAGATAGATAGTCTGGGACATGACACAGCATATAAATTTAGCTCTGGCCAGATTATCCCAGCTGTCCTCTTCTCTCTGACTGCAAACTCAGTCACCACGTTCAGTCCAACTCTGCCTGCAGTATCGATAACATGCAGTATCAGGAACCTCGTAGCCCTTGACCAAGTGAATTACAACACTGATTATTTGTGATCCTGATTATCTGATTATTTTAGCACAGAGCGTCCCTGTTGTTCATATTTTGTCCAGATATGTGCAGTAAAAGTGAGATATGTGGTGTGTCAGCAGGATCAGACATGCTCCTTAACCTTTCAGTGGATATTGGTGTGATGGTTTCATATAGCTATGTTGAAATAGTGTTGATCTAGACATGCGCATGCAAAACAGGCCCAGCTGCACCTCCAACACACAGTTTCATCTTAACTGTAGAAAAACAAAGAGAACCAAAATGTTCCCCTCTTACCTGTCTGGTCTTTTCCCAGCGGGATTAAAAAACCCAAAACAAAACGTATTGATCCAACAGGAAGTGTGAATGACCCAAAATGCAAAAGCTGCTATGTGACTGTGTGGCTGCCAGTCATGGCTTGGTCACTCTCTACTCTGGGCGAGCTAACACACACTTTTACACACAAACACACAGACAGGGGCATGTGTGTGTGTGTGTGTGTGTGTGTGTGTGTGGGGTTGCATTGGTGGAATGGGGTTAGAAGGGAATCTGAGGCTGGTGAGGTGGGGGTGAGAGGAGGGCAGGTTCAGCCGGAGGGGTACTAAACGGGCAAATATAGAGCAGAGTGAAGTGTGGATCAGCAGTGACGGACTCACTGCAGAGCCAAGCTCCAAGTCCAAGGCAACAGGAGTGAACCTCGAATCTGTGCTTCACCTGTCTCTGTGTGAGCTAATGTTAGCACATGACACCAATCCAAACCAATGAGGGGTAACTGTGACAGACAGAGATCATTTCTTTGAATATGAATACGATTATATGAAAACGATTTCAAAAGAGGAAAAGGCTAATGTTTCGGAGCTGGAAGCTCAATGGCCAATAATGACTCAACTTCATCCAAGAGTGTGAGACAGGGGCCAGGAAACCTGCTACTGGTGCCAGTGAGTCTTCAGGGGACACATGAGACGAGACCCCTGGAATGATAGAGAGAGAGAGAGAGAGAAAGAGAGAGAGACAGAAGCATGAGGGTGTAATAGTGCTGTTGGCAAAATCAGGAGCTGAGATGATTCAGAGATCAAAAATTTGGAGATTACCCCAACTTTACCTAACACCAATTAAGGCAAACAATAATTTAGATATTGTTGATGCTGCTGACTGCCAAAGCTATGAAAGAAAGAAAGAAAGAAAGAAAGAAAGACAGAAGAAGGAAGAAGGAAGAAGGAAGAATGGATTTTTATTTTGAAAGTCTTCAGAGCTCCACAAGTTCAGCTCTTGTTACCTTTGGGGCTTTTATTTTGAAAATGCAGCCTTGATTAGGGCCCCTTAACTGTTAATAGTGTTAGAATGTTAATGGATGGACTAGATGATTTGACTTCAGGCATCAGTAGATCTTGTCATCATAAGGAAGTCAAAATAAAAATGCTTCTGCTGACAGTGCTGTCTACCGACCAATAAGCCCAAGCTTAACATCTTTTGTCATGATGACAGGTGCAGACAAAATGTGATGATCAGACAAAGTGTCTGATGAGACTGTCTTTAAACAAATCAATACAACGCAAGACTCAATTCAACATATTTATTGTTGTCTCACTGTCTTTTGCCTCATTACATGGAAACACAAGTTAGTGTGTGTTCATCTCAAAGCAGGAGGGGGTACAGTATACGATGCATCAAACATAGGTCCAGTGCAAAAAAAAATAAAACAAAGGATCAACTTTATAATGGTACAGAAATGAAATGATTAAAGGGAATATATATATTCTTTCATATATATCTATAGAATATTTGGTATTTTTTAATCTCAACTTCTCTTTAGAATTTACAACTTATAAGAACAAAACGGTCCTGGGTGTCAAATAACATCAAAATCTCCATATTGCACGCAGTTGGGTACGATAACTCTTATCAAGTTAGTTCACGATGCACTGACAGTAATTATAAATGTTGGCTAAATATAAACTTTTGAGATCAACAGTCAACACCAGTCTAGTATTTATACTGTATATGTCACTATTGACCGATTGGTGCTTTACAGTGAGCGCGAACAGGAAGATTTGGCCAATGGGTACAAGATCAGAAATTGCAACCTAAAAAAGCTGTTCATTCAAATTATGGTCCCTCTCCTTCACAACCTCGCTTACTCTTCCTTCTTCAACTCAACATAACCATCATTATCTGTCAGTTCTCAATCCACATGTGCAGCTTGGCGCCCCCTGTTGAAAGGCTGCCCCGATTATTGACTCTGTTAACATGCAACATAAATTATTTTACTCCAAAAAAAAATTTGTATGTTGACTTTTTGTACCAAATATTATTGTAATTAACAGCAAAAATAAGCTTTTTAAACAAAAGGCAGAGCCTGTTAAAACTTTTCAAACTGTGCATTTGGGTTTTAAAGCAACATCCACGTTCCTTCTATTACCTGACACTTAACTCAAGCCACCAACTACCTCCTCTAACTCTTTCCCTCCTTCCCGGACAAACTGAATTCCTGCTCATTGGACACCTGCTCACAATCATCACACCCTCCCACACAAACACACACTTTCTTAAGAATCGCATAGCTCAGCCACAGACTTTTACTCTTGCTTCAACGGAACATAGGAAACCTTAAGCAACAAATCTGCTTCATATTAACGTTTCTCTGCATCCTGCGTCATCCTGTTTCAGCATAACACCCTGGTCTGCTTTGATTTGAGTTGGTAAAATATCCAAAAGCACTTAATGTATATAGATGGGTTATGTTGTGTCTCACAGGAAAGAATCAGATAAGCAACAGTTCAGAAATATGAGAGAAACATGGCACAATAAGGTTGATCTTTGATGTTCAACTAAATGGATAAAAGCAAGTTCCTTCAGTGAGTCCAGTTTTGAAAGTCACATCTCAAATCTCACATATCTGGTGAGTATTACAAATACAATAAAATATGTCTCCACTCCAAGCCAATCCAATGACATAAAATAAAACTTTTAGTGAATTGGCTGAGGAGTCCTTCAACAGGGCTGAGGGTGGACACAGACACTTGACACGAGAGAAGAGAGAGACAATGGAAAGCTATAGAAAGAATGAGACATCAGAATGAAAAGCAGTAAAAGATGTTAGCGAGAGCCAGATGTTGATGGGTAGAGGAGGGAGAGGGAAACGAAAGGCTAGCGGTGAGAAGTGTTTGACAAAGTGAGAGGAAAGGAGTTGGTGGGTGAGTTGGAGATGTGAGTCATCGCGGACCTGGAACACAATCTATCATTTTCTTAACCAGTGGAAGGTGTGGGTGGAAGTGCACTGATCTCCTGCTCATTAGCCATACACTTACAGTCAAATGTTCGGCACAGGGAGACAAAGTGCAGGAGAAGACGGAGGAATTTAATAACCCACAAAAATGTTCTCAGTGTGCTGTTGTTTCAGACGACAAACAGATTAACCCAGATGTAGAAAGCATCATTAGGTGAGACAGTGGCTCTCAAAGGCTTGAAGAAGGATGAAGAAGGATGCAGATAAAACCTGGTGTTAAATGTCAAACACAGGTGATGGCACATTTAGAGTAATGGCTTTTAAGTGGAACAATGTAGAGAAAATTCTTCTCTTCAAACAACGTAACCTTTATACCGGGTTCAAACTCGACATTATATGAACCTGTTTGTCAATGCTGAATTCATACACTTGTCAAATTATAACTCATCTGATAAAACCTGTCATGATGACATACTTGCATAAGGATGATAAATCAGTGGCACTCAAACATATGCATTATGCTATAAAAAGTGGGGACATGAAATCAAACTGTAACAACATTCTTACAAACTCTGATTTTGTTTTGTTATGAGATCAATCAATCGAACAGACCAGTGCAAAAGCTGATTAATGGACGGACTAATTTGTTAACTTGTGGGGCAGGTTGGATAGTCGAGTGCAGCAGTGTGCTTGTCCATGTAAAGTAGAGCTGAACACACGCAGGCACCACTGTGGTAGTTTAGGACAGGTTTTAATCTGGTCTCCTGTCCTGTCGGGACTCTGATGGTCAGGGTCTTGCTCAGGAACCTGACCAAACCTGCCGGTACAGTGCCGGCTGCCATTTAACAGCTGACCAGACCCGACCAAAGCTGACCATAAACTAGCACAGTGCCCGATCCTAACTATGACAAATCCTGCATCGAGAAATAAAATTCACACATACAGTACATCTAGATGAATTAACGTCAAGATTTTTTAATTAAAATTCTATGTGATATTCACTCAAAATGCATTTTGAGTGCTTAAAAAAATCTATTTCGATCAAGCTTTATTGCAGCTGCACATAGGAATAAATTTATTTCCAGTGTTGAAAATGAGTTGTTCAAATTACTTCTATAAAAATATTCTTGCCAATTTTATATCCTGAAACATGTTATGTATGTGAAGCACAGTCCTATTTTTGTCTGATGTGGAAACTGTACACAGCTAAATAAACGTGTACAAAGAGGAAAAGTGACACATTTACTAATTAAAAATTGGTTCTGGATTTTTTTTAGCCCATTAGCTAACATCTCTACATCTGTTATCCTGTTAGTTAACAGTCCTGTATTTCCATGCACTGTAGCCATCTTAAGTAGCTGTGTGGTCTGGTGTTTCAGGAGGAAACAACATCTATCGCTCTGAAACAAATACTGCAAATAATTTGGTAACAACTTAGCAATAAGACATTATGACATTATCAGTCATTATCAGAAAGTGAATTCTCCAGTTTAAAATATTCTCACAGAACCAGCTGCATCATTTCTATCAAGTCTGTAATAAAAACTAAAACTCAACAGTATCACTGAATATAAAACATTTGGCGCAAATTTTTGAACATTCAAGAGTAAATATAATATAGAGGATAATGTTACAAAACATAACCAAGTTAGCAGTTTGAGCAAAATCTGATGAAGGAAAAGACAATTGATATAATGAAAATGAATCAGAAAGACAAATCGCAAATTCACATTTGAAGGTAAAAACCAATTATTTCTTCACTTTTACCAAGCCTAGCACTGCCTGAAGCATATATGTAAGCTATTAAATACATGAACACTAGCAACATTCAATTGCATATATTTTGTTGTAATTGACCGACACACATCATCACACATCCTGGGAGACTGTTCAGGCCTCTGTGTATCTTATGTGTTGGTCTAGTTGGTGTCTTTAACACAGAACATAATCATTTTAAAAAATATAGATGATTTTTATCGTCCTTTAAAATGAAATAGTCAGTTGTGATTTGTGAATGATCTTACACAATCAGATTCAAAGAAGCCAATATATCAAAGCCTTCATCTTTGGTTTCTTGCTTTGAAGCTCATTGTGTAAATGACAAAAAATATCAGGGAAAATAGAACAAATACTCTACAACAGGGCATTTTCACTTGTCTCAGCCCAGCTCATTGCATCTCCTCAGATCCAGGCTCATCAACAAAAAAATAATTTTTCAAGGTGACCCATCAAAAGCAGGTGTGCGCCCCATGTTGGGTAGTGTAAGCAACACTGATCTAAAGCCAAAGGCTACCAGTAATATCTTAATACTGACTACAGAATGGCTTTATATGTTTCCACTTTGAAGCAAAAAAGTCATTTCAAAGTTGTATATAATACAAAGAACATGTACAAGGTGGCCATTGTGCAAAGAGACTGACTTATACATGTTAGTAGAAAGTCAACCACAAAACAGAATTCACATGATGCAATATTTGATCTTGAACACTTCACCCTTCAAGTGAAGTGAAGAACTCTGTTCTGAGATGGAATTTCACATTCATAAGCATTTCATTCTGTACATATACATAAAGATGGCTTGTCAATTATAAAATATTTAGAAAACAGTGCATCTTACAAGATCATATACATCCTACGCTGTACAAAATAGATGCAGGAAAGCATTCTTAGCATGTTACTGTGGACTTGTTTTGTATCTCTACTGTGCTGTAAATTACAACTGTACTTCCTATAGTAAAGTACTAGGCTCTGAATAAGACTAAAATTACATGGTACAGATCTGTGGTGTTCATGGTCAAACTGGGATCTAAGAGAACAGGTGGGGTCCTGGAACCTATTCAACTTATTTCAATGATAAGCGCGCAATGACAACCATCAGGAGAGATAATTTTTGCCTAATTGGTGACTGAATTTCAGACTACATGGAGAGTAAAGTTGACTTCCAGCTCATAATTAGGGAGAGATGGATGTTTGGCCTTATTATAGGGTTTGCATGGACAATGTATTTTACAGCTAAGAATAGAGTTAAACATAACTGATTGAATCTATGATATGTTAGACTGACTTACTCTCACCCCCAAAAAACTGTTGAGAAAAAAAAAGAAATGCTTCCTTCGATGATACAACATGCTATATGTAAATCAACAAAATAAAGATTCAGTACAGTAATTTTGGGTCCTTGACATCCACTAATAGCAGTGAAGAAGACAACTGCTAAACAGTACTAAAGGCCTTCATAAATAACACTGCTGAGGTATTGGAGACAGACAACACGGGTGGTTTGTAGAGCAGGAAGTTGTTTAAAGAAATCATAAGGAAAAAAATGGCAAGCAATAGTGACAAAATGTGGAATGGCATACAGTAGTTGTCCTACTTAGTCCACATTTTGGCCCCGACCCAGTCTTTGAAATGCCCAGACGACGTCCATGGAGCAAATGAGCTTGATGAAGTTTCACTCCTTTTAACTCGTATTCTACTTGCATGAAGACAAACCGGACAAATGAGAAGGAAACATTACTTCTCCGGTCTGTATTCTGAGAATAGTTATCCACTCATGAAGACTTGACGTCATCAGATGAAGAGGAAGCAGTTGATCCAGTAATGCACCACAGCCAGGCGTCGTTAAAAGCAAATATGAGTGAATAACTGATATACACATAATGATCTGAGTCCTTTAGAGAGAGAACAAAGGGTTATGTTTTCCAGGAAAGGTGAGCAGAATGTGGAATAAAGGGAATGGACTGCTGTGGTCTCCAGTGCTGACAGACGAGAGGAGGAACAGGATGTGGAGGCCGGATGTTAACTGATGATCAGGTGTTCATTATGAGTAACCACACGTTCAACAATCAAGCTTCCAGAGAGGATTGGATACAACAGGACACGCACCGATTCTTGATTTCTGCCACACTGGTGCAGTGAGGCTTCTGGGAAAAAACTCCAGATAACTATGGAGTTCAGACGTGAGAAAATGCTCGGTGTGCGTTTTTACATGACAGATGCTGACACTGCTTGTTGTACCTTTTAATGCTTCCGTGGACGGGTGAGGTGGCAGTGAACTTCAGCTTTTTTTATTTATTTTTTTTGCTGAATTTCCGGTCCAGATTTTTGTGTCGCTGCAGCTGAAGGTGGGGTNTTTTTTTTGCTGAATTTCCGGTCCAGATTTTTGTGTCGCTGCAGCTGAAGGTGGGGTGATTCAGGCGTCAGTATTCAAGGAAGGAGTGATGGATTCAAGCATCTTCGCTGCAGCTGGAGTTACGATCAACTCAACTGAATCCACGTGCCTGTACATGGAAACTAGGCAAGCTAGAGTAATGGATCAAGGAATAGCTGTTTTGTCTTTGTCAGCTGTCCACTATCCATGGAGATGAACATCAGTCAGCACAAAAATAAAAAAAAGGCATCACCAGAATAATGAAGGCAGACACCAGCAGTAGATCCCAGAGTAACAGGTCTGGTTGTTACCAGTTGAACAATGAGTTCTGTCCAAGAGTCATGAAGTAAATCTGACTGCTGCCTCCTGACTGCACTGAGGCAAAGAACACCTGCAACACAAGAGAGAGATGCAGGGTTAGGGATTCTGACTTTGCAATATTCCAACTTACTGCAGCATGGGTCATCAGTATGAAACTTTGCTCCCATAATAACATAACAACTCCAGCTACTGAGAAAGGCCATGAGATGTGGCTGAAAGTTCTTAGTGACCTCTTTTTTCTCTCCTTTCTTAGAATTCCTCTTAAGAATTTTTAGTCTGACTGAACCTTCAAGCTCAACATGTCATACTTTGTTTTTAATGTTATTGACACATTAGAAAAATAGATCAATATATGATCAAAACATATTTTGATCATAACAGGCAATGTTTACTTTTGTTATGTGTGAGATGAGGGGGAAAAGGAAAATGGAAATTTGGACATTTTCAGTGAAGTGCAGTGCACATAATACAGATTTGTTTACAATACTTGCTTGTGTTACAATAATATATTAGACAGAGCTATGACATTTAGCATCAATAATAAATCTGCAGTTTTCTGAAAGTAATATAGCAAACTTCTCAATACCTTTGCCTGAGATTACATTACATACATACATACATTTCAACTGTATTGTTTATAAAACCATGAATGTTTGTTCCAATTTAAAGAGCATGAATGGAAATTAAATATTCAAGGATATGACATCTAATCTACAATATTGAAGCTCATTTAGTGAAAATAACTTATTTACACATTTGAAATAAATCTGATAGGAAAGCAGGGTGAATCCAAATACACAACTGTGACCATTAAAAATAATGTTAAAAAATGCAAATACAAATTGCAACACACTGAACTCCTACCTTGTCATTTCTTTCACACAGGAACTTGAGTTTCTGGGCCTTTTTGTGCATGAAAACTCCCTCCAGGTTGCCTGTGTTGGCTGACCTCAGCTCTATGGCCTTTTCTCCCCAACCCATCACCTGGTTAGACTGAAGGTAGGCTGGAGACGGAGAGAGAGAGAGAGACAGGGCACATGGATATGAGGAGACAGAAATAAAATAAAGACACCTATAGACTGTAGCAAAGTGGAAAACTGTGTGTGTACATGCGTAAATATATTGGGTACAGGCAGTCCTTATGCTAGACTAATGACTGCTGGACCCAACACACACACACAGAATCACCGCCATCTTATTTTTAGCCCACCCTGTCCCAAATCTGTCCTCATAGAATCTGGTTCAGGGTAAAGCTCTCAACGCTCAGGACAGCTGCTCATCTAGAATCAGTTAGTCTGACAACAAGGTACTATAATGACATTCAGGAGTAACTTAAGTGTTTTGTCTAATTATTAAAATTATTGATATCTTAGTTTAGGAATGCAGGAGTATGTCGTAGTTAAATAGACAAATCCACACAGGCACACTGTGTGTAACAACACTATTAAAAAGTGCTCTTGAGCCCATGTATTAATCTCCTTTATACAATCATGTGTTCACAAAGTGTTGAACCTCTCTCCATCCTCGCTTGTAAACAACCGAGTCTTTCCAGGATGAACCTTTCATACCCAATCATGATATTATCACCTGTTAACAATGAACCTGTTTACCTGTGGAATGATCCAAACAGGTGTTTTTGGATCAGTCCACAACTTTTACAGTCTCTTGTTGCTGTCCTGTCCCAACTTGTTTGGAACATGTTGCTGCCATCACACTCAGAGTAAGCAGATATTTACAATGCCTTGTCATTTCATGTGTATTTAGCAATATTTGTGGCCCTTGTGTGTGCATGAGTGAAACTTACCGACTGATGCAGGCATCTCCCCCCACTGCAGCACTGTGTCCTTGGTGATCCGGCCGTAGGTGTCAATGTAGACGCCCTCGTCTTCATAGCAAACCAGGACCTCTGTTCCAGCGCTGTTTGGCAAAATGATGATGGCATGGGGGTGAATGGAACCCTGGATCTGTGAAACAAACACAAACGACACTTTATTTGGACACCTCTTCGTAACATTATCCTGCAAACTGTCTGGTAGTTGAAATTACACTGTCTGTCATCACCATCACAACCTATCAAAGTTAAGAAAATAGAAAAGTAGGTTACAGAGAGTGTTAAAAAAAGGCATGTGTTAGTAAAGGAAAATAGAAAAACCCTTAACAGAGGTACAGATGGGATTTTTTTTGATTAGGAAAAATGAGAGTGAGATGTAGATCTTTCAAAGATGAGGTTTCATCATAAAGTTGAAAGTTGATTTCAATGTGAATTTTAACGGGTGACTAAAACCCTCCAAACAGTCAGATACTCAGCAACAAGTCTTTTGCATGAAAGCACTTTCAAAACTAACAATGAGTGACCACTGTCCAAGCTGAATTTTCACTCATCAGTTCAGAGACATTGCTCCACTCTCTTCAGAAACATTTTTCTAACCAGTTCAGAAATGTTTATTTTACCACATAAGAAACATATATCTGACTAGTTCAATGACATTTGTCTAACCAGATATCAATCTAACCAGTTCAAAGGTATTTATCTATAATGGCTGAAAACATTTATCCAACCAGCTCAGACACATTTAATTTACATCTGAAACATGTATCAGACCAGTTCAATAACATTTCTATAACCAGTTCAGAGACATTTGTTTAACGAGTTTAGAGACATAATCACATCCATTCTGTTCACAGACTTTTTTAACCAGTTCAGAAACATTTATCCATCCTCTTCAGACACATGCATCTTACCACATGTGAAACATTTATCCAGCAACGGCTCACATCTAAACAAACAGGGAATCCCTTCAGCAACAAAGCTCCTCCAGGACGATGGAAAAAGTTACAGTGTTTTGTGCTATGCTATAACAAGTGGTAATTGTAGTTGTAGGTGAGCGTGTTCCATACATTACCAGAGGCTGAGCCACCACAATCCTGAGCATCAGAACAGGCATCCACAGACGCAACGCAATCTTAATCCTCTGCCTTGGAATCAGCATTGTTACATAGTTCACAGGCAACAATGGAAGAAGCTTGTGTGTGTGTGTGTGTGTATGTTTCTTTAAGTGGGCGAGTGTGTGTGGCTCAGGCTTGTGTTTGCGAATAGATGAGTTGCTTTTAACGGTGATGATGGATTAGAAAACAGTGTGGTGAGTGAGAGCCTTTACTGTTGATGCAGGTGAGTGTGTGTCTGTGTGTGTGAAAATGTGCACATAAGTAGAGAATGTGTGTGCGTCAAAAAGAGCATGTGTGAGCACGGATACAGCGACAAAGAAAGCCCGACAGTGTAAAGTGTCCTCGAGAGTACTCAAAGACAGTGAATTGTGAGGACGCCTAAGTATAAGTGAGTGGGTTTAAGTGCTCTGTAGCTCTGTGTGTGTGTGTGTGTCAGAAAGAGTGCTGTAAGCTTGAATGTATATGTAAGAGAGAAAAGGAAAAAAGGATGAAAGAGGCTGGAGAGCTGAAATGATATCGCAGCGGCAACAGCAGCAGTAGCAGTATAAGGCACCAGTGTAGTAGGCAGCTGTGTGCAAGCTCGCTTAATATACCAGAGGAGCAGTGAGAGAGGGGGGAAAAAAACACTCTCGACAGGAGCAAGAACAGGTCAGGACACACAGAGTTAATGATGGCCACAGAAGGAGGACAGGAAGGATGTATTTTTAGAGCTTATTTCTCCTTTCGTACTGTATGTGCGTCTCTCCAGCTCTAACTCCCCCATGTATACAGAAAGTAGCACACATTAAGGGAGTGTGTGTGTGTGTGTGTGTGAGAGGTGTTTGGAACATGAATGAGACACGGGGGGCAATAACACTCTGGATAGAAACCTTGCACAGAGGAAAAATGAAACATATGAGAAAGAAATTCCCTTCATCCGAGTTAATGTGAATAATAAAAAAAGAAAAACAACTATATAAAGAAATATAGGCTCAGTCACTTACATGTTGGGTCAGTTTACAAAATCACAATTAGTCCTTAAGCACTGATGTAGTCAGTAGCTCCAAACTTCAAACTTGTGATATAGCAACTGTCTAGTCACAAAAGTCATCAGGTCATCAGCTTGAACTCTGTTTCTTGTGGCAAAGATCCAAAATGAGCCTCTGGCTTCATCGCCACTGTATCACAAAATGATTGGAAGATGAGGAAACTGTTATATAAATTATTAAACCATAGAAGCCAGAGGAACTCTCTTCCCTGCTCCAGACACCCACTCAACACCATATACATATACACGTGTACAGCATGAGAAAGAATCTGGCTTACAGGCAGTATATGAACCAACAAAATATATAACTAACAACTTCAGCAAAGCAAAAGGTTTCAAATCTTAAGTTTCAAAAATTTGTCAAATCTTGAGCCGCAAACCTCTGTAGTTCCTGTCAAAAACATATTTATGAAGATGTGCTGAATCTGAGTGTGAATATGAGTCAGCGGAGGCTACAGCAAGCTTTACATGCCCACATACAGCAGAGGAGAGAGAGAATATGACCTGCTCTGTCTCTAATTGCACCAGCAGTGGGCGATTTGTTCACATTTACACACATAACATTCATTTGCAACAAACCTTTGTGGAGACGGAAAAAACTTCAGTTTAACAGACTTCCACAAGTCATCATAAGATTGCATCTTATGCATAAATTTCACCAACACATGCCTCACTGCTGTGGAAATTCTTCACATGCTGGCATGAGATGTAGCCAACCCTCATATTCAAGAACTTGCCAATTATTTCTGAGACTAAACTAGCAATGGAAAATATGTAGTAGAGTGAGTCCTGGTACATCATACTATAATTATAAACTGATGTTTGGCAGCTCTGGTATTAAACACACTGGTAATTACTGTGTGTCTTGGTAGTACAGCTATGTGATGAATCCAAATGTTTCACCATGCCAGCTGCTTCACAAATACTGATACCTGGAAATGAACAAGACGTTGGCACAGCAGTGCTGTTAGCATGCTAAAGTTTGCAGAACAACATACTACAAATAACAAAGCTAAAATTTGTGCTAAACACAAGTACAACTAAGGCTGATGGAAACTAGTTTTGCAGGTTTTCAGTCATAAACCATACAAATGAAAAACTTGATCTGATGATGGTGCTAATAGAAAAGTTATAGGGTCACCAAAGCCATTCGGTCTCAGCCTCAAGATGGAATTTCCTGCTAAATTTAATGGCAGTCCATCCAATAGTTGTTGAGATATTTCAGTCTGGACCAAACTGTGGACCAACTGATTGGTAGTGTGGTTAAGATCATGTCAGATTATGTCTTTGTGTTAAGGTGAAGCTGGTGGTAACACTTTATTTGACGCCTATCTCTATAACGCATTGTATAATGCATTATCTATGTGGGAATTGTCAGTGAGCTGCCAACAGTTATAATGTATTATAATACCTGACCTTATAAGTGATGATAAAATGCTTTATAGTGTGTATAATTATAGTATAATGTCATTATAACGCATTATAAATACATTTATAACACGTTATAGAGATAGGTGTCAAATAAAGCGTTACCAACATTTTCCTCACACAAATCCACACAGTTATATATTCATCTAAAATCAAAATAAACTGTGACTGGTCTACAACCATGAACAATATCCACTGAAGATCAGAATGCACACAAAAAGGCCTTTTGACCCAAGCTTCACTTGATCAATTTCTACAGTCTTAACCCAAAGTTCAAACGCCATACAAGGGATAAAACAATGTCTGAATAAAAATGTGAACATGAGTCACAACATTCTGCTGTCAGCTCTACCTGCCCACGGACTGAACAGAGAGAGAGAGAGAGAGAGAGAGAGAGAGAGAGAGAGAGAGAGAGAGAGAGAGAGCGTTAGGTAAATGAATCTAAAAATTAGGAAAATGAGCAAATGAACAATGGTACATTAGATGACAGAGTGGGAGGAGAAAAATAAGAGAGGGATGAAAGAGGAAGAGGAAAGTGTTTGACAGCTATAGACTGAGTGGGAGGAGAGTGGAGGGAGGTGGAACGAGGAAAACAGGAGGAATACAGGAGAGCAGTGACTGACATCTGCAGACTGTGAGTGGGAGGAGGAGGAGGTGGAGAAGTACATGCTGAGAGATTGAGAGGACTGAGGTGATATGGTTATAACACAGAGATAACAGCTGAATGATAAAAAGACAAAGTGAAAGTCAGGTATCATATAGACTTTCAGCTACAGAGAGAATTATAGTTTGTATTGTGTATGACCTCAGAGATCAGAGATCTCTTCACTTGAAGAGCTTTAAATAATGAATACTATCTGGAGTATTTTCATTAAAAAGACACTAGCTCTACAGGCTTTTCATATACAAGCACAGTGAAAATAATCTTTTCCCTCTTGATCTTGATTTTTTTCAAAATGCAATAACTATCTAGTTTACTAAAGTATAGACAACACCAACATCTGTTTCCGACTTTTTTTTTAACATGAGGAACTGTTGGTGAAGTTTCATCAACATATCATTAGTCTTGTCTTTTCTCTTAGAAAAGTAAAACATGAATTTCTGGGCCATAGCTTTTTCGGACTGACAGCAGATGTATACACAGAGCATGAAGAATATGAAGTAGTCTCTCACATGTGTTGGCAGGTAGAGGTCGTAAGGTGTTCCAGAGTCGACATCAATGGCATGGAAACCAGACAAGGAGCCGTAGATGACCTTTAACCTCTGACCTTCCTCCACCGTCAGGTCAACAGACAGTGGTTTTTGAGGCAGAGACCTGAATGACTACGTAGACACACAAACACACACACATTTCAATCATTACTTTTAAAGATACACTTTGGAAATAAACTCGGACACCAGTGAGCTAAATGGAGTTGCTCCATTAATAATTAATCAGCAATTGACTTTGACAGGCTGAAGAGCAGTTACATAAAAAAATGAACATCCTAAGATAGCCTATTGCTTCCACAAGGTAGTGTATTTTTGGCCTTTTCTGAGGAGAGAGGGTTAAACTACCGAGCGTGGAAGAAGAAGTAGCTCAGGCCACGAAGGACGCAAAGAAATGGGACAGAGCCCTGCTGAGAATCTGTGTGTACGACTCTCACGGCCTGGATGTGTCATGTCTATGTGTCTGGCTGTGAAAGTGACCCTATTAGATTTTTTTTCCCATCCATGTCTATCAATGTTTTGTCCTAGATGTCCCAAGATAAAAAAAAAGAAAAAAAAAAAAAAAAGACAATGAGCAGGTTGAATTTTGCACGTTTTTCAATATGTCTGACATTCTTTTTCTTCCTGTGATATTCAGATCAGGTCAGATGAGATATTTCACAGGTGACAAGTAAAGTGATGGATGGACAGACCAACAAGTTCACAGATGTTGATGTTGCCATCCCTTGCACCCTGCAGCTAATGTGGGGGAGGAAAGATGTGTCTGTACTATTTACAGTATATGTTGCTTACAGTGTCTTGATGGCCACGGCAATGAGCTTCCAACTTTATTCCTTCACACTAACAACACATATGATGCATTTTACATGGTATTTAAATGTCACCAACCTTAAAAGCCATGAATTTGTGGTATGGTTTCGGGGCCCAGGCGTACACCTCCACAGCATTCTTCAATGCTATCACTAAGAACTTTATCTTCTCGTAACGCACTGAAGAAACAAGATGGACAAAGAGGCCTTAAGAACCTGATTACTCTGAGCATGTGGCTCTCAATGAACTCTATGAAAACAATTTTTTTCTGTCATGGAAAACTGTACTATTAAACGTGTCCTTGGCAGTGTGGACTTACCAACTTTATAGTGTACACAGCCCTCCAGGTCACCTACTGAAGTCCAACCCTGTCTCTTCTCCACCTCTGGGTCGTTGTGTAGGATTTTATTCCTTAACCAGGACAGGTAGTACAGACGGAGCTTGTTCTTTTTACCTACAGACACAGTTCGTCCAGTTACATACAGATGTTTATCTGTCATTTTGTAATGGTGAAATACTTCTCTAAAGGCGCCTTAACAAGAACTGATAGTGAAAGGAAAGTAAATTAAAATATAAACTAATCCTCATATTGTTATTTTGAGATGTGAGTAAGGCTGGAGGCCAAATGAAACTCTACTCTGTCTCTGTCTGCTTCAAGTCATATATAGTAACCATGTGCAATGCAGCCAATTTAGAGTTCTCTGTGTTTCTAGTGCTACATTCATCTGTGTCAGTGTGTTTTGTGTACTTGAAGCTACAGTGCATGTACCTGATATAGTGATCAGGACATTGAGCCCCTCGAGCACATCCATCTGCTGAAACCTTCGCCTGCTGATGAGGGAGTAGACCTTCCCCTGACCACTGCGATCCAGCAGCCACAGGCCGTTCTCTGTCCCCACCAACAGATTCACACCTACAGAACAAAAACAGACACAAGCTTTACACCTCAACACTAACACGCTGTGTCACGCATCCACTGGTGTGAACTCCATAATAGACAATGTATGAAGTCTGCACAAAAACACACAATTGTCCAGTGATGTCATACTACCTTCTGGCTTGGATGTAGCAAAAAAAAAAAGTTTGTTTGCCTGGAATAACAAAGTGACAGCTTCACGTGTTCACGATGATTTAGGGCATTTAACAGAGCACTTTTGTTCCCTTCTTCCAGACAAACACAGGCACACAGGGAACAGCAAAACACTGTTTAAGTTTTATGCAACATAAAACTACAAACCCCATAGTCCAGCACAGAGAACCTCGGTGTTGAATTTTTTCTTGTACTTGCGGATCTCTGGAGTGTCACTCTGTGGTCGAATGTTGGTTGGGTTCACATTCACCACAGAGCCCTTCCTGTGGTTCTCTCTCTTGATTTGCTCACCCTTGCTGCCAGCTACAGGGACAACAAAAAATACAAAAACAAAGTGAGTACAGTGTCTGACAGCAAAACTGTGTTCATGATTTTCTCTCTTGTAAACTACTTTACTTACTGACACTACTGCTTAGTGATGGTTCGGTATGCATGACATACCGTATGTTAGTGTATGTGCAAGTGTTTGTGTCTAATTGTACTCACTAGGGCTCTGTGGTGGCGATGATATGGGGATCAATCTTGGATCGATGAAGGACAGGAAGGAGGAAGAGGAAGATGAGGAGGTGTTTTTACCAGTAGGACTTCCGACAGCCTGATGATGACCAGCAACAAGAAAAACTATTATTCCACACCATTTCTTATTACTTGGTTTTGGCTCCATGTACAATATCACAAACCCTATTCACAGTTTTACAGATCAGTGACATCAACTCTGCGACATCTTCAACAGCTCTTGGGTTCTCTCTCAAACTGTATTTTTTTCATTCTCTAAACATGATTACAAGAAATGCATTCTTTGATCTAAATATGTGTGAAGACATATGGAAAGCATTTATGTTAGATGACGATCAATACAACTACAGGGCTATTAAGACAGATCACGTCACTACTGATACCGGTGCACCTAAACTGCACCACTATCACCCCCTGGTGGACAAATGTAACTCATGCAACTAGAAAATCACTAAGATTTCAATGAGATTTTCAACATGCAGAAACAATGCTTATGAACTTGTATCAACAATTTTCTCTAATCTTTTTAGGTTATTCAGCTTTCTATTATAAAAATGAAAAGTCTTGATAATGAGATGACAAAATTCTTTAAAAACAAACTGAACTTTTTTTTTTTAACCCCAGTGGAAGATTTACTGCTACTACTACTCAATAATATCCTACCATGGACTTTTTTAATGTGTTGATTAAATACATTATTTTTGAACATAACTCCTGTATGATGTGAATGATAATTAGGATTAAAAGGGAAATTAAATAAATCACTAAAACTAAAAATCAATATGGGTGTGTGTGTGTGTGTGTGTCTCTGACTGCACATTTCTATAAATAACTCACGTGTAGTTCCTGGTGCGTGGGGGATCGAGGGCTGGTGGGCGACTGCGAGTAGTTGAGTTCACATGTTCGCTGCTGGTGGCCCAGTGCACTGTGGGTAGGACTGGAGGAGGAGGTTTTCTGCAGGAGGTCTGGTAACAGGTAGGTATCATCCGAACCTATCCGGGAAATCTGCAGGAGACAAANAACCAGGTCCCAAGAGTTTCTGACAATGGCTGAGTGTGTAAAGTTCCTCCAGTACAACTTGTGGCAGGCAGAGGCCATCAATCACTTGTCCCCCAACCAACAACATTATCACTATTTTTTATGGTATTCAAAACAGGTATCAATCCATTTGTGAATTATATATATATCAATGCTGCAAATACTCTTTCCAGCAACAATATAGTTCACAGAGGAAAGCAGCTTTTTCTCAGTCACATCACGAGCAGATAAAAAGCTTTTTACCACAGTAAAGCCGCATGAGTCTCTAGGAGAATCTGTGATCTGTGGCTCCAAACAAAGAAGGCCGAGGCCAGCAGCCAAACTGAGTGGGAGGCATCAAAAGTTGTTTCCTCTCAACTACACACAGAGGGAAACTTTGAAAACACTAAACAGATCCTGCCCCATCCTCCCCTCTTCTTTCTGTCTCTCCCAGTCGTTAAAACATCAGCTTTCTTGCTTCCACGCACAGATGACACGCTGAGCAGAGCTTTGAAAGGGATGAGTTGTATCTTTCTCTCTAGACACACAGGTGGAGAGGGCGAGCTTTGAACTCATTACTCTGAGGTGTGAGCTCTCGCTGTTTGATAGTAAGTGTATGTTAAGTCAGTGGTGGGCCTTTCATGGCTGCATGTATCTGGTGTGTGTCTGCTTATGAGGACATTGCTCAGGGTGTGGGGTGTATGAGCATGTGTGCTGGCTTGGCATATGTGTGTCTGGGCTGTGTGGGCTAAGCTGAGAAAACCGATGACTTAATGGATGTTCACACACGCGAAAACACTCACACATACACAGCATTAGTACACGCCAGGGCCACATCTGTCTGAAAACAAAGGGCTGAGTTTAAATGAAACTGCAGCAGACAGCAGCAGCAGTCAAAAACAAAACGAAGCAATTACACAGCCAACTGATCATCGCAAAAACAACATTTATATTATTACTTCTACATACAGAGAAACAAGTCTCCAATACTGAGAACCAGCTCATCAACAAATACATGACAGAACTGGTCACTTTATCTCTAAAGTGACCAGAGTTAAGGAACCTGTGTTTTTTGGTGGTTCATATTTCTGACTTATACAGCAGGTAACAGGATGTGACTAAGCTTGGCGAGGGGCTGAGTTAAGGTGGCACAGACCTGGGTGGTTGCTGCTGGTGGAGGAGACTCCGTGAGACACAGCTCGTCCACTCTTATCCGCTGCAGACACTGGGCTGCCACTAGATGGAGAAAGAGACACACATACGGAGTGGCACAGATGGAGAGTGATTTTTGATCAACATTCATACACTTCTATAAGTTCTGATCTTGAGTATATCCTTCACGCTGCCACTGCAATGACCCAATTTCCTCACCATTAGTTTCATCTAATCGAAAATAATCATTCGAGCTCAACTAATCTGATCCACCCATGACCGATTGTTCTCTAATAGTGTATGCCAGTGAGCCGAATTGCGGTGTGATATAAATCCTCAGAGTAAATAAGGTTGGCTCTCGCTGGAAGGATGTCTCTGTGGTGAAGAACTATCCTTCTTATAGCACGGTTCTCGCAGATTACAAATAAAGAACACTCACATTCTATTTAAGACTACTGTTATGTGAGCTTCTCTTGTTTCCCATTTAAGAACAGACAGATGCATTGTATCTATGCTGCTGAGCAATGCCCACACATTTGCTGCTTAAGGCAACCAGCTTAGCTGATATCTACAGCTAAACTAGCTTGTGGGAAAATATCCAGCCCTTTAGATGCTAAATGCTTCCCTATGTTCCCTCTGCTAGTTGCTCACTTTGTCTGTGTGTCATTCGGTGCTGTGCAGGTAGCGTATATAGGGCTCATCAGAGCTTTTTCACTTGAAATAGCTGTTATCTGCTGTTGAAGACGAGGCTATAAAACCAAAACAATGATCTGAAAGATACTAAAGCAATCTGTAGAGCTGTGTGACTGCAATGTCAGATGATAATTCATCTCTAGGTAACAACCTCTTTCACATGCCACCTAATTGTTTCATCCACTGTTAATTTAAAATACCGATTGGGGCAGGTTTAAGGAAGAAAATATATCTTCTCAAGTTCATGACATAAAACATAAACAACACTTATCTACTTTATGTCCTGCTTGTGTGTTTAGCGTGCATACAGTGTAGTAGCAGTCTACCTTGAGGCAGCCCTCTTGTGTCCCATCACCAGCTCTCGACAGTAGAACTTCGACGTAGTGCATTCTGGGACCTGGAGTTTGCACAAGACAGAAGGAAGAAGAAGAGTCAATTTAACAACACATGATAAAAATACATAGCTAGTAAATACACAAATGTCTCCTGGTGGTCTTGATTGCTTGTTTGACTTTTCATAAGTTTGAGAGCGCTCTTTACAAGGATCTCATGTATAGCCAAGCAGGGTTTGAGCTAATTATAAGAAGGTTTCTGAGGTTCTGAAAACTTTATGTACAACAACTTCTACTGTGCCTGAAAGGGTGCAGAGCAATAAAATCTTTAATAACACACCGGGGGATATTTATTACTGAGGATCTAATTGGCTTTGCTATTTCTTAACATTTCAATGTTGCTTTTTTAAACTCCCCATAGCCATGTCCAAATCGTACATATGCTGTGGAAATATTATTTGAGTCAGGGATATTTCTTAACCCTTTTCGACAATGTTGCATTCATGATATTACAAGAACAGCATTGTGAAATCAAAGCTCTGTCTTCTGAACTGGACTTTTCCACACTTCATTCTTCTCTAACTCTCAGTCCTACCAACCAGCTGGTGACTTTTTGACCCTTCATCTCCTGGGTCACATGGCCCAGTTACAGAGAGGAAGACACACCCAGCAGAACAGGAAGTGAGCTGTGGGAATACCTATCATCCTTCTGACAAGTTGCCCACAACCCACATCTGGCTACTCACTCACACACACGCACAATAATGCCGAGCTTGGTGTCTGTTGTTTCCTGTCTACTACTGTGGCACATGCGTGAAATTGACACTAAAGCTTATTGTGCTTCGGAAAAAAAACATCAGTGCATTAAGCCAAACTCAGCTTGAGTTTAAGACAATTTATGTGTAAGATAAACTGAATTCAGACAGTTGTGAAAATCATTAAATGTGTGGCTTTGCTATGGCACATTACTGCCACACTCTATTGTGGTGGAGGTCCCCATAAGCGAACAGTATAAAAGCCACTCCAGTGTTTTAAAGCAGCTCCAGTCACCACACTGCAATCACAGGAGAAAGAAGTGAGTTATTAACTGCTCTACTGACTCCATATGGCCTCCTGTTAGTTCAACAACATAACATTGCAAACAGACAGCTTTATTGGTCTCCCCTCCTCGCTCTGGAGTAGTTATTAGTTGTTCTATTAACTCCATATGGTGGTCTGTTGGTAAATACACCTAACAGCATATTCTGTTTGTAAAACACCTAGTGGGGGAGCGGTGATATCAGACAGAAAGCAACTGACAGCCAGAGTGAAGGATGTGTTTTTGAGTGCGTTTATCACAGAGATGTTTTTAGTTAGGGGCTCTTCCTAGCAAGCCTTGAGGTGAATCACAACCCCTCTCATCCCACAAGCATACACACACCTTTCCCAAAACACAAACACACACTGGCAGTGTACCAACCGCGTGCTGTGTGCAACACTTCCTTAGCTTGGTATGATTAGAAGACAGGATGCTTAACACATCATGCCAACCTCATGTGATACAAGCTACATCCTGCACCCGGAATGACAATAACAACAACTTCCTCTTTCAGTGGCAGGAAAGAAGAAAAAAAAAACATCAAACAGGTCAATTTTTGCTTCCTTACAAGTCATCTATCTTGCTCGCATGCAACCTTAAGTGTCATCCAGCAGCTTATAGGACAGCTGTTGCTCACCTTAGGCGGCGTCTCAACGGAGTCCCAGAAGACATCGTCAGTTGGAGACAGGGGGGAAAATGGGGACAAGGGCGACATGGCCATGTCTGACATAGAGCTGCTGTGAGGGGCGTCTCGACTAGAGCGCAGATTGGCGTTCTGGGAAAACAAAGGGTCCCATGGTCATTTGTGACTGTAAATTGCATTTATACATTAACACTTTTAGTCATATCTCCAAAATTACTACAAAAACAGGAGAGACTAACCCATAAGAGGTTAAATATAAATATATCACCATTAATAGGATCCCACTAAATATCCTTGCACACAATAGTCAAGTGGGAAACAGAAAGTAATAAAACAGACTGAACAGAAACAGTGCTTAAAATGTGAGAAAAATAAATACTGCAGTGAAGAGGAGAGCAGGATACACGACATTCAAAGGAAATGTGTGATGTGTCTACCTGGTTGAGGTGAGCTCTCTGCATGGCTGGAGTACAAGGACTAGAGCTGCTCCCAGAGCCCAGCCTGGAGGGCACCTGACTGGGAAGACCAGCAGCCAAAAGCAGCCTGGCAAGGTTTGATTCTTGGAAGTCCATCTGAAATACAGAACACGCGTGAGACTGTGTATGTATGTGTCTGCAATCATAGACAGACAAACTCAGCCAGTCCTCCCTTTAATCAGGTCATCTCATTGAGATCAAGGTTTCTTTTTCCATGCATACAGTATAAGCCCAACTGTTATGCTCATATACACATGAACACACTTTACATATAAATTTGTAAACACGTGCAGAAATAACAAAGAGGACTCAAAGAAACCATCAGTCAGTCAACAGTAAGAACGGCCAGTATGTTCTTTGTAAAGATGATTTCATAAATTTGCTATAAATTTTGCTCTTAGCCTTAGAATTAAGAGTAAGTGCCATGCATAAATGTTGAGACATCATCTCAGCCTCCAGATTATTTAAGAGAGCTCTGAAGTCTCTTCAGTCAGTTAGGAATGACTATTATTTTTAAAATGGGCAGATATGATTGCAGTCCCTGTCCAGCACTTTGGAGGCAGTGCTGTCAGTGCTCCAGAATCACACTTAAAAACTGTCCTCAAAGTTACTACAAAGCTTCTAAGTCTGGCTTGAGAAATTTTAAACATACCAGTCCAGACATTGAAAGAGTGCCACTAATCTGCCAGCATCACATTAATGTAAATAAACATTACAGGTGAGTGTATTTCTTAGAAGTTCCCAATTCCACATGTTCTGTAGCTTTGTCGGGCATCGACATATTTAATTTTGGTTTGATATAATATTCAGCACTATGATGGTGATCGTCTCAAAGCTTACGCTGGAAGATTCGGGGGTTATGTACGATGGGAAATATGATTAACCATAACTCAACTCAAGTTCTGCAGCAAAGGTTAGGGGATAAATAAATACATGACATGATTTTTTGAATGCCATGTTCAGTCTTTTGTCTCTTGGCTGAAAACGTCTCAAAGAAATGTTACCTTTGGTCTGTTTCCTATTCAGTTTCCTTTTGTGGTTTAGCTACTGTGCTAAGAATAGAGGGTACTAACCACACATCAATTAGGTAAAGGTCTCAGTTTTGTACCTAACTGAAGAAGAACCAGATATTCTATTCAACATTTGACTCCCTTTCTCCAGACCTTTGTTATCTTTAGGTAAATAAGTCTCTCAACCAAGATAAGGACAAAGTGACAAACCAAAAGTTGACTGGGAGTGGGAGGAGAGAAAAAAATTGCAAAAATCAATCATTAAACTCAACGAAAGTGTTCTTGCTCTCATTGGAGACACAGTGAGACAGACTGAAAGATGTGGGATGTAGAGGTGATAAGGGGTGCCAGACAGCTGAGGGAGGCAGGATTTTACCGCTGAGCGCTGGCTGTTTGCAGGGCGACTGGGCGAGGAAGCAGCAGCAGCGGCGGCAGCAGCAGCAGCAGTGGCAGCTGTGTTCCCACTATTAGCTGTTAACTTCTGGACAGCTGCCACAGACTTTTCTCTCTGCCTCTGCCTCTCTCTCTCCCTGTGTCTGTGGTCGTGCTGCAGCGACAGGAGCTGGGTTTGGTCCTTGGGCAGGGTGCGGTGGGATCTCCTGCCCGCCGAGGGCTGCTGATGCTGAGCCAGAGGCTGGGGCTTGGCTTGCGGCTGTAGCTGAGGCTGGGAGAGCTGGGCCTTGTGCTGAAGCAGCTGGTTTGGAGCCACGGCTCTCTATGTAGCAAACATGAAAAGCACACATAGAAACTGACAAAGCCTGGGAGTGTCTACATGAAACAGTACACCCCTATACTGAAATGTGACGCAACAGTGTAGATGCAAATTTCAGCTGTCAAGATTTCTTACTGATTTATGAGGGAGCTTTGAGACCTGTCAAGAAAATAAGGCCTCTAATACCTGCATTATTAGCCTTCAACTTATTATTATCTACTCTAGTTTTACATGAACACATTCTCCATTATAAAACATGAGTCTCATTTTGAACTGATTTCAAGCCCTCTAGCCAAAAGAATCTTGTTAATTAGATTTTATTAAATTTTCCATATTTCTTGTTAAATGACTATTTTCTCACATGGTATACCTGGATTGTCATTTTGGTATGAAAGAATGGCTTAATATTTGGGTATCAAATTTTACTAAATCATAATCATACTTAAATCATACAAATAACATGGAGTAGGTTATTGTGGCATTTCAGCTCCCAGTGAGCCAAGTTGTTCTAATTAAGGAACAACTGACAGCAATAATCAGAGCTAATACTTTAAGGTCTTCCTGTGGTGAGTATGCAGACTGGAGTAATAACATACACCTTGAAATGTTTGATCAATGATGAGATTCATGTATGACTTACTCCTCATAAAATATTATTAAATGTAAAGTTTTCATTGCAAATTAAGTGTACATGCTAGCTCTGAACAAAATGGACACTCCTGGGCTCTGCAGAAACTTACAGGACAGACATGGCTGTTGCATGAGGACCTCATAAAGCATACACTGGATCATCAAGCTTATTGTGACACACATTCAAAGAAGCACATAGGAACGAAGCAGATGTGATCCACTTCTTTGGTGTAAAATGTAGACAACAAATGAAAACATTCACAAAATAGCCATCAGTCTCAGCTGGCAATGAAGCTTGGACATACTGTATGATGGCAGCTGGTTCTTTGGCTCGACAATCTGATTTGCAAGCACAACTTTCTCCAGACAAAGCAATAAAAGAACAAATGAAGAGCCACTACTGTCGACTACTCTGATATTCTTACGGCTACAGCTGTCTTGAAATCTCTTTTTGAAACAGAACCAACTGCCAGTTTCTATTGCCTGGAGGATGACTTTAAAAGAGGTTGACAGAGTTTTCATAGCATTCACGTCCATTAGTCTATAAATTATTTTAAGTATGTGCAGATCAGCGCCTAGACTGAGCTCCAGGTTTGCCCAGACAGCCCAAAGAAGATGAATATACAGTTACACAGTAGGGCTTTTGGTTTGATTTGCGCTGCAGCTAGCCACATAAAAACACAAAATAAATAAGTATAGGACAGTGTATTGCAGTATATTATACAGAGAACGAAGACTGCAAGCTTGTACTTTATGAATGTAGGCACTTTTAGTCACACACTCAAAATTCATCACTTCTGCTATAGTGACCCTTAAGGTACCTTCAGGGTTAAGATACATGTTCCCCCTACACCAGCAGAACAGAGAGAACAACATTTGTTGTGCCATCGTTCTGTCCATCTGAGACATGAACACTGACTGCTGACTAGACCTGATCAGATTTATGTGAATGTTGCCATAGAAGGTAAACTACCAAAGATTTAATGCTGTTCCTTGAGAATGAGAGGACACATAGTAAGAATACTCAACATACCGAACTAACAGCACTTTAGAGATAATCTTTCTCCGTCCCTGGGAACAAGGTCCTGTTTTCACAACAATATTACAAAACACTCCATGGCAGCTATCTGCAACATACCTTTCAAATTACCACTCAACAATGGCGACTTGAATGAAAATGCCGAGTTGCTCTATTTACACAGTGATTAGGACGCCATCTGACATTTCTTCTAATATTACACCCTGGAATTTACAGCTCATATGACACACATCAGTGTGTGTTAAAGCCGTTAAATCTTCATACATCCAAATGTATGTCAGCAGTTAAAATTTGCCATTTTTGTCTTTTTCTGCTAAGTCTACCTCAACATGGTTCTTGTACAAACTATCTGCACACAAGGTGGGTAAGTCTAAAATAAGGCAAACAAATGAAATGGACCTAACCTAACATCCATGTATGTTAGTTCACTACAATTATTATATATTAGAGATGAAAATTTTACTGCCAAATAAAATGTAATCTAAGTTTGTGAATTTAAGAGTTACACAAAATATGTCCATGTATCCAAGTGTATAGTGTCGCTGGTGACTGAACTGATCACATAAGTATAAATAAATTAAATCTTCCTTCAGCACTATTACAGAGTTAATGATGGTATTCCATTTCTTAAATCGTGTGAGTCTACAGGCTATGGAGTAAAGATCAAGAGCAGCTCTCATTTTACCATCACAACATGACAGAACACAGGTCAGACAGAGGAGGAGAACAGAGAGATGAGAGACTTGGGGAGGCAGCTATGAGAAGAAGAGAAAGTGTGTGAGAAATGGAGACGTGACAGCAAAAAACAAAAGAAGAAATCTTTGGTGAATTTGTGTGTCTGAAGCTCCATACTGAGATTGGATAGTAACATTTTGGAAGAAAAAAAACGGGAGACAAGTTGAAAGAGAGAAACGCTACAAAATGAAAGAGGTTACACGCTGTGAACAACGGAGGGAGGGATGAAGAGAGGAAATGAGTGAGGAAAGGAGAGAGAGGAGGCGTGCTGGGATCAACGGTGACAGAGACAAGGAGAGAGAGAGAGAGAGAGAGAGAGAGAGAGAGAGAGAGAGAGAGAGAGAGATGAGGAAGGCTTTAAAACAAAAGTGATAGCATACTGTGATAAGCACTGGCTTAAAAGCTTGTCAAGATCTGACACTACTGGTACAGCTGAGTGTGAATCCTTACTGGAGTCCCACACAAATACAGAATTAAAAATGCGAGTCTTTGAATGTCTCCTTCAAGGAAAAAAACTAACTTTCCCAGCCCCACCACTAGTGTCAGGCAGGTCTTCCTCTATGTTAATACATAGTATAATATCACAATGAGACAATTTATTTCACTTTTCACTCTCTTCCCAGCTCCACTGCAGTGTCTTCTAATCCTTTCCTCTTCAGCTCCCCTCACTCTTTCAATTCTCTTACTTGGAGTCAGTGACACAGACAACAGCATTAAATTTGTGTGTCTCTCTCCTACAACACATTCTCTTGGATTCAGTCTTTAAATCAAAGCATGTTCTCTGATCGTCTTTACAAAATAATCTCGTATCCTCAATGCGGGAGCATCTCGACTTCTGAAGTCACGACATCTTTTTAGGGCTGCAATCAGCAATTATTCAGCATTATCAATAAAGTTGCCAGATATTTTGGATTAATTGTTTGATCTATGAAATGTCAGAAGCTACTGGAAAATGAAAAATTAAAAAATGAATTGAAAAATCTCAAATTCCTGAAGATCCAGGAGACGTCTTGTTTTGTCCAACCAGTCGACCAAAACCCAAAGATATTAACTTTACTACCATAGCAGACAATAAAAGCATCAAATACTCAACAACAGAGAAGGTTTGGCATTTTTGCTGGGAAAATACTTAAACAATTAATAACAAAATAGAGTAATTTTCTGTCAATAAACTAATCATGTAATCTCTGCATTTTTTTCCTGCTCATGAAGACGATAGAGTTGTCATCACTGGCATCACACTGTACTGTTCCCAACTCACAAACATACACAGTTTCTTGTTAAGTGAGTGATTAGATAAAACAGGCAAAAGGAGAAAATCATATAAGAGATAGAAAACTTCCAAGAAACATATGAGTGAAAATCATCAATCAAATCGCAGAGAGAACAACAAAAGAAAGAGAACAAAACAGAGGAAGAGCAAAAGAGAGAAAGTCCTCCTGAAAGGTTAGCAGTTAGCACACACACACACACAGACCCACTTAACACATCGTAAACGTCAACATGATGCCTCGTTACTGACCAAGACCATCAGTGGCATTAAGAATGAGCCCACCTTCTAAATATTTTGGAAGAAATTCCACCTGTCTGCACTCATATGAAAAATGGAGGAATGAATGACAAGTAAGTGAAAAAAATATAGAGTGAAGGTTTGTTACCTGCTCCGCAGTTGAGTCCAGAGGCCTTACTGACACATCAGCACTCCGCTGCCTGCTTCCATGGTCCTGTTGAAGACACACACACGCACCACACGCACGCACATGCACACGCACACACACACACTGAGATGAGCAGACAGCCACATGGTCGAATTAACATATCTGTCCGTATGTTCCATGATTTTTATCATGATTAGTTTCACCCTAACACTTAAGTTTTACCTTAGTTCAAACTTTAAAATCCTCTTTCTCCACATTATTGTATCTGTGTACGGTCCTCACAAGAACAGCAATACACTGGCACCACACTCACACACACATGCACGCGGAGGCTTACTTTAATTAGGGTATACTAAGGTCTTGAGCAGAATTCTGAGAGGTGGGAACTAAAATATTCAGAGTGTGCAAGATGGCATGGAGCTTTTAGCCAACGCCCTCAAATCTAAATATTTCATTATGACCTCTTTTTGAATTTCTCCTGGAAAATCCTTGTATATCCAAATAGTCCAAACTGGATATTTTGACATCAACAAAGTTTAATTGAATCTACTCAATTTAAATATTTGCAGTGGCGGCACCATTGCCTTGAGACTGTGTTTATTCGGCTTGGATCTGGAGGGTCACATTCAACAGAGCTTAAGCTCAAATGGCAGATTAACTGGATGACAAAGCATCCGTGTTTGTACATTTGATAGCAAACTTAAGTGCCCTTTGAGCTGTAATCCAAGGTGAGCATTCACAGAGAAGTCTGGTCTAGTATTAACAAGAAGGACAGTACAAGCCACCAGCTACCTGTAAGTGTTGCAGGGTGAGGACAGAGTCTTTAGTTGCTCTAGGAATCATTGATTTCATGTCAGCTAACATGAAACAAGCACTAACGATCAAACGTGTGAAAAAACCAACTTTGCAACAGGAAGGTACAGAGTTAGTGGGAAATGTGGTCTGACAATGCTGCAGGTGTGAAATTGATTATAATAACCTCCACCAACACTTATTTATCTTTAGTATAAATGTCATGTTGCAGTAATACATGCATTTTAATTGAACTTTTTTTAACTGCTTTTCTTTTATTTATCTATGCAAACAAGTGTATGACAAAATCTAAATATTAATTCTATCATCAAAAAGCAGCATTTTTATATATGACAAGTTACCAGTCAATGTTAGGTAGTTTTACAAGTTCTACTGTAACACCATAGCAATCCAAACCAGACAAAAGCACAGTGAACCATGAAACTATCCACATGGTGTGGAGTTGCCTGTTAACAGTAGTGGCGCCTTTACAATTCTAGCTCAAGCACTGTGACTAATAGCAACCAGTGACACTGCAAGTGACATAACCATCTATTTTCTATACCCAGTAATCTTGTTCAGGGTCGGAGGGGGCAGGAACATCTCCCAGCATGCAATGAGGCAGGGTAGACCACACGCAGTTTTGTAATTGCACCCATGATCCTTCACTTTCCCCGTGCAGTTTGGCGACTGAAGCCCTGCACTTGGCCACTTATGTAATCTTTCAGCCACAAACACACCGCTGAAATACGTGATGCGACGCTTGCCAAATCAATCAATGTGTGAAATGATTGGAGGAGCTGCGCCCGGACAAATTCTTCATCTGACAAAATACAAGACATCACATCACACACTCACTGAACCTGTCACATAATTAAATGCAGATGCATTAAAACTTAATGAAGCATCAGATAGATCCATTAAGCGTGCTGAACTTAATGACTTCGAGGCAATCTGTGTAATCAGAATCTAATACGTACAGATAGCTCTTGGCCACACACACACACACACACACACACACACACACACACACACACACACACACACACACACACACACACACACACACATAAGCACACCAAATTGACATATAATATAACCAGACAGATATTAATAGCATTGAAATACAGTGTCTTCCACATGAAGAAATCACAGTAGCTAACCTGCAACCTTGGTGTTTAATATACACCTGCTGAAAGTCACTGGTGTGTGGGATGGATTCATTAAGCATGTGTTAAAATTAATGACTAAAAAATGAGTCTGAAATAGTAAAAAGAGTTATGTGTCTTTGTTTAAAATGACTGGAATTGGCAGAGACACTTCACCTTGTCTCATCACACACACACACACACACACACACACACACACACACACACACACACACACACACACACACACACACACAGTTGCTTTGTAACACTTCCTTGCAGAGAAGGTGATTTTTCATTTCTTACGGACTTGTGTGATGTTATAAATTAGGTTTTAACAAGGTAAAATATATTTACTGTTTAAAGACTTTCTTCAAAGAGGAAATCTCAGAACAGAAGCAAAACAGAGAATTTCTGAACGTTTTCAATCTCTCACTAATTTACAAAACCGTTTGAAAGTGCTATGACATGATCATTTCTTTTATATACGGACCTCCTCTTTTATATAAATTTCATTTCTCAAGATTGGATTCGAGCCTCACCTGCAAACTGCGAGTCCTGTCTGATATAAAATGTATTAAAAATGTGAAGAAAGCTCCCGTTTCTTCTATTATGATGAGATTAAAGTTGATGGAAATGTGTCCAAAAGGTCTCTTTGCACCTCATAAAGTCTTCAAGAGTTCATAATTACAAAATTTATAGATCTGCCCTTAAAAAACTTTCTTCTGGCCCGCCGCGTCGAGGAGAGCATGGTTTTATCACCTGGGTGACAGAGGCTGACAGGTGTAACCGCTACATCAGCACAGTGTGCGTCAAACGCACCTTGATTTTACAGAGTTTCTGAGGAAAACAAGTTCATGTGTTAACTCACTGCAGCATCAAATATTCATAGAGCCTAACACACACAGAGACACACAGTCCCAGTGTTTCACACAGCCACCTGCCACAAGTTACTCCTTCTGACAGGTAACTTGGGTTTCTGGTAAATATAAACATTATGTAACCAAACAATCTACACATCTATACATGAGGCTGTTCATTCATTTGTATCCAAGGTGTGACTGGCCTGGACAGTTGTGCCCAAAGGTCAGATTATACCACATTTATACATACCACATTCACAGCTAAGATAACAGCAGAAACAACATGAAAAATAGGGAAAAGAAAAAGGAAAAATAAAGGAAGTAAATAATATAAAAAAGAGCAATATATATGCAAAAAATAAATTCATCTGCTTTAACATTTTTAACATTATTTATTAATTACTTTATTTATTTCTCTTTATATTTCCGTATTTATTTTCTTATTCTTTTACAGATTTATTCTTTTTAATAGCACTCCTATGACTCCATAAAGGACATGCAGCACAATGAATCTACTGTGAAGAAATTTCAGAAATAAGGAACCTAATACCTTAAACTACACTTATAAATATTTTTATTTGAACAGCGGGTGAAATTACTACTTTGACTGTTTCGGTTTTATGACTCAGATTTTCAGTGTTCTGGTTCACTCTTACTGCAGGCAGCTGTTTTCAGTGAAATGAGTCTGATAAGCTAACAGTACACTACCTGCCCAGCAGCAAACAGCAGACAGACACAGCAAGCAGCTGGTGAACATAGTGGGGCATTTAGCAGCTAGAGAGACATCTAACAGTCCCTCAGGGGCTGTTGAAGATCAAACCAGAGCCAACAGAAGAGTGACTACTTTTGTCAGGTGGCCAGAAACACGACTCTGAATAAATGTTAATGTTGCACTGTGTCAGCTGGATGTAAACAGTTAACTTGTCGCCATGCCAAAAGTGGGAACAAAATCCTTCCCTGAACAATCAGTATTTTTGGAAAGAGCCAACAGCACCACAAATCCATTTCTAGCGCCAGACCAGACGGCCATCTTTACCTGTCTCCTGTCGCTCCTCCTGTTTCTCTCATCCACAAAGATTCTGTTGTCGTGGACGTCAGGCTCTTCCCCGAGCAAGATCTCTTGAAGCTCGGCCCACTGAAAGGCGCAGTCTGGCAGCTGCCGTCTCTGCTGCTGGAAACGGGACACAAAGGACGACTGATCACAACAGTATGGACACAAACAAGAGTCAACACCGTTCACATCAACTACGATAATACAACTCCAACATGTTTTCTCTTTGTTTACTTAGCAGCAATATGTTATTTTTTAAAAATATTTTAGCTGACATTCTTACAACACTCCATCAAAAAACATCTTTGAGATAATCAACATGACACATAGTTGCAAGAGCTGCACCTATATTCTGAGGTCACGTAATATAAAACTGAAGTTCCTGTGGTTGAAGGCGCTGTGTGAGCAGTTAAGATGGGCAGAGAAAGGATGTGACTCATGGTGGAAGGTGACACTCAAGTGCTATCTTGTAAAGATGGACTTGATAAAAGCTGTTTTAGTTATTTTCTCTTCTTCTGAAATGTTTTATTTCCAGCAGTCCTCTCACATATGTAATGCCCTATAAACGTTGACTGCATACAGAGATAAGACACATACAGACAGGACTTACATCCTCTAACTTTTGCCGTTGCTCATGCTGCTGTTGGATCCTCTTCTGTCTGTCAGCCAGTAGCTGCTGCTTGTATCGTTCCTGCTCCGCCAGCTGCTGCCTGTGCTGCTGTAAGGCCTAGACAAGAATTATCACATGATCACTGCTCAAATAAAATTATGAAAATGACACTCTGAAGTCTTTGACTGAAAGGTTAAATACATTGAGTTAACTTGGCTCTTAACTCATTAGCATTAGCAACAGCCAGACTGAATTATGTTTGACTTTGATCCAGTCTGCTTTGACTGATCCAGGGTCAAACGGCCTGCTGTTCCAAATGAGATATGAGGCAGTTACACCTAAAACTTTACAAAGACTACAGGCTAATTGCTGAGTGTGAAATAGGATTAGAGCTCAGAGCGGACATGTTGGTACTAACTCTTCCTTTCCAACTAATATGATGACTTTTCCCATTTGAGTTGAGATGATTTTCTTGTGTGATAAAAGGCCAAACTAAATGAATGAAAATGACATTAAACGAAACTAATGAAGCTGAACATGATGTGTTGAGAGCACGCCCTCTAACTTCTGCTATTACACTTGTTACTAATATAACTACCATAAGTGATGACTTATCCAAATAACACAGATACACTGATTACAAACTGATGATATAATTGCAATTCATTGTGTTTAACAAAAATATGACTGAATGTGTAGCACATGAAGGTGGCATATGAAGTTGAAACCTACCTGTTGTCTTTGTTGAGCCCCACCTCCTCCGTGGCCTCCCTCTCTGCCCCCTTCACGATCTTCTGTCTGCAGGCGAAGAAACTCCCGTCTTAGCGTCCACTCACCAGGAACATTCACTATGGAGCTGAAAGAGAGGGACAGAGGAGAACAGTGTAAGTTAAAGCATCAACATAAATGTGCTGAACCACACATGATGATGAAGAGAAAAATACCCAATCACAGTTAAGTCACACATGTACACACACTTAAAGCTCATTCTAGGAGAAAGTGCTCGGTTCTTAGTGCCATCTGCCGTTTGACGTCCAGGGACAGCAACAGAGATGCTAATGCGTCTGTCTATGGGCATACAAACACATGCATGCCCTGTAGTGATCCATCAGCTATGTACTGTATGTAAGGAGCACTGAAGCAGAAGTAGAGCTCATGATGTCATGAGTCTTCATCTACTGATAAAAAAAATATGCTAATGATGGTGAGGATATATTTTTCAAAATTCATTTAGACAATACAGCAAGTAGTCTGGTTCAAAATTATTTTTCTGCTGCACCAGTGTTTTTATTACATGCACTGTGATCAGTTTCTCCAACAATACTCATGTAGAGTGTGAAAAGGACTTTTACCTGGGTTCTCCTTCCTCCTCTGTCACCTCATCCTCCTCTTCTTCACTGCCACTGTACTCATACTCAGGACCCTCTGAGAGAAAGGGGAAAAAAAGAAGTAATGTATTTGGTTAATATTAGGTCATTAAAACCAATTCCAAAATGTCCTGGCAAGTATCAATGGAAATGGAAACTTAATCATTTACTGGAACTTAAAAATGATTGAGCTAGCATTTAGAGCTGAAACAAATAGCTGATTAATGAATCGAAAGAGGAAAGTAACAACAAATTAATCAGCAACTATTTTATTATCAATTAATAATGAAGGCAATGTCTCCAAACATCAGGCCACAGCTTCTGCAACATGAGGATTTTCTGCATTTCTTTATCATATATTGGAGTAAAATGAACATCTTTGGACTAATGAGACAGAACAGTATATTTGAAGACATCACTTTGGACTTTGGAAGTTGTGACAGGCATTTCCCACTTTTTACTAATGTTTTATAGACTCAGTGAGGAGAAGATTAACCATGAAAATAATCCATGGAATAATTGATAATGAAAGGAAGTGTTAGCTGCAGCCCTAATAGCTGGATCAGAGTGGATCTAAATATGTGAACATGTAACAGTAGACATCCAGCAGCTGCACAACACTTGAGGAAAGGGCCCTACTTCACTCTGGTGTCCATGTTAACACCAGTCTAGCAGCTTCTCTGCTGTAAAATTATGCGTTCAGAAATTAGGCATGGTCCTGGGTGGTGCTTGGAGTGAAGGCTTCTGATGTGTTTACACTGGTGTGGGTTTTCTTCTCACAGCTCTGTATCTTTGGCTTTGTGAACCAGCCACTGTTTCATTAAAAATTCCTCCATGCCTGCCGTCTCGCTCCTTTTTCATCTACTGCCAGCAATTTTGTCATTATCAAAGCCACACAAAAGTACAGTCTGGGCAAACTTGGGCGACAAGAAAGTAAATGAGAATCTTGTTTAGTGGAAGACATATGGGACAGAGCTGTTATACCATGGCTTCAAAACTGCAATGCTGAATCATCATTTCCCTCCCTTTTACATCCACCTCCTACTGTGGGACCCACAGCACATGTGGATCAGTGTCTGTCCCTGCCTGAGCTGACTGACTCCTCACACACATCACTGTTATGGCAGTAGGGTTGTAAAATTTGGGGAATATTCAAGGTGGAAGCTTTCCAAGGGAATTAACAGGAATAATTGTTATATCATGTTATTATGTTATAATTGTATTCATGATGTTATATGGAGACATAACTGTAACTATAAATAAACAAATGTTAAAAAAAAAAAAAAAGCCAGAAAGTTCCCGAGTTCCCGAAAGGGCCCAGTTGTGCTTGGAGGCAGGTGACTGAGGTAACAGGATTTCCCCTGGGCCTCAGATCAAGTTGGTGTTGTATTTGTACCAACCCTTTGCAAGCCTGTATGGAAGCATCATCTTAGTTCAACTGTTTTTAAAAGTCTATTAGATCTACTAGTTTGAATTCCGGATTGGAAAATTGTTAAGTCTTTCAGAGTCTCACATGACCACTACAAGAAAATCACTGTGCAGCCCAACACTGCTCCTGGGGCTTTACTGTCCACAGGCTGAGAAGATGAGCCAGCCAGCTTAGAATAACAACATTTGGCCAACATATGGTGTGAAAGTAGCTCGGGCTAACTTGAACATTTACGTGACGCGCCATATGCCATGGCCATTAACACGCTGAAAGGTAACACAATCCAGGTGTAGAAAAGAAGAGGAGGACGGAGAAATCCTCCTTTTGCAATGGACGGAGGAAATCGCTGCTCTGCTGCTGTGATGTCATGTTTGAAAGCTCTGGCTCATATTGTGTCTTTCTGAGCCAAAGCTGCAGGAGAGGAGAGTAATTTGAGGGTTAATGCCTACTTTTGCTTACCAAGAAGTAGGCCTTTTTTTTTTTTTTGGAGTGAATCATCTTCCAAACCATAGACCATCTTTGTCCAAACTACACTCTTGGGTATGCTGAAAATGACACATCCTTTTTGCATCATGTCCGCAGCATTGATTTTTCTTTTTTTTTTCCCTGCAGCAGCAACTTTTTCCCACACACACTTAGACTACTGGCATTTCATGACTCACACATACATATACAGATTTGGTCTTAAACATGTTACATGCACACACACACACACACACACACACAACACATGCAGCATGCAGAAAGTCCACCAGTCATTAGTGTGTTTTTATAAGCTAACAGAAGATTAGAACCAGATGGCCATTCTGTTTCCTCCTTCCTTCCCCTCTCAGCTTCTCTCTCTCGCTCTCTCTCTAGTCTGTTTCTGTGTCTCTCTCTATTTCTCTGTTGTTATCACATTCTCTTTCTGTCTCTCGCCCCTTTGCCCCTCCTGCCTTTTCAGTTTCACATATGAAAATGAATAAACCTAACGGGCAATATGAGGACTGAACACTGTTTGAATATCAACGTACAAGAGTACAAAAGACGAGCAGAGACAGAAATATCTTTGTCTTCTCTTCTCCCCTCCCTTAACTCTTTTTCGCACTGTTTGACTGCCATCACATATTCAGCACATGCAACTCATCCAGAGTATAATTCATTTTTAGAACAGAGGATAAATTTCTCCCCCCCGCCCTTTCCCCCATATCCCTCGTTTGTCTCTTGTTTCTTTGTCTCTACATCCCTCCCTCTTTCTCTCTTCTTCCTCCTTCTCCAGTTCTGTGTCTGTCTGTTGTGTTAAACACTGTCCCAACTGAATGTTACAGAGAAGGAAAGGAAAGGTCAGCCATGTACAGCCTTTTGGTCAGACCCAACACTCTCAGTTTTTCTGCCCCCCTCCCCCCCCTTCATTTTGTCTGGCCGTCTCACTGCCACCCTTCCTCACTTCTCTCTGTATTCAATGCAATTAAAATATCTGGCATAGCTGGCACACTTGAAAATCTAATTTAAAAGCATTATTGGCTAGGGAAACCTGTTTTACTGTGAACTGCATTTTTAGAGGTGTAATTGTAAGTATACACTAACAGTGCTTGGTTTCAGTGCATTGCAGTAATAATGGGCAGGTTTTGGTGTTATAATGTGTGGGTTTGCACGAGTAACTTATTAAAACATTTCCATAAACAGCATGCTATAAATGGCAGAAATGCAGTGTTTTTGTTCATAGCCTGAGCAAAGCAGCTGCTGTGCCATCAGTGCAGCTGGTGCACTCTCTCAGCTTAAGTGTGCTGATAGTTCTTATGTCACTACAAGTGGCCAAGAAACCCACAGAATGCAGTGAATTTGGGAAACACAATAGAAAATCTATGTGACGTCGCCTATTTGTGAAACTGAAATTCCATTAGTTAACCAAAGAATTCAAATTCCATGGCTGTCCCAGTCTGAGAATGACATCTCAAACACTTAAATAATTCTAACAATGCCGGGCAGACATGGCAGGGACCTCAGTCTAGAATAAACCAGAGTGTTCGATCAGGTTAGGTTCTCTGCACTTTTGCTTTCTCTGTGTTTCAGCGGGTCAATCCATGTGCCTTATGGGTTTCAGTTCTGACAATCTGTGTTAGCTTGTATGTGTAGGATGAAATTAGCGCCTGAGACCTGCCAAATACAGGGTAAATGTCATCTGTGGCAGCTAAAAAATGTAGGTCACCCACAACCATTGCAGATCACTGCTCTTATAGAAATGAATGTTATTTTTAGGAAAGCAATCATTTAGCTAATATCAGTCAGAAATTAAGGTGAAGTGATGACATATTATTCCATAGTTCTACTGTCATGTACCTCAGTATTTACACTCATACATATACTTCAGAAGTGGCAGACAAAAAAAGTTGAGTGGCCAGTAGAAATGTTCAGTGAGCTGCCACAGTGACAGGTGGGGGGAAAAAACCTCACACCCTATGTGTATGTGTCTATATTCAAAATTGTGTCCTTATTTAGAATTGTGAAAATATGTGTCAGCTTATGCGTATGTCTGCTTGTATGTGTTAACTTGAAAACCACAGTCTCTCCTTTAACAGAGCTACCTTCTCACTTCTCACCCTACTGATACATAAACACATGCGAATGGCAAGAAGAAAACTGACTCATGGCAATTCACCAGGATCATCATCACTGCATTAGTGTGTCAGTTGAATAATTTAGCTGTAAATACAGGATCTGACGTATTACTGACTCACTGGAATTGATTCCCATGAGTCACTTTTGCTGCTCTGAAGTTTGAAGAAGAGAACTCAGAAATCCCAGAGAAAAAAATCTAGCCACACTTCAGGGTTCAGATCAGGGATAATAAAACTAAAACAGCTACTGTAATAATGGAGTGCATTAAACCTTCACTGCATTCTTCCATTTGCTGTACATCCATCCAGTTCCTGGTATATCTATTGCATCCATTTCTCCTCACCTTTCTCTCTCTTTTTCCTGGTTCGATCCAAGTGATCTTTGAGCATGATGCGAACTTGTCTCTCATTAGCCAGATCTCTGATGAAAGCGTGTCTCAGCAGGTCGTCGGTAGCTGGTCGATGCAGATGGTTCTTGACCAGGCAACGATCAACAAATGACAAGAAACGCTTCGACCTGTGAAAGACAGAAAGAGGATAGAGGGGAGCGGGAACAAAACAAGTTAGCATTGTAAAAAAAAAGTTTAAATCTGTTGCACCATAACTCAAAATGGTTTTTTTTATTAATTCAGTTATAGGATGTAGGTTTGATCATCAGTCCCCAGTTGAGGCTAAGGACCTCATTATGACAGTGAGAGCATATTTCATGTACTATTAAAAAATTCCACTTTGTTTTTAACTTAAACTGTTAAATATCAATCTCACAAGACTGGTCCCCTTTCAGCTAAATGTCAGCTAAACGTAATTAACTACTACTACTTAATGAATTACCTAATAACTCTTAATGAAGTATAAAGACATAAATTATAAACTCATAAAAACACAGCAAGAAAATAAAAATTGAAACTAAAAAAGCACTTGGAGAGCGCAGACCTCCGCCAAGTAGCACAGTTCCAGAGTCCTTTAAAAAATTCCTGGATCCAGACGGTGATCCAGATCACCTCCAAAATTTAATCATTTGTTCCTTGTCCCAGAAAGGACATTTCCTGACAATTTCATCAAAATCTGTCCATAACTTTTTGAGTTATGTTGCAAACAAACAAATAGACAAACAAACAAACAAACCACACCGGCAAAAACATAACCTCCTTGATGGAAGTAATAAAAATAATGCAGCATAAGTCAGACCTCAAAAGTGGAGCAAACTAAGATACAAAGAAACACATGAAAAGAACGAACGAAATGTTTCCAACAATGACATGTGACAGACCAATATAAAAACCAGCAAACATGTTTAAATCAATGACAGCCTCTAAAACACAGTACAATTCTTAAATATGTGTTTAAACTCACCTAGAGCATGGAAGTTAGTAAGCACTTGGGAGTATTACCAAGCAAAATCCTGTCAAAAATATGGATCTGAAGTTTTACTCAGGCGAAATCTGTGTACAGGAACCCTCCTAAAATGGTCATCTGCGCTCTGAGTTCATAGAAAACAGGGTAGGAATATGTATTGCTGCTTAGTTTTTGCTGTGCTTGTTGCCTTCAGGAGGCCCCGAGGTAGAAGGACTGAAGGGCACTGCACACCAAGGCTGTTGGAGCTATTAAAAGCTGTCCTATGAACTAGTGTTTCTGATGACATTAATAGTGAATGAAAGACAGCACGAGTTCAACCAACAGTTCAATCTCAAGAGCTTATCCATTATACATGAACGAGAGGGAGACGGCATGACATGAGGGGAGGGGAAGAGAGTGAAACAGATAGAGGGATTCATAATAAAACTCTGATTAAGATTAAAAATGGCAGCAGCAACAAATTCATATCATGTTTTGTGTCCATTTGAGTAAAAGCCAAAAGTATTACAATTTGTACGTTATATCTCGTTGGCTGCTCAACATGCCAGAGCTTTCAGTCTTTGTCAGAAAAGAGTGTTGGGATATCTTTTGTCTGATTGTCCGGTTCATGAAACCCACAACAAAGAGCACTTTTCAAGCCCAGTTTTCAGAAGAGAAAACCCAAACACTGACCTCTACATCCTGCTGTGTGTATAAACTGTATGTGTGTGCCAGTGTGCTCCCAGGCTTACCATTTCTTTGATTTAAGTTTGGGTGGAGGGTTCCGTGGAATCAAAAACAGTGCCCTCATTGGATGCATGTCACACAGGGCTACAAACAAAGACAGAGAGTTGGAGAGGGGAACAGTGACAATGAGAGAGAGAATGAGACAGAGACAGAGAGCGATTAGGACAGAAAGGCAGAGAGATGGATAAGAATGACAGACAGAGGAGCAGATGGGGACAAGAAGAGTAAAAGGGAGGGGTAAATGAATCGCGAGTGGAAATACACATGCAGACACAAACTATTCAATGATGTCAATTAACAGTGTGTATATGAGTATTTCTAACTTACGAGGGGCTCCTTCTGCCATCTCTAAAGCAGTGATGCCTAGAGACCATAGGTCACTCTGAGAACAAGAGAGACAGGAAAAGGTTAAGCCCGGTGCATGCACAAAACTTAGCTCCAGTTCTGCTCATTTCCTGTAAACCCTGGATGTCCTCTTCATATTCAAATAGTGAGTCACTTAGTGCATAGTGTGAGAGTATGGATGCAAGAATTACAGAAACTATTTCCAAGACGTCAAGCCAGTCTTCTGGCATTTCACAAAAGAATCAAAGAATTAGTGGATTCCTTTCAATCATGTTGTGGATTTCAATGTCTAATTACTTCCAGAAAGACATACAATTAGCTGAGAGTCTGTGTAGGGATGCTTCTGTGAACTATGATATGTCTGATCAGGAAGACTGAACGGAGAGCTTTTTGGATGACTTTTGCTAAAGAGTTTTGAGGCTCACTTGAAAGATTTTCTGTCATGAAATGAAATTCTGTTATGAATAGTAATGGAAACTCTTCTGCTGAATATAAGGCTATGTAGGCTCACAACTCATTAACACAAGTCACATCACTGAAGAAGCATTTGTGACAGACTGATATTCAGTTACATATGCAATCTTTACTCCACCCACATGTGCTATGTCAGTAAGCCAAGTGTAGCCTATTGAGCTAAGCTATTTATTACTATTATGACCATTGACTATTGACTTTTTGCTTGTAGTCCATCAGTGAGTCAATGTGATTTTGCTAATTTATGGGTCGCTGTTAACTAACCTGATTAACATTAATCCTCTTTATGAAGTTACCAAACAGCTTTAGGTGCTTTACCACCACCCCTGGGAATGAAGTAGGCCCGAACCCGATTTGCAGGCCCGGCAAAACCAAGCAATAGACATGCACATATGTGGCAAATAGCTTATCTAGGAGACGTTTCTGCCTTGTTTTTCAATTGCCCATCGTGTGTGGCTCACAGTACAGTCATGCCTGTTTTAATCAATACAGCTGTTTACATAGTGTGACGTCCTTCCCACTGTCTTGACACACATCTACTGCATGCATTGCCAATATTGCTGATCTACACACCCTGTAGTCATATGTGGCCTCAGGGTTCTCGTCACAGGCGATGACCTCTGGAGCCATCCAGTAGGGAGTACCGATGAAGGTGTTCCTTCGACCGATCGTCTTATCCAACTGCGCCGACACTCCAAAGTCAACTGAGACATAAAAAAAGTAGGACAATTTCACATCTGACAACAACCACTTCTTCTTTATGAGGTGTTTTTGCGGCCGTGTGATTTATGTATGTATGAATGACTGTGTGATTGTTCTACAGTGTTGCCTAGAGGAGTGCACACGTGCTTGAGGAACCGCGGCGCATGTGTTGATGTGTCATACCCAGTTTGACTTCAGCATTCTCTGTGAGCAAAACGTTTTGTCCCTTAATGTCTCTGTGAATCACATGATGGGAGTGAAGATGGGAAAGACCCTGAAAGACATGCACACAGACATAAACACACACACACAGTCAGATGACCACAATCACCATAAACATGAAGTGGCAAACATTCCTTTAAAAGAGTAGTAGCATTCTGTGTTCATTCTTCTGTTTATTCTGTTCTGAATAAAGAGTGGAATTCATTTCAAGCTTGTTGCCATGCTTTTCCCTTCCAAGAAAATTCTAAATAACTTTGCTTTAGGTAGCAGAGTGGCCTGGTGGCACAGGCTACCGATCAGCAGCACAGTTTGATGTGTGTGTTTGTGTGTGCGCGTGTTTGTACTCTCGCTTCTTCAAAGGAGGTTAAATAAACAGAGGAAGTGAGTCTTATTTCAGACAATGACTTCACCATGCTATGCTCAGTGTCTGTGTGTGTGTTTGTGTGTGTATGCTGCGGTGTTGAAACAATAAGGAGACAGCATGGCTGACAGCAGCAGGGAAAACACACTGGCAACAGTCCAGAGTCCTTTGTCTCTCAGGGTTTTTTTTTACTGCTGAAGAAAATCATCTCACTTTCATTGAGTCCTTGATAACGGCGTCATCAAGGACAGATATGCTGGAACTGACTCGATATACTGTCTGTTTATGTGTAGGTTTGTTACTAGAGCCACAGACACCAACGCAGAAAGCAGTGCAAACATCCTGCAGTCTTTCTCAGGACCTTATGATCTCTTATAATGATAACCATAACATCTCACAGACATGTGTTGCAAACTGGCCTTGAAAGTATATAAATGAAAAAATAAATCAATTATTCCCCTGGAGTCACAGGGGGGAAAGCATGAGGGAGATACTGATCCCTGAACATAAAGAAGTATCAGTGTCAGTCTGGCCTCTTCTCTTTGATGTTTTGGCAAAGAATCCAACGCTAAAAGCAGCGTTGTGTTTCTTATACGACAGCGGCGACTCATCCAGCCTTTAGTTTGCATCCACACGCAAATTACAACCTTTGTTTTTACCAGCACTAAAAAGGGCCTCTACCATAAGGACACCTCAGAAACAAAGTTCACTTGGGATTCTGTGTGTAACGTTCTATGGGTTTGTGAGAGTTAAATGAAGTTGAGGAGTTCAGCTGCTCAGTCACATAATACAGTGACAGGGGTTTGTGTCCGTGTGATGAACAGGATGAACACAGCACACAATAGCAGGTACAGCTTTACATCCTGTATGCATTTGGAGTTGCACAATGAGATGGGTTATTAAGAGTGTAAAGGGTTCATTTTACGCACAGGCAATTTTAGCTGTCTCAGATGAGTAGTGGATACAATAAATGAAATGGTAGATGTGGCTTATGGGTAATGTAGTATTTAGATTCCAACACTACAGCAAGTTCAACTGAGAGATCTTTATTTCTTAGACAAACTGATGGAGGTAACATAAACCTATATCATTACAGATTCGTGTAGGAGGCTGAAAATTCTTCTGGCACCAGCAGCTCCATCCAGTTCACAAATGAATCTAATTAATAACGTCCTACCTACAGGAAACTTCAGTTGACACACACACAGAAGTACAACTGGTGACAATATTCAAAACAATGAATGAAAAATGAAATGTTGCTAGTTTGACACTAAACCATCAAGTGCCTTTGTTGGGTCAACTATACAAGCACAGCTTTATAGTATGTATGTATGTTCTGGTGTGTGTGTGTGTGTGTGTGTGTGTGTGTGTGTTTTATGTCAACCTTACCCTTAGCACCTCTCTGCAGATGTAAGCTATCCAGTCCTCCTTCAGACAGTTCCCCTTGGTCTTCTTCACCAAGTCTGTCACAGAGCCAGCTCCACAGTACTCCATCACCAACTAGATGGACATTCAGGCAAACATGTCTCATCAAAGCAGCTTCTAAATAAACCCAGCAGGGTAACAGTTTTTTAAAAAATAAGTGTCTTCTTCTTCTCTCTTTTTTTTTTTGACTCAATAGCAATAGCGCAGGCAGAAAGGGGCAGATAAGAGTAGTTTACAAACCCAGAGTTGGTGGTCCTGTCCAGCAGGACTTTTCTTTATAAAAGCTCCATAATAAGTAGCAATGTTTCTATGGTGGGAATAACTCTTCAACATGTTGATCTCCAGTTTGATCTCCTCTTCTTCCTCCTAAACATAACATCAGACAGAGCAGAAATCAAATTACATGTACTGTTGATGGGCATTTAAAGTAGTTATGCTTGATAGAAACAGCTTGATTGTAACTCACAACACAGAACATTTTATACACTACACCATATATTACAGCATATATAGATGACGTGAAGTGTTCCAGTAGAATGAAGTGTCATACTTCTGCTTTGAGAGTAACTCCTCTTGATCTCGATTCTCACTTCTGGCTTTCTCCTTCTTTGACAAGTACATTAAAATATAGATCAGAAATACGAAGTTTAATTCTGCTTGTAGGCTGAGGCTTACCTAAAAAGCTTGAAGGGCAATAGGCAGTAGTCTGTAATAGTGGTTTGCTACTCAAGAATTTATATACATTAAAAATGAACAAAATTAATGTTGATTCTGTTCTTAATTTGTTTTTTCTCTTGAAAATAATAAAAAGAACTAATAAGAGTACTTTTAAAGTACTGAATTGATAAGTACTATCGGTAAAATCCGAACAATACACATTACTAGGTGGCACTTTGTAAAATTCTTCCTTTTCATTTTGAGTTCATACAACACAAACACACTCAAATTCAGACAGACACCATGTCCAATCAGACTGTCATATAACCTCTGGATGACTTTTCACCCAGCTATTGGACCTTAAATCAACTACTGCTATTTCTCAACAAAACAACTAAGGCTGGCCAGTGTTATGAGACGCAAGGACAGAAAGAGAGAGCAGAGGAAACAGAGTGCGGCAGGCTTTGTTTTCTCACTATAAATCCCGGAAATGACTTGTGACTTCTCCAATTCACTGAACCCCTAAATTTACACTGGACTGGAGGAGAGGTGGAGGAGAATAGGAGAGGTGGAGGAAGGAGAGTGGAGCTGGTGAAGCTGGATGTGGCTGTTAATCAGAAAAGAGGAAACAACAGAGAGCTTCTCCCGGTCACTGACCTCCTTTAAATCTCCCCCTCCACAGGACAGGAGGGGAGAAAATGACAAGGCAGAGGTTGAACTTTCACCTCCATCTGAAACACAAAGCCTCCTGCCGGTGTTTGCAGTCTCTCTCTCTTTGTGTGTGTCTGTGTGTGTGTGTGTGTGTGTGTGTGTGAAGAGAGATAATAGCCAAGCATTTCCTGCTGAAGAGTTTGTCTGCAACACAGAAGACTCAGACCGACAAGTCCCATCAACAGGAAAGAAATCAGTGTGTCCAGTTCTGCAATAAGTTGATTTAAGACGAAGTAGAAAGTGGAAAGAAATGTGACCAGTCTGTAATAAACTTATGATAAACTGTCTGACCAGGTTGTAATAAAATTGTTCTGACACAAAAGCAATTGCACAAAACCTCCTTTTGATTAATTTTATTTCACTTAATTGATTAATCATTTGGTCTGTAAACTGGAGGAAAATGGTTTCCTAAAGCCAAGGTGATGTCTTCAAATTGCTTGTTTTGTCTGACAACAGTCCAAAACCTGAAGATGCAGTTTCCTTTCACATAAAACAAAAAACACCTTGAACAGAATCCATCTTGCCAGGCTTTAAGTTGTGCACTTGCGGCCTAACCACAATAGCTTGTGCCAATCAGCTTTCTACGAGGAGCTACTGGCAGCTACGGACGTGGTTAAGGTGTAATGACTGTTCATTCAAAAACAACAATGGTAGTTCCTATAGAGGTTGGGGTACATGCTGCTATAGGATCAGGCTGAATGACTGGTTGTTGATGTGATTACTAAAGTAAGCCCATGATAGACAGATGGTTCATCCAATTGCCAAGTATGCTTTTAAAAGTGCTCGTCTTTTTCCAAACAGTTTCCAAGGTTGTTTTATTTCTGTGTAACAAACCATCTGGCATGTCAGGTAAATGTTGATGTTTAAGGTATAACGTTTACCATGGTCACGTTTTAAATTTACCATGTTAGTGTACAAATGTATGTACAGGTGAGGATGTTGGAATGTCATTGATTTTGTAAGTAGTTGGTCATAAACCAAAGGCAATTTGACAACAGTGACCTGATAATGGCTCTAGACTTAAGTTAGAGGATCACTAAAGTCACTTTTGTTGTGAACATTGAAGTCAACAAAATTTCATAGAAAACTATCCAATAGCTGAGTAGTTTCAGTGATGACTAAAATGGTGGATTGACCAACCCAATGATGGTCAGATCAGCATTGCCTTTATAGGCTAGAATACGATTTACAGTATGTGTTAGCATATTCCTCCCAGACAGAACTCAGAGAAGTGTCACCTTGACCATGTTAGAAACAACGCGATTAAACATGCGCTTTACAACACAATGGCCAACATGTCTAACAACCAACCACATTTAACCCCATTCTGCTCACACTGTTGCTCTACATCTGCAAACCACATGCAATATTCACTAAAACCTCACGCCTCTCTGGTGTGTCCCCTCATACAGCTGTCAGACCACAAGGCAGAGCACACAAACAAATCAACCCCTTCTTCAGACACACACTAAGAGTTAAAGGTGTAATCTGAAATCCATATACAGTTGTAAGGCTGACCCCGCTGCTGAAATTCAAAATATAGCATCACAGAACTTTTTTCATCCTCAAATTTATTTACAGTTTGAGTTTTTTATTAATATTTGATATCACCTAAACTATCTGAGATTGGGGCTTTATAACTCTAAAATGAACTGAACTTTAATATCAAGGAAAATCACCTGGAATCTAATAAAGAACTACTTCTGCGTCAAAACAGAGATATTGGTGGGACTGAGAGAACTGTAAGAAAGAAGAAACTATCTCATGTAATTTAATTTTGTCAGGCTAGCAGTATATTAAAGTAGATTTTTGTTTGATCCTCGTTGTGTGTCTATGCTTTGTGGGGGGGGTTGTTCAGGAGAGGCTGTCAAATGCATTCTAAAGGTTCCATCGCTTCAATTACCCACATGAGTGGAAAGAGAAGTGAATTTGGAAAAGACAAAAGAGAGGCAAAAAAATGACTCATTGCAAATGTTGTGATATTGTTTCATACAATGGAAAAGTGCCTTAAAACGAATTCACTAATTACACTCACTTCTTGTGTGGATCATGACAGTTCTTTTTCTGCCTCTCTTCTCATCTGATTTTATATACCTCCACTGATTCCGTTCTCTCTGTTTCTCTGGACGCTGGCAACAGTTTCTCCTTTTCTGCTTCACCATAAATTTGCAATTGAAATGTTAAGTGCTTAAACATACTTTAGTATTGAGCCAGCAGAGCCAACAAAAACTATTCTTGTGAAAGATTTTACAAGTACTAGGAATTCATCTGTGTCTTGTCTATAATGTGATAATTCTTTAGTGGGCTCACTACATTAAACTTCTCACTCTTATAAAATAAAATGACATCAGCAGGTGCACTCATAGATAGATCACCATGCTATAAAATGCACAGACAGCGGGCACCTCCATGAGACCAGAAAATAAGAAATGCTAGGTGTCTTTTTTGGGTGCTTATATTTTCAGCAAAAGGAGGATACATTAAATCAATCTAGACTAAGGGTAAATTTATACCAGCAATATGCAATTTAAAGGAGCACTTCAGCGATGCAGTGTTGCACTTCAATAAAGTTTTAACACTCACCGGAGGACAGATTTAAAATAAAATGTCACAATCAAAAACACCTGTTTGGATCATTCCACAGGTAACGAGGTTCATTGATAACAGGTGATAATATCATGACTGGGTATGAATGGTTCATCCTGGAAAGGCTCAGTCACAAGCAAGGATGGAGAGAGGTTCAACACTTGTCAAACACATGACTGTGTAAAGGAGATTACTACATGGAGCTGGGAACACTCGGTAAAACTGTTGTCACAGTTCACCTGCAGATGACTGCATTCTGTTTTCATTTATGTTATTCATTTAAGTCAGCCCAGATATGGAATAAAACCAGGTCAGTCTGCAATGCTATTCACATGTCTGGATCATCATGTGTGCAAAAAAGTATGTCATGTATAATTTGCATTGGACGGATGTTTATCTAATAGTTCTGGCAATGTTGAAATGAATTACTCTTGATGATCTACATTCAATTTCAAGGAGGAGGGAGAGAAGAGGAAGGAAGAAACGGCAGGGAGAGATAGAGTGAATGAGCGTGAAATTAAATGTACTGCACTTTTACCTCTGTAACTTCCATGACTTTGATAGCTGCCAGTTGGCCTGTCTTGACATGACGACCCTGGAAAGAAGTAAATGAAGAGATAGTTAAGAACACAACAAACTAAAAAAGACTAATTATTCAATATGTAAAGATTTGTTTAAACCAGCACAATTAACAACATAGTTAAGAAATGTGTACTGAAAACTGTGACTAGGGTCGTGTTTGTACCACCAACAAATCCCACAAGAACGTATGTTTTCAAATGACTGTACCAAAACAAAAATCAACATTGACATTGTCTTATGAGTTCATGCTGCAGTTTGTATGCAAAATGGAAAAAAACTCCTCGTCATGATTCCTAAAAGTCAAACTTTTTCACAGGTTTAAAATGACTACCAAACGAGGACTGGTTCATGCACAGAATTCACAATATTACTTTCCCAGGTATTGCTAAAAGCAGGGAGGATTTAGTGATAAAAGAAGGGTGAATCATCACCCACTGAGAGGCGCATGACAATATTCTTTGAAGATTCATTTTATTATATCACAGATACAAATGTTTATAGTGATCTTGATGGGGAAAACAGGCAGATCAAAATGTAAAGACTATAATTAAAAATCCCCAAACATTGGAGACCCAGACTGCAACACACTGGGTCTACCTTGATCTGATGATAAAGTCACTATATTCAGCTCAACAACTGTAACGCATGTCTGCCATTTGAGTAAGACAAACACATATTACAACACGTCTTTTTGAGCAAATGCTTGGATTGTGATATCTTTTTTAATACTGGACACAGCTATGTCTACATGATTTCATTTTCTCATGAGAGGCACAGTCAGAAAGAACAAGGCAGGACACAAGATGAGGGAGAGAGAGGGAGCCAGCACAGACAGCCAGAGCTGTAAAGTGCAGTCAGGTGAAAAGGGGAAAATTGAAAACCTTGTCATAAGTCAGAAAGCTGACAAGATACTAGAGTAGCGACTCTATAAGCCTTTAAGCTGTGATGTATGACAGGGCTCTGAGCCTGCGTGTGTGTATGAAACAGACCAGAGGGCATGACAAATCCCACTATACTCAATCAGTCAGCTAATATTCAGGTAGAGACAGAGAGACAAAGAGAATGAAAGAAACGCTGTGAGACGAAGACAGATGGACAGCATGAGATAAAACTTATATTTTTAATTCTTGCCCCATTAATGTTGCATTTTCTCTGCAGCTACATCTTAGAAACACTCTCCATCCCTTTCCAAGAAAATATTACTCAGAGGACCAATTTCTCCCTGATACAGTAGGCCGTGGAGGATAGAAGGGTGTCGAAATCTGTGTGTCTAAATCGAGTATTTCCACATCAGAGAAGTCAACAGAAGTTTCCAAGAATTAATCTTAGCAGTTCAAAGACATCAGTCACATCCCAGCTGAATGGAAGCAGTGTGAAGACAAGCTACTGTTGATGAGCTGCTTAACTTTCTTCCAACCGTTTTTTTTTTCAAACTTCCATTTAATCAGTTACTCACAATATCATTTACTGTTGGTAGGTACGGCTTCAACCCATTTTTTTCCCTTTCTGTCCAGGTCAGCAATTACCACAATACTGGATAACTAAGCTGAACCTTCTGCAATATATGTGAATGTGCCTTAGTTAGTCCATAATTGGTCAAAGTCCCAAGTGAATGGTTTGGTTCAGCAATCACTCTGACTCACTCACTTCATGTTTATCAGATGACAGATATTACAAACAATACTGGAGTATTTGCATATCATGGTGTCCACAGTTTTATTTCCATAAAGGAACGGGAGGTACATTCAGCAACTGCTATTTTCAGTAAAGAGATTTTACTCACAATTTGATGAAACTATTAAAATTGTGTGTTAAAGAAATATGATTTTTTTCAGTCTTTATTTGTACCGACAATGAGTTGGTAATATAAATTCAGGTTTTATTCTAATTATCTAATTCATTTCATCTATTTATTTATTTATTTATTTATATATTCATGTACTCCTTCCATTTCCTCTTTATTCCCTATTCTCTCCAAACAATTTCCTTTTTCCTCATCACGTTTCCAATTTCTCTCGTGCTTATATGATAATGACCGTTGTGTGTGTGTGCGTGTATGTCCAGAGTGTGTGCTTGTGTGTTTGTAACTCCAGTGGAGTACTTGTGAGGACTGTGTGGCTAACTCGCATATCTGAAAAAACATATACGACAGCTTTGGGATCACGTCATGTATAAAAGGGTGTATTTGGTGTAACAAGCCTCATCCTGAATGAGCATGGTGTAAATGTTTTAGGCCCAGAATGACAGGGTAGAGAATACTATGACTCACAATAAAGTTTACTGAAAAAGTTGATGAACCAGCAGCTGTGAAACAGACTCGTTGTCAGATAACACCCCAGCTGATATTCTTCTCATATACTGTATATTACCCTTTTATATTGGATGTGAGATGTACTGTGTCAGGCTCACTGACCCCTATTCATTCTGGCGTTGATTCTGTCCCCAAGTAGAGGACATTGTCTCCATAATTGCAAAGAATTGTGGCATACAAGCAGCCATTGGCCTGACTGTGATAAATAAGGAAATGGCCTTCCTGTCCCTTCAGACTCGATGGTGTCTGCTGGCTGTGCTGCCACCACAACTTACAAATGTGAAATGTTCTACTCTCAACTGGGCTACTTATTAAACAATATGCAGCACTGACACACTCCATTCTACAGCAGAAAATTAACTGGAGTAAGCTTGTGCGCTTTCTGACATTGAAGTCCAATGAGTCACACACACAGGTTAGTGCACACACACATTATGATGCCGTGAAGAGCTGGAATCAAACACAAATAAATCCTGATAAAAAATGCCTTCGCCATTTCATCGCTTGTTCTCTGATACACACACACAGACACACACAGACACACACACACAGACAGTGGCACAGTGAGGGAACACTACAAATATTGTGTCATTGAAAAGGTTACGAGAATATATCCATACATATGCTAATTAGATACAAGAGAGACATTTATAATGCAAACCGCGAGGGGAAACAATTTGACTGTATCACTCCGCTTGTCTCCAACACTGTCTCTCATCCCTCTCTCTGTGTAAAGTCCCTTTCACACATGCAGGCTATGCCTGAAATGCTCGGATATCTCGACGACCAATTTCCCACCTCAAGACCAAATAACAATTGAAGGAACATGCTGGTATGTCTGTGTTGTGAATGAAAGCAGTAACATTGAAGGGACAGAAATGCAAAGGTTTACGTTCATAGCACTCACAAGACTCTGCTGCTGGTCTATAGGAATCCCTGACTTGTTTACAATTAGTAGATTAGAAAAAACACATTAATTGTCCCACAAATTGTTGTTGAATATTAAATACATAACAAGAGCACAGGAGAAAAAACGCTCCTTGCGTACCATGTTCTTGAAAAGAATAAGAGACATATTCCACTGCGTACATGTACATCCAGCATCATCTTCCTGTTCTGTTAAGTTTCAGGGCAGTTGGTATCCCTGAGTGTTGCATTACCGCCATGTGTTAGCCTGTCCCTTGCAACATCTATTCCGGACCGAAATGTTCCTGAAAGTTGCTGCATGTGTGAACAGTGAAAATCACTAGCTGTGCCTGAGAGTTTATCCCAGTAATTTACTGGAACATATGTGTGAAAGAGGCTGAGTATTCGCCCTGTCTGTCTCTATGTGTCTCTCTCTCATCTCCCTATTCTGTATCTTTCTATCTGTTCCAGTCTGTTTGTTACATATGTGTGCTTTGGGCTTGGATGAACTGCATCACTGATAACTATGCAAACTGTATGTAGGAATGGCGCTTTTTAAAGGCCACATGTCTGTATCTGTGTGTGTGTGTGTGTGTGTGTGTGCGTGTGTGTGTGTGTGTGTGTGTGTGTGTGTGTGTGTGTGTGTGTGTGTGTATTCTGCTGAAGAAACAACCCATTTTGTCCCATTCAATCACATGGGACCTTCACTGACTGGCACTACAGGGTCAAAAGAGCTGGACTGGTTTGACATTATATTGAGTATAATGCTGGTAAAGGCTCAATGAAAACTCATTCTGTTCTACTGTCATATAAAAAGAAATGAGAAAATGAAGCGACCCCCCCACTGTGCTTGTGTGTGTGCGCGTACTGTCAGCCAACAAAGATGTATTTGCCAGCGTGCCACAGGGAGGAACCATCTTGTTTTTTTAGCAATAAGTGATTTCAGTCACTCATTTGAGATGGGTTCATTTAGAACAAAAACCACAACATTTTAAAAACAGATTTAATTAGTATTAAAGTGAAGATCCTATAGATAATACGATTCACTCATTATCATAATAAATCATTTTGTGATGGTTACAAAGACTAGAGCTGGTTTGCGGTTCCCCCAACTTTATTGCTGGTGTACTTTTAATTACAGCTTTGGCATTCCGAAAGCACAGTAAAGAGGCCAGTCACTTCTGAGGATTTTCTAACTAGTGGACTTCCCCCATGTCCTCATTGCTCTGTGACACACAACCGCACACATACACACACACACACACACACACACACACACACACACACACACACACACACACACACACTGGTAATCAGCACAAACCAAAGCTCCAAGCCCCATGGGGGGTCACTTTCCTCTTCTCTCTCTAATTTTCATCTGTCTCTCTCCCTCTTCCTTCCTCCCCTCCTCTCTGTCTCTCTGCCTTTCACCTCTGCCTTCCTTCCTTTTGCCCTCGCTTTCTCACTTTCCTCTCTCTCCTTCCTCCCTTTTTTTCCCCTTTTGTCTCTCTCTCCCATTGTCTTTTCCTTTTTACCTCTAACAAGCAAACACACAGCAACTCAACACTCTGCTGGATGATGTTTCCTGTCTCTCTCTCTCTGTCTCTTCTTTTTTTCTCCCATTCTCAGACTCCCACACACCATTGCTTAGCTTTGGAACAAAGTCTTTTATTTCAAAATAAGAGATTATTATTATTCATTTCAATCTTTCAAATAATGTGTAGTAATGTAACAGGGGAATACATTTCTACAGATATAGAAGAAAGTGAATATTTTTTAGCACAAAGACAGCCTCTTGTTAATCGCAAGTCGGACAAGTGTTTTTCAAATTACAACCCTTCCAGCGGCTTGTGCTGTGTAGCAGCTGCAGGGTGGGTTGCACTACACTTACTGAAGGGAAGGGGTTAGTTTGGTTGCAACTGTAAGTAGCAGTTGGTCTAAATCTACATTTGGGCATTTTTTGCACTCGTGTCAGCAGATCAGTTAACACGAGCAAGAAAAGACTGATGATATATGGGTCACAGAAAGGGAAGTGACGCTCTTGAAACCAGAGAGATTTGAGGAAGTGGAGGTGATTCACACTGGGAATTGCGTTACAGCCAGCTGTTTTATGGCTGCGCACAGTCCACGATGTCTCAACATGGTGTCATTGAGGTTTACTGAAAGACAGCAACTGTGAAACTGTGCACTCCAGAGTGAATTTGGGTGACCTTTCACAAACTTGATAGAAATGTTTGAATGTTAAAGATATGCTTTGATTTAACTGTACAGGTCAGTTACACACAGTTGACAGTCTGGCAGCAACTAGTTGAATAGTCAAAGTGTCCTGAAACTAGTCACTAAATTCAGTTTTTACTCAGAGCAATGTTGCATCAGCGGTGATCATGGTGCCTAGCTTTAGTGCAGTTTGACATTTTCACAGACACACACAGACACACACACATGCTCAGATGACTCTACAGCAGTGGCTTGCAGGGAAGGGAAGTTCCTATTGCAAACAGGGAAACGCCCTGTGTGTGTGTGTGTGTGTGTGTGTGTGTGTGAGATGAGGAGAAGCATGCACAGCTATGCCTTGGCGACGCAGTAGTTAGAGTGTCTAATAAAGAAACTCAATAACTTTATTTGTTTATCAGATTTCACCTACTGTGTTGTTCGGGAACCAAAAGCCACTCTTTGCAGTTTAGTTCTAGAGAAAAAAAGGATCTGAATGTGCCGCAGGGCAAACCATCAATAAATCAATTCACTGCAAAACAAATAATCCAAAACACTCTTGTTCAGCTGTTTTACTCACTTTTTCTAAAAGGCCAAGACTCTCAAATTGTCTGGGGTGGATTTCTTTGTCCCGGAGCCACAAAATTACTGCAGGCATACTACGACCATGTGACTACTACTGCACATAATACATCCTTTAATATGAATGTGCATGTTTGTGTGTTCTGGTTGGACACAAATGATAATGCTGCCACTGCTTTCCAGTCTGCCAAAAGCTACACGGGTGGAGTTTACAGTACTGAATGTCATGCACGGGTCAAACACAGGTTTCATTACCGATGCAGCACACAAACAACCACAGAAAAAAACTCTTATTACATCCTCCCTACTTTGGATGTTTGGGCCTTTAGTTTTCAGGTGTTTCAAATAACCCTGTCCACATCTGCACTTCTCTTTTCAAACATCTATTCAAGCATCACTCGCATGCAACAGTGATGACTCTGTCTAGTTTCGTGCAAAAACTGGCTCAATTTACACGGTGGCTTCTTAATATGCTATCGCTTTATTTCTCTAATTATCACAGTTCTTAAGATGGAAATGTAAAAACAAGAGCTCTGTAGATTCTTTGAGTTCAAATAGTTCCAAACTTTTTAGTTGTGGGGGAATTTGGCTGAAAAGGCCTGATTGTTTTCTGCAGCCCTGACTCCTCTCCATATGACTCTCCATCTCTTTTAATTCTGTCTTTCTCAGTAAGTCATTAAATCCTGTCTGCTGACCAGGAGGCTGTTCCACTTAGTTAAAATAAAAATGAGGCTAATGGAGGCTCACTTTCCTTCGGTGTCAGATCCCACCAGTTTGACTGACATTATATTACATATATATTACATTATTAGTAAGTAAATGTCAAGTGGTGGATCAAAAATCTGACCACATCGCTGTCATGGTAAAATTTAGCAATCACTGCAATCAGCTCCTGATGCTAGACTCAGGTCAGCTGTAAGGCTTCAATTTAGACCACAACTAATTGGTAACACAACCTAAGTTGAACTATGAACCATTTAACCAAACAACAGACGGTGGATAGTGTGGTCTGCAGCAGGGACTACAACAAACTGCACATTACTGTGTGCATATAAACACTGTCCTCCGCCTCTTCATCCTCAAACTCTTTTTCAAAGTCCCAGTGTGTGTTCTTGAGTTTTCCACATGCTGTCAGCCTAACCTGCCCTCTGTCCTTACTTCATTCCGCTCCTCTAGAGATCACCTGGCTACTCTTATTAATCCCTAATTATAGAATACATAGAGGACAGCTTTTCGCTCCAAATCTGCCAGAGGGTCAATGCTGCTAACTTGTCATGATGTTCCAGCCATTGCTATCTAACTGAACCTATGATTTTCTAGTTAGGTGGTTTATAAATGCTCTGACCTGCTGCCTGCCCCCTGCAATTCGTTAGCCTGGCTTGACTGACCTGACCTAACCCGGCCTGTTGCTAAGTGCATGAAATAAAATCGACTTTAGACCTTACTAAAACGGCTTTTCACAAAACCAGTCATTTCTCTGCTTTGGCATTTAGGTGCTGTATTCTGTTGCTGCCTACCAGCATTTATACAACAGTAAAAAAAAAACAAATTTTAATAGTTTTAGTTGTAATTAAGATGCATTAAGTTGTGATAGTGACACACCATAGGAAGTGTAACTAACTTTCCTGTGTTCTACTCACTTGAACTTATTAATGTATATAATGGTAATACAGGGGTTCAAACATAGAAATAAGATCTGAGCATCTGTTGCTGGATTTCCTCATCATGTAACATCACTAAATGCTTCAAATGCAATGTAGTGAAAGACAACACACAGATAAATAAACAGAGGAAAAGCCCAGATGCTTTGTCAGCATCTCCTGCACTCACATCAGTCCACAACTAAGTGTTTTCTTAAGGGGCCCTTTGTGTGTGTGTGTGTGTGTGTGTGTGTGTGCAGCGTAAGTCATTGTTCTATAGGCCCTATTCCTGTTCTGGTTTCTCATAATGGGTTTCGCAGTGAGGCGCTCACACAAACACAGATCCACGTTGTGAAAGTTTCGGTATGTGTGCATGAGGAAGCAGATCGACACAGTCCTCATTAAAGGCCCAATTGACTGCCTGTTAGCATTACACACTGTCATTAACACTTGGCCTAAAGTGATTCTCATAACACAGAATATAGTGATAACAGACTGTGAGTGTATCACGAGTATTACGACCAGCATGTCCAATGCATATAATAGCCCAAAAAAACTGATTAGAATAATTGGCAGAGACAGCCATTGAAGTCTTCAAAGGCAACATAACCAGCACGTATTAGCAACAGCTTGTAAGTTTATTCTAATGTGGCAGCTACTTTAAATCAGTGATGATTAAAGTGGAGTCATGGATTATTTGAGAAGGCAGTACCCAGGAAGGAATATATCGTTGCATTAATTTGTTTACAAACTGAAAATGCTCTCAGATATGACACCTTTTAAAATGGTCTGTAGTCTGTATTGTCTTGTCTGTGGGCTCTTGACAGGAGTGACTGATGATCCATTACTCTAATTCACCCTCAATAAGGCTGTTCATCATTCATCCATATATGCAGGGTTTCCCCTCGTTAAAACATCAATGAATGTGCATCATATGATGAAATTTGTGATTTTCTCCCCCAGTGTAAAAGCACCCTGTGTAAAGGCCAACACAAGCCCTAATGTCTTGTGCATGTCTTGCAACATTTCCTTTTTCTGGAAATCAAGTGGCAATCAAGGCACACACCCACCTTCTGTCTCAAGCACATTCATAGACACTTGCAAGAAACCATCCATTGACGTCATTCATTCTTTAACCCTAAATGTTTAACCTCTGCCACAGTTCCTACCATGACCATTTAAGCTTTATATTATCATGTTTTAATATATTCCTCTGCCAGAATTATGTTTAGATTAAAGCAATTTAAAATCATCTTCAGTACAAACATGTCTACTTGTACAAACATGTCTACTTGTCTTTGCCATATGGCAGTTGGCAATTTAAAAGAGATTTTAAATTCTTATGATACTACAAACAAACATTTGTTGTCTTCTGACCACTCATAAAGGGTCTGAACCCTCTGTTGCACACACTTCATCCTCCCAAGAGGACTTCCTTTTTAAATGCTCAAAACTGAAACTGTGCCACATAGGTATAGTAACACACAGTTTGTGGTATTGCAGAGGCATGTGAACAAGATTTGCACCCAGGGACCAACCAGCTGCACAGACCTAAATAAGACTAAACTCCTCCTGTGACCACAAAACCAGTCACACAAACAGATATTGTGATAAGGAAGTGAACCCCACCCAGGCCCTTTAAAAGATGCTGCAGATGATGTAGGTGTTAGAGTGTGTGTGTGTGTGTGTGTGTGTGTGTGTGTGTGTGTGTGTGTGTGTGCGTGCATGCATGTGTGCGCTCTGTTTGTAAGAGCTACAGGATATTTCAGTCAACTCAGAATTTCGTCTTTTTCTTTCTAATTACCTGGAAGTAGCTATAGTATGTTTTACCAGAAGTCATGTGTCGCATGCTGTAATATACTCTGTGCGTCAGGCTGCTGGAGCCTGCTGGCACGCAGCTTGTGATGTTTTTTTTAACTACACAAGGCAACTTTTATGATTAAACTCACTGCCATGTCAACAACGTTTAGATGGAAACATGACAAGACATACATGTGTTATATATTTGCGTCAGTTTACAGCAGTTTTTATGTTAGTGCATGTATGCAGCTAACACCTACTAAAAAGAAGGGGGAAATGGAGGACAGAAAAGCATCATGGGAGTACTGACCTTGTACACCTGACCATAGGTTCCATTGCCAACCACCTCCACCAACTCAAAGATACCTGCTGGATCCTGAAAGAAATGAGCATGGTCAAGAAAAAGAAAAGGGGGTCAGATAGTAGTGATGCTGAGCAACAAGTAGGTTAAATAAATAGAACAGCACAGTACAGAAATGCAACAGGTCGACGCCAAGCAAACCTATAATAAACAACTTTACAGCATATAGTCGGTGCTAAGGGCGAATGGAGAAGAACAATGCAGCGTTATAGTGGGATGGAGACGGAGGAAGTGGGGGCTGCGAACATGGATAACATTGAGAGCTACAAGGAATGAAAATACAGCTTGAAAATCACTGAACGTGTCCTTCATATTTCACAGGCCGTGATTCTGCTGACTATATGACTATTATCACATAGAAATGTTAAGATAGAAGAAATAAAGATTTAAATTAAAAATCATTATATGACTATAACCATTTCTTGATACACACAGACACATTATGATTTCCTTCAAGGATACTAATATTACAGAGGTATTACAGAAATACTGTACTAATGGCCAGCAAAAGAATATTTTCATAAAGCTGTATAAGAGAACTAGAAACTGGCTATTAAGATTCAGTGTGAATTGTACTAAAACAGCAAACTAGACTGACTAGACTTTCACTTGTTGAATGATTGCATGTCAACTTTTCAGTATGTCGGTCAAAGCAGAGTCCTGCATGTAAACAGTGAGCCCGTGAACTCACAGCACACTGTTACAGGGCTCTTTGATACATCCAACACACAAAGCTAAGACACGACAAACTCTTTCTTTAACACCGCATTAAGAGAGAAGTGAACTTTAGAGAAGTGAAATCACAGCCTTGGACTTCGCTGAAGGAAAAGTTGTAGCTTGAAACCTAGCGTTCAGTTTCCAACACCACCCTCCACATCCTCCACTGTTTACTCCAACATGTCATTAAAAACACAAGACAACATGGCTCTACTCACTCTCAAAGCAGACAGGTCTATGCTGTCCAGGCTCCGGGTGGTGTTTTCTCTCGACATTGCTGTCAGTATCTGTGTCAGCAGCTCGATATCCGTGGAAAAGTCATGGACGCTCTCAGTTTGTCTTCTACAAGTTAACGGCTTTTTCCTCCGCTCGAGTCCATTCTGAAGTTTGGCCAGCTGCGTCAAGTCAGAGTGAGCGCGCAGCTTCCGGAACAACCTTTCAAAATAATTCACTTTATGAGCAGAGCTGAACTTTTTTTTTTTTTTTTTTTAACACAGTTGCGGTTTTCTATTTTTTAAAGAGCTGATATGAAGCAGAAGCTATCAGAAGTATAAGTTAAACATCACAGCAGAACAGGTTTAACTGCCTAAATAAAATGCCGAAATCAATCTATATCTATTTTTATAGGCAAGTTTGGGAAGTTTTCACTTCCTTTTTCACGTGTTAATTTATTTATTTGTTTCATTTATTGTTTTTACTCGGTCTCATGCAAGAATGCCACACTTACAACATCTATGCTTATTTGTGAAATTACCATCATCCTGTTTCCGGTTGTATTACCTCTGTGTCTTGACGCTAGTTTTACTACTGAGGAGTGATGTTTTTTTTCTTAAAGTGAGTTGAGAACTTGACAAACAGTCAAACCAGAGAAAACAAGGAAGAAACTTCACTTTATTAACCCTTTGTTTCTACAGTGTTATATGATCAATATGGAACTGAGTGAAACAAAACTGTTGTGAAAGGTTCAAAGTCCTCATGTTATTCTCAGAGACCCCCTGTGCTGTCAATATCCAACTGGCAACAAAATATTGAAAATAAATGATAAATACATATGATTTAAAAGCTTTGATCTTGTTAGGAGGTTTTACCTTAAACTTATTCAACATACATTTTGGAAACATCAAGGCTCATCCAGTGAAGACAGCAGTTTGAAGCTGTACTAGACCTTGTTTTCTTCAATAAATTAATACTATCAGTTATATGTGTCCAATTATTGGCCATAGTACAAACATGCTGGTTCACTGGTAACTGTTATTAATCAGGCCTGTGCTTTTCCTGCTATGAAAAAGCTCCATTGTGTGAGTGTTGAGTCCCATTGTGAGCACAGTGAGAGTAACGGAGTGAAACAGTGATTTTTGCCAGGACAGCACAGACAGTGAAGTGGCTTGCAATGCAGCAAAAGTGCGACTATAACTGAAGAAAAGCACCTGTTTGACCCCATCTTTCTGTAATTTCTTAGTGGAAACTGAAAAGTGGCTCATTAAACTATGAGGTGAACTAAGTGTGGGCTCGGCTTTCCTCATGCAGGCAGATAGAGAGCTTGCTAAAAGGGTTTGAATTGAATTAAGATGCTGCAGCTAGCTCACCATGGCCACTCTGCGAGAGGTAGCCCAGACCAATATGTGCAATATCTGAGCAGCCTTATGTGACAGCTTCTAAATCCAACAAGTCAGTAACAGCCATATTTCTGCATGATGAATTTGTTGGAAAAATTGATTGACACAGTGCTCATCACCAGTGCAACAGTGGGTCAATAAGTAAATTACCCTGCAGAGCCAATTCAAGTAAAGCAAGATGATTATCACAATTGTTAAGACTTCTATACATTTTTTAAACCCAAAACTAACTGAAACAACATTTTCAATAACTAAAGTCACTTTGAACTGTTTCGAATTGTGTTGTGTAATTGAAGACATATCAGCAGCTCCATCTAATGATGATGGTACCATGTAACCCTAAACATGATCCAATCAATGCTCCTTTGTTACCGTCAATAATTGTGATTCACATTACAGATTAGATATGCTACGTGAAAAAACAATTGTTAATATTAGCAAGACAGTGACGTTTCTTAATGAAACCTTATGTTCATAGTTCAGTGTTTTGCTTGGAGCTTAGAAAAGGTCACAGATTTGAAAGCAACAATATGCTACAAGAAAAAAAAGTACTGTTTGTAGCCTACTGTGCGCCTTGTCATATTTCAGCTCACATGGCAGCCCATTTGCTCACAAATGAGCTCTAGTCCTCTGTTCTCCATACATTTTCAGACATGCTTGCAGGACAGAGCCTGGCAGATATCAAAGGTGGACGAAGTTGGAGGTGTGATAATGTTTGTGTGTACTTGTGTTTTTAAGTGTAAAATATATTAAAGTGGTGGAGCTTGACATTCCAGTCTTCTGACTGAACCAGTGAGTCACACACTCAGCATGGTGACATAAGGGTCGTTATGTGGTGGGACATTGTGTGTGTGTGTGTGTGTGTGTGTACGAGAATGAGGAAACGATGGCAAGTGACTCTCTTGCTCCCTCTAGATGTGTGTTTGTGCACGTGAATGTGACAAATCAAGAGGGTGGAGAGAGGATGGCTGTGTGCTCTGTGTTTGTGTGTGTGTGCAAGTGTGTTCGTGTTGCAGTGAAGAATGGTCTCTCTGTGGTCTTACACAGTGGCCCTCTTCACACCAGGGTCAGCTGCCTGCGCACACACACACACACACACACACACACACAAACACACACACTCAAACACACATTTCTGGACTCATATCCAACCTAAACAAGACAACATTCTGAGTAACAATTGAATAAGAAAATTCCAGAGTGATAGAGGCCATTTGTCTGTGTCCATATTTCCATCATTTCTTTCTTTCAGTGTGTGTGAATATATGTGTGTGTTTGCAAACATATGAGGTATTCTGTGTGAAGAGGAAGTTGACATTCGGTTATCTAAACCATTTCCTGAGGGCACTTGCATTCATGCCTGCACCCACTCTGTGCACGCAGGAATAAACTCATACACTGTAGTAATGAAAGTTTCAGATATCAGTCAGTGTCAGTTCCTCAGAATCAAAGAGAAGGGGCCTATTTTGGTGGGCAAGGCAAGACAAAGCAAACTTTTGCAGAGTAGTTCATATACAAGGAAAAAAAACACATGACAAAAAGTTTAAAAGTGCTCATGAGCAAATCACATTTAGTTTCCTTGGTTCACTTAATAGACGATAGCATGACTTTACAAAACTATGAGATCTGTCAGCGACGGCACATCTGTATTTTTTAAAGTGTTTGAAATAGTCTTGTGACCAGCTGATCAAAGGGTGGACTTGCTTTACTTTACAGCTACACTACCCACAGCTAAAGTGCCCTTGACCACTGCTTTTAACCTCCAGCTGTGCCAGCGAGGCCGCTCAGTGGCCAGCAGATAAAACTGTGTACTGGACAGCTTCCAAGTGTGAACGTGTGTCAACAGTGTGAAGCAAAGCGTTGTTGAAAAGGAGCGTTCATGCTCAGCAGGTAACAGAAATGCCAGCTAGTTAGTTTGCTAATTATATTTGGATAACATGAAAAATGGTAACAACATAAATTATCTTAGTGAGGTGTTGAACCGCCACAGGCATCCAGAACAGCTTTAGTGCTCCTCGTCACAGATTCTATAACTCTTCCAAAACATGCTCCCTCATTTGATGTTGTGATGATGATGGTGAGGAGAAATGAAGTTTGACTGTTGCGGCCATAGCTTCTGACTCAAACCATGGAGTGACCCCTTGTGGCTGGGGGCATCGTCATCCTGGAAGAGACAGTTCTTATCAGCATTTTCCTTTCCTTTAAGTTGTCACCTCAATATGTCGCTTTAATGAAATCAGCAGGTCCACACCCCACAACTCCACTAAGCATTGTGGAAAATGATTAACCAAAAGTACAGCAGGACAGGTTGAAGGAAAGTGTTAGCCATGATGTCAGTGGAAAGTTAAGATCAGGATTCTCTGACACCTGGTAACCAAACGCCTCGACTCAACAGTCTAAACCACAGCACACTGGTTTGCTTGACTCTACATGACTTGCCAGACTTGTGATAAGAGACAAGCTCACAAGTTTGATCCTGAAAGAAAAATGACCCAAACCTCAGAGACATGGAGTGACAGAGTGCCTGGGAGTAAAGCAGCAGAGAGGAGAGGAGACCAGCTCTAGTTTGTTTGTTTCTGAGGTTGAGATCACTCAAGAAGAGTTTAACCTTGGACCAGTCACAGTAGTTAGTAACCTGTCCTCCTGTAACGTGACTTTTCTTTGTTTTGTTTTTTCCTTATATGTACGAAAAAAAAATCTAAATCTCACACCCAGACAGAGGCACATCTCTTTATCTGTCTCACTCAGTGTCTCTTTATCTGCTTCCTTTAATGGAAAAGGTTCAGACTGGAGTTTTGTTGTTGTTGTTGTTTTTTTAAACTTTTATAGACACACAAATGCATTGACATTGAAGAAAACCTGTCTGTAATGAAGGCAGAGAGTGGTCATGAGGTTGTCTCATTCACACAAACCTGCATACACACCTCTCTTCATGATGGTGATTTTAGTGTCAAGTAAGATTTGCCACCATTAAGTTATATTGAGCATCATTGTCAAAGAAGCTGAATACAGGATCTCATACTTAGTTATCCAGTATATATGTTTGGTATCAATGTTTTTAGAGGACAAAATGAAAGTGTGTTGTGCTTGTTAAAACTTGACTAGCAGCTACAAACAATATCTAAAATGCTTCACTCATTTCCTCAATCTATTTTCCCTTTTTTTTCCTGTTTGCCTGCTGACCACAGGGGGGTGCTGTTGCTCATGTTTGCATGTCACATTCACGGCTGACATTTCTCAGACGACAGCGTGAGAAAACAACAAGGCTGCTTTAAGGGCAGACAAATCAGGATGTGGCTTTTACATAAAAAAAAAAATGTCTGTCTGTACCACATGAAATCCTGTAGCTTTCATAGTGAAGTTGAATTAGGAGAGATCTGCACATAAACATGAGTTTGACTGTTCAGATTCTTCTTCTTCTCAAACAATAACTTTGATTTTCTTCTAGTAGTCTGATCTGGAAACACAAAATGATATGCATCAGTTGTGTTATTTCCACCTGTCGAGCTGTTCTTGAGAAGAGCAGATCTTATAATGTAAACTGGATGGTTAACCCACAGCTTATTAAGCCTGTCACGGTGTTGCTTCAGTTACTATTGAAAAGGTTGATGAAGCAGATAGCAGAGAAAGAGGAAGGCCAAGTTGTGACAAAAGGAAAAAAAAAACATCTCAGGAAACCACATTTGTTTTCTCACTGAGGAAGGTTCTTGATGATCAATCATTTAATCTATGAGACAACATTAATTAAAAATCAAAAGGATCATTTCATTTATTCAACATAAAGGAGGCTCATTAAACAACTCACGAGAGTTCATATAAACAATATAAATTAAGACAAGAGAGAAAGAGGGAGGAAGTTAGAAGCAAGATGGCAAGTACTCATGTTTGAAAATAGCTAACAAATATCATATATCATACAGTCTTTCTGTAATGTATGATAGATTCATGAAAGAGCAGCTTACTTTCCCCCTGTGAGCCAAAACGGATTCTGAGTCTTTGAACTCAGCACTGCATTTTTAAAGGAGACGAGCCTATATCATACGAACCAGTATTGTCTTAAATCATCTGATCAGAAAATTTCTGGAAAATAAAAAAATATATATTTATACAGTGTATGCATGACAAATGAAATAATTACATTGTGAAAAGTTATCTTAAATAAACTTATCCATTGTCAAATTTAAAATCATCAAATGGCAGTTAGAGTGTATTTTTAAATTATCCTCTAGTGTAGCAAAGTGTAGTTCCTTAAAATAACATAAATGTTTCCATCCATCAGTTTGACAGCTTGTTGATTGACTTACTTTAATTTGATTTTTTTAAGGCCTTTGCTGGCTGCAGGCTCGGCTGAACTAAATACCATTTCAGAGTCAGAGATTTCACAGACAGATTCTCATTCTGCAGCTAGAAAATAAATGTGAATGACTGGCCTCGAGAAGTATTTCTGAGTTTTCTTACTCAGGCGATAAGACCTACCTGTACTCAACCGTAGTGTCTAATTAAGGATGTCCACAGTCAGTGTTGCTGTTGCAGCTTCCATCATGCACCATCATTCCACCATACTCCTTTGTGCTGGTTGTGACGCAGTGAAAAAAAAAACTAAGAACATACACAAACCACAGAGTTGGACCATTTAAATGAAATTTTGAGCTGAATATTGAATTGTTGCTAAGAAATTTCAGTGTGGACTAAAGTGTATGAATCAACCCAGCAGATCAGGATGAGACCAGCATTGTCTTCTTTAGAGCTGACAGCCTCCCTAAAAATGAAGGATTAATCAATTATCATGATAAATGCCAACCAATCTTCTGTCAATCAGTCAATTAATTGACGAGGATTTACAGTATCTGTTAGCACATTCCTCTGCGACAGAACTCCTCGGAGAAGAGCTCAGCCTGACTGCGATAGAAATAACGTGATCAAAGGCTTAACAACACAATGGCCAACATGCCTCCCAACCTGCTGCAACATGCTATAATTAACTCACATTTGACCCCATTCTGCTCACACTGTTGCTCTACATCTGCAAACCACATGCAAGATTCAATAAAACCCCACGCCTCTCTGGTGTGTCCCCTCGTACGGCTGTCAGAGGAACAGCACTGGACAAATTGAATTTTTTGATGATGGTGCTGGGTTGAAAGTTCATTAAGTCATTACAATATATCCTGTTGGGAACAGGAATGTCTTTACCAAACGTTATGGTGATCCTTACAGGACTTGTCAAGAGATTTAACACTGAACCAAAAATGTTGCTGCTGGTAGCGCTGGAGTCAAGGATCATCAAAGTCACACAGCTACATCCTCTGGGGACCATGGATGTCAGGGCCAACCTTGGTGCCAATGTTGAAGTATGTCATTGGATAAGTGAAAATATTGACCTACTTGTGGCATTAGAAGAAAAGTGAAGATATCACCTGAGTCATTAGGATTCATCCTCAGGGGACACTGAATGTTAATGCCAAATTTAACGCCAATCCACGTTTCACACAAAACCAAAAATGATGCCTCCTGGTGCTCGAGGAGCTTAAGTCAGCATGGTTCATCCTTGTCATGGTAATCAGTCCAGTAGTTGAGATATTTTGGTCTAGATTGAGTGACTGAAGGACATTTCCATCTTTAAATCCAAGGAGCTTAAAAAACAAGGAATGTGAATCCAAGGGAACTTAATGAACTGAGAAAGGACATTTATTGAATTCAACTGGTCAATGAATTCTGTTGCTCACAGTCAAAACAATTTGCCTGTGTTTCTCATTGTAATTACTCCCAAGGCTATCTTAATGATGCACACTCAAACGCCAGGTTATTACACACCTAAATAAAACTAACACAGTCTAATACAACAGTCCTGCAATAGCTCTTTCATTAGGATCAGCCACCTCATTCTTAACAATAAAGGCAGATTAAATGTAATCCAACACCTCTCTGCATGACGTAATGTGATTCACCAGCACTACACAGCGAAGCCTCCAAAATGATAATAAAGTTGAATCTTCAGTTGTTTTTGTAAAATATATTTGAATGTACTGGGAAACTACACAAAAGTTTGAGTAAGAAATTGTACTTTAAGGAATGACATCAAAAATAATAACTTACACTATTGTTACTGTTACTGTACATGCTCCCCAGGAAGAGGAATACTGCAGATTAAACACAGAACGAATGGTTATGTTATCTATGATAAAAGCCACAAGCTGTGCAGCTGTTGTTTCAGGTTACTGGTGGTTTATACAAGTAGTTTCCTTCGTTCAGGAAATCAACACCTCACTTTATGATACAATCCTTGTTCACTCACTGTTTGAAAAAGTGCAAAACATATCTTCAGTTGGAACTTTAATGAGCAACAAAAGCAATTCCTTGCGCACAATATGTGCACAGGATTTTTTTTTTGGGTCCCAAATAATGACATTGTTCTTTTGTCTTTGTGACTGCGGCTTCCACTGCATGCATGAAAAAAGCTGCTGGTGAGTAATCTGGCTGCAACTAGTCTTACAAAACAGCCAACCAAAAGTACCCTGTGTGTACTTGCAGTCCAGAGTTCATTATTTCTCACGGTTCATGTTTAGTTATTGTTGTGGTTATGCAGATTATTCCAGGTTACAACTGTCTTTTTTTTTTTTTTTTTTTCAGCACACCATGTGAACTGTGTGGTTGTGTGCATTCATATCCACTCTCATTGGCAGTTGTAGTGCAGGGAGTAGGCCCTGTCCTCTTGTATGTACAGTTTCTGTGCTGATCATAGCAGATGGGTTTAGGTGTTTGATATTTGCTTATCAGTCCTCAGTATCTCTGTGTAAACATATCTGCGGGGAGCGATGAGTTCGGAAACAACACAGCAAAATCTAACTGTGTTCTGCTGCTATACTAAACATTTGAGACCTGAGTTGACTTGTGTACTTCCTGTGATTGCTCAGTCTAATCACGATTGTTTCGCTTTGTGCGTTACACAGCTAAAAGAGACATTTAAAAAATAGCTCTCCACCTGAAAATCTTAAAATTACAGACATCTTTACAATCATTTGTGCAACCCTTGCAAACACCTAAAATATGAAGACACTTTGGTCAGTTTCAAAATGCATGTCTGTTTCACAGTTTCTGTCTGGCTATCAAATGTCTAGATCATACCTCAAAGATACGAAATATCATCCAGGCGGTAAAGTGTGATGTAAACAGAGCGGTGTTGTAACTGCTGTGGTGCGCAACGTGGCTCTGAAGTTACAGGGTGCAACTTTAAAACAGTCACGGTTCTTGTAAGGCACGGGCAGAAGTGTTCAACAGCCACTTTGTTTTTGAGTCAGATACGCTCTCCATACATCTGAGATCTGGTTGGAGTTATCTAGTAATCCTGTAATGACAGTTGTGAGGGAACAGTCGCTTTTCCAATCAGGTAGTGTTGCCACAAACAAACCGCTCTGAGGAGGATCACTCACTGCGATTCCCAAATGTCTCAAACACAGTCCCACGTACACATCCTCAATGTAAACAGCCTTAACATGTGCGGACGCCTCCAGTATCTTCTTGGCTAAATCCAGCGTGAACACGTAGCCCAGCCCCATGGCGTATGGCGGGTACACAGACTCAGAGAAGGCAGACACAGGCAGGAACCACTTTGAATTTTGGTCTCTAAGGACGGCGGCGCCCCTCGCCACCATCCCTGTCATGTAGAGCTGTCGGGGGGTTTTCAACAGCATGTCGACCAGATTGTGGACGTTGAGGAACATGTCCGAGTCGACCTTCATGGCATAGGAGGTGTTGGGGCAGTGGGAGGTGAGCCATTCAAACATGACCATGGTTTTAATGGTGAGGTTTTTGTAGCTGTCCAAAAAGTTACTCTGGAGAATATCATGATGTCTCTGGCTTTCCTGTAACACCTAGAGAGGGGGAGAGAGGAGACTCGGTTTAAAGCAGTAGACTGGCTTTGAAGCAGATTATAAGCAACCAGTTGCTTATTAATGCATCCAGTGTATATTGAATGCCATTAGCATTAATTTAGAGCTGTGTTTGTGGCCACCTGATGACTGTAAGTCCGATATTCACTCTCTTTTAGCCGGTCTGGTCTAAACTCCAGAGGGATAGATTTGGCTCATTAGTGCTAAATGCTACTCTATGTTCACCATCTGGCTGCTAACTTTGTCTGCCGTTTGGTGCTTGGCAGGTTTATCAGAGCCTTTTCATTGAAAACAGATGCCTCCTGTTGCTGCAAACAGGACTGAGGAGAGGGGTGAGGCTGAAGTGAAGCGGCTGGTCAGAAAACCAAAACAAAACCTGAAAGACACTAAAAAGCTCTTTTGCAGGGAACTTTCATCATTTCATCAACATCATCACTTGGTCCATTGTTAAATAAACATTAGTGAAGCTTTGCTGTTTGAGAGACAGCGCAGAAAGCAGTCTAACATATTTTCATTTTCGCCCTCATGCCACAGCCCACACAGAATCCTACCCATAACCCCATAGCTCTCTGCAATACATTTCGGCTGCAACTACCATAACCTGACATCTCAGCCCTCTTTCCTCTCTCTGCTCTGATTACTGTGTGAGTTTCATATTCACTGAAGCATCTACTGTAGCTCATTTTATGTTGACCTATTTATTTTGCAAACAGCAAGAACAGAAATGCCTCTGGATTTTCCCACAGTGAACCCCAGAATGATCTCCACTGTCTCTCTCTATACGGTATTACATGGTGTATGTAAGTGCATTATATAACATCATGTTCATGGTCGGAATATATAGTGAAAAACAATTCAATAATTTCAAAAGTGAAACAACTCACTTGATCATTACGGGACTCTGACCCATCTTCCTCTTTGGACTGTCCCAACAGGAAGTAGTGGCTGACAACTTGGCTGAGCATTGCATTGTCTTTGCCCCACGTGTTGCGGATTATGTCACGGGCCTCTCTGTTATGGGGGGCGACCGGGATCATAAGAACCAAGAATGGGCTTTCCTGTCGACATCTATCAGGTTCGTCCAATATGAAGTGGTACTGGTGCGGGTACGCCACAAAGTACTCTGATTGGTCAGATGGTGAGATCTGTGCAAGCAGAGGAAGTTGGTTTTTTCTGAGTGTTGCACCTCAATAGCACAGGATTAATATATGAACTTTCTACACTCTAAAAACAGACAAAGACAGACAAAAAACGGATATATTAAGATGTGTTCAGACAAAAGGCAGAGTGATTTTTTGCTTGCTTTATTTGCACACGTTTGACAGTTTGTGCATCCTGAATTTATTCTAAAACAACCAATGTACTCGTCTTTAAACCCAACCTTGGGCTCTAACTATTACTTTTCTCCAGTCTCTTTCTTATCTCCCCCTTAATATATGATGTAAGATATTTAAAGCCCCAGGATGACTGTTGGCCACTAACACATTACTTAATAAGGCATTTTAGTCTTATATATGTAGCATATGGGGGTTCAATTTGGAATTCAGTGAACACATTATAGTTACTAATCCTAGTACTGCTCCTTTAATTAAACAGGCTGGGCATTGGCTTTTTCATTGTCTTATCAGTTTCCTCTCTATGTATTCAGTTGACAGACCGATCCAGTGTATGTTAGACTGGTGCAGGGACTGTGGGAAGCCAGCTAGCTTTTACCAAAAAGGGAGATAATAGAAATGATATTTATATGTTGTGTGTTCTCAGTTGGCTTGCTAATGTTACCCAGCCTAATCGCAGGAAACACCTGGTTTCTGATCCCACTGATGTTAACTTAGCTGTCGGTTGTCATTAAATGCTTCCAAACTAGGTGCTTGTTAAACCACAACTTTTTTCCTATTTCTGTACGTATGAACTGCAGAATATCTGGAGCATGAGTGTAGAAGTAGGAGGTGCCTCAGAGGCATCTTTGACAGGAACATGCTGAGTAATGACAATAAAGTAATGAGTAACTTATTTTCTTATTTTTGGTGTTGAGTAATTAGAAATAACGCAGGCTAATGTAGCTACTCATTCACTAATTAACATGTGATGAGTAAATGACTTTATTTTTCAAGCTGTCCATTTGCACCCTCTTGTGTCTGTCCAGCACCTCTTTTACGCAACTGTTCAATTTCTAAAATTTGTAATTTGCCTTGTGTAAACACATTTATAAAAGAAATAATATACAAATTAAGACTCCCACCCTGCTAGAAGGAGCGCTACCGCAGGTCTTTCATATCAACTGCAATCAGACTCTTTAACATCTCACTATAGTTAACAACTATATTTAAGTCATGACTGCATTTTTTCTGCTGTACACTGTAAATAATGTAACATCTTTCCAGTGCAATTCCACAGCAATTTCTGTGCAACAGCATTCATAGCATCTTTATTCTCATATGAATATAGTATGTCTATTACTTAAGGATGTCATAGTAACATATTGTAAATACTCTACCTCACTTAATGTAAATACTTTTTCTTGACACTTTATTGTTCTATGCCACTTATTTTTCTTGTTCCTGTTATTGCTGCCTTATGTCTTAATTAGCCACTCCACTGGTATTTATTTTTGAGTTACTGTTTGCCTGCTGTGACAAGTAAACTTCCCCTAAGGGGAATCAATAAAAGTTATCTTATCTTATCTTATCAAACTCACTTTACTGGCTGAATATTAATCAGTCTTAAAAAGAAAGATTAAAAAAGTTTTGCTAGACTCTTAACACATTTGTATGGCAACAGCACAATATTCCAGTTTCATAATGTGTATGGATTTGTCTTTGCTTCGACTCATTTTGATAGCTTTCGAGATGACATGGACACGGAGGCCAGCAAACATACTCACACTGCTTGCTGTAGTAGGCGTATAGCTGGGAGGCTGACTTGGCCGCGAGGTCGTCGTCCAAAAGTGCAAAGGCCATGACACTTGGGGATTTGAATTGTTTAATATAAACATTAAAGTTCCCATCATGAGGAGCAGGACTGAAAAACACCACCAGCGTCGAGCTCTTGTCCATGGAGTCTTTTCACTGCCAAGACAAAAGTGAAAATGGAAGTCTTTAATGCACATCAGAAGCACTTTACTATCCATTACTGGATTGGAATCAGGAAGCACTTTGCTAATATTGCATCTTCTCCGCCCAGTAATGCAGGCGTTCTTCATTAGCTGTGATTTATGTACAACTGTTTGGAGCAAAGGAAGGAGTCTCCATTAAGATCTACATCGATCAGAAACCACAGAGACTTACAACCAGCCCTGAAACATTTCTAGAGAAAAGTGGGATGTGAGTTAACACAGTCTGCATGCAGCCTATTATATGGGATGTACTTTACAAGCTTCACTATTCACTGTGGATGGATTCTATTTACAACCCAACCTTCATGTTAAATACACAGCCGCCAATCAACAGAGTCAAGAAGCTCCAGTACCACAGAAAGCTGACAGGCTGAATGTGAAACCCTGACAACTGTCAGCATTTAGCTCCAGATGGAAACAGATGCTGAAATCGTGCACCAAGCGCTTCTTGTAAAAAGGTGCTAATTTTGGGCAACTTGTCACTTGTTAATGACTCATTTTTACAGAGAAAATGTAGGAAACACCATAACACAGATATGACTCATTGTTCTTCTGATGTGAAAAATTAAATGAATATTTGAATACTAGTGTTAATTTTCCTGTCATGTGACAGTCTTTACTGCGTGTTGGTTAATGTCCTCTGAGTTTGTGGTGAGTCTTTCAACAGAAGGACACTATGTAAGGTACTGTTGATGTGTTGTTGATGCTTTAAGCCAGCAGTATTTACTTTTCACTCCCTGATTGTTGAGTGTTAACACTGATCTCAACATTAACAGTGATCTCAGTGTTAACACCTGGTAATTGAATGCTATGGCCTTACCACCAGACTAACACTGACACTGGTGGTAAAATGAGCATCTGCCTGTTACTCATTTATTAAAACTTACAGCATTAACTAACTGTTTTGAGGCATGTGGAATAGATTCATCAATGGAGATATCAATATGCATTTAGCTCAAATGTACAAGTGACAAATTTCAATATATTTGCACCCCAGCTTGTTTCAGGCTTATCCATGTAATTTTCTCTTCCTGTCTCCACATGTTTTACCAACGACATGTAGAGACATTGTTGTTGACATTATCACCTGAAGTTGCCTGAGACTCCACAAGAGACGAGCTGCACTGTGTGAAAAAGGATATCCTACAGATGCTTTCATGACAGATATTAGGGGAGACATAGGGGAAATTACTTTGTGTTTATGTGAGCCAGGGATGTTTGCAAAAGCAAAATGCAATGCTTTTTTTTTTAATATTTAGAGTTTTGCTTTTGTTGATTGATAAGAAAAACTACACAATCTAAATAAATAGAAAAAAAGGTTTCCACAGTTAACACTTTCAAATTTAGAAAATTTATACCGGATGGAAAATTAGTCATTGGTAATACTGAAATAACTAATGTGTTATGTGCTGCTCTCTTCTGTGGAAATCAAGAAAAAAAAAAGATTGTGTTGATATCACAGCATTATCAGCTACAAAATCATATTTTCCTTTCTCACTGAACACACGATTAAATATTACAGCCATAGAGTCAGATACATTTGCACACTGCTAATGAAGACAACCTAATCTTTGTGATTGTCTACTGCCATCAATCCCTCTGATCCATTTTAATAATAGCCAGACCTATTTCTAATAAAGGTTTTCATATTTAAGAACCACACTGAGCCGTGGACTGAACTGCATGATCCTCTAAAGTCAGACATTTTAAAATAAACCAATTCAAATCCAGACTTACCATTTGGAAACAGAGCTCTCCAGCATTTTTGAAAGGCAGAGAATGATTTCCAAGCCGACTGTTGTGACTGCCAGAGCGAGCTTAGAGACAGACAGCAGGCGAGAAAGAGGATGTTGCCGTTGTCCTACTGTGAGACAGCATTGTGGTTTGAGGTGAAGAGCGTCACACGCGCACACCAGGCCTTCTTCTAAGCAGACAGCACACTGGTCTGAAAAAAAATACATCTCTGTGCCGAGGAGCTGTGCACTTTAAATTAAATGGTGTTGTTGGATATGCCCTGTAGTTGCGTTAAAGATCCTGCTGCTGAAAGTGCTTTAAGTGGAAATGTAATGAACGTGACTGAACATGCATTCATAACTTTGAGTAATTATTGCCACACTGTTACACTTCACAGGAAACACTCACTCTCTCCCTCCTGTGTAAACTCCTTCTCTCTTATACACTTGGCTATTTGCAATTGTAAGTTTCAAATGTGGTTGATTTTTTTCCTACTGTTTAATTTTTTTGGAGCTCAAAAGAAACATTTTCTTCATTTTCAGTTCATGTTCTTTGACGTACATTTACACAGGCTTCAAATCCAAGTTCACTGATTTCTTTGATTACGTTACATTTTTTCATTCTTAACATTCTTCGGAAAGGCAGTAGAAAATAGGGTAAAAACACAACATTACCTGCACACAGTAAATTCCTCACTGTCATTATGTCAACATCTGTAATTCAGTGAGTTGCACCAGTGTTTCATACCTGAATGAAATACAAGTAAAAAACACTTCTTGGAAATGTTTCACAATAAAATCATTCTAGTGACAGGAAGGGATTCGTCTTCCAAGAACCTATGGAAAGCCTTTAATGTGAAACAGACAAAGGAAGTGTTAAATTGTATTAGCAATTGTAACAGCAAGCAGAAGAAAAAGTGAACTAACAGGGAAAAGAAGCAAGTGTAAAACGTCTTCTTACGTCATCATAAAATATAGAAATAAACAATAGATGTAGAGGAAGTAGAGCTTCTCTATGTTGAAACAAAAGGATTTTGCTGGTCAGACAAAATATGGTCATACATTTCTCTGGAAAAGCGCATGATAAATACAGTATCAGTATCAGTATAGTAGAGCAAAGAACAAGTTCCTCAGTTGCTTCTGTTGTGTCAGAATCCAAATTTGCTTTGTTGGCCAAGTACACATACATTTTCATTGCTCTCAATCACTAAGACAGGAATAAGCCTATAGCTCAGAACAAGGACAAGAAATACTAAACAAATAAAGGCAAAGAATGGTAGAGGATAAAAAATGGTCAGGATTGTAATGTACACTAGTATGAAAACAGTTAGTGTATATGCATCTATACATGTCCATACACATTATGTAGTGTGCAGGATTTAAATTGACAAAGACTGTGCTTGATGATATATACATGCTAAAACATGATCTGTAAAAATAGACTATATAATGGAAACAACTGTTGATCAGAGAAATGGATTGTGGGAAGAAACTCTTCTTGTGTCTGGTTGTTTAGGCGTATAGTGTTCTGCATCACGTACCAGAGGGGAGAAGTTGGAACAGGTTGTGTTCGGGGTGTGATGGGTCTGCGGTGAGTATGTCTGCCGCCATTGGTCTTCTTGATGTCCACACTGATCTCTTTGGTCTTGTTGGTGTTGAGGATCAGGTTGTTATCAGCGCACCATGCTGCGAGATGGACTTCCCTCCTGTAGGTTGATTTAGACTGATGACGTCAACCACCATTGTGTCCTCTGCAAACTTGATAATAGTGTTAGAACCATGTACAGGTGTAAATAAGGAGAAACAAGAGGACAGGGCTCAGCATATAGCCCTGTGGGACACCAGAGTTTGGAGTGACGGTTGAGAAGGCGTGGTTGCCTAATCTAACAGCACCAACAGGGCCTAACAGAGTCCCAACTGGGCTCTGTTAGAGGATGATGGTGTTAAATGCTGAACTGAAGTTCATGAACAGCATTCTCACATAGGTGTTTTCAAATTAGATAGATAGACAGACAGATAGATAGATGGATAGATGGACTGTATTGTTCTAAAATGGGAAATTCTCGAATAAGATCAAAAACATAGAGACGGGTTTCTCCGCCTACCTCACCTGGTCAGTAAATAAACAAAAAGCATATCAGTGCAAACGTGACATGTAGAGCCTAACCAGTTTATAAATATCAATCAAAACTGATAATGGCTTTGACACTTCAACAGAAAGGAAAGCGATAAACCACAACCTGCATTTATTACTGTACATGAGAGTGTACACCATATGCTTATCACATCTGTGAGAACTGCAGCCTTGAACTTTTGAACTCTGGTGACAAGTTTTTACTTACTGAAATGCTACTGTATGAAAAACACTGAATAGATAAGGACCACTACCTTGATGTGTTCTATCAAACCAGATAACTACAGTAAATCTGTGTTTCTATATTATAATTAGCATTTCATTTAGTTTTAACTAGTATGTTATAACATTACATTGTTTTCCAGTTTTTGAGATTCCTGTTCCTTGTTAATGTCTAACTTTTACATGACCTCTTTAATTTGTTTGTGTTCATATGAGACTAGCTCAACAGAGTTATTAGGAAATCCAAATGAGTGTGGGAGAAGAGGAAGTGAGCAGGGAGTCGGGAATAACTGTTACAGAAAAGTGCGGCAGGAGCAGGGCACGAGTAAGATTTCAGTTGAGAGAAAAGATGAGGAAACAGCTTGCAGAGAGTCTGTTTAAGCAAGAAAGAGAAAATTAAACCAGACAAGGGGAAAGAAGCAGAAGAAGGAAGAAATAACCGTTGGGTCAGACGTCAGGCATCCAAAATGTATAAAACAACTCATTGATTTTTATTTGCTCTCAATTAAATTATTTCAACCAATATATCCAAAGAATAGTCAAAGAAATCAGCAGAAATCAAAAGACAACCACCATACTGTATATTGCCATTGAATATAACAACTCAAATAATTAATTATTGTATCAAACCATCTCAAATATCCATAATTCATTGGTTCTAATAAGACAATGACAGTACCTCTGTGTAAATTCAAAACATTGTTCACTTTGCTTAAATATTATGGTAATAATCTTGGTTTCTTAAAGCTCACAAAGAAGAATGTGGTCTGGTTCAGCTTGGAGTCCAGTCTTGTATGCAGTGAAGCCCCCTTTTGGCTGACTGGTAGTGGTCTCGATTCCAGAGTGACAGACTCAAAACATCAGTCCGTTAACAGGGTTGTACTGAGCATCCATCCATCCATCCATCCATCCATCCATCCATCCATCCATCCACCTGCTGATGAAAAGAGGGACAGAATGAAAGCAAAAAGGGCCTCTGGGTCTCACGCACTTGATGTTGGTGTCAACAGAAATCGCAGGGAACAAATCACTGTCATGTATAGGTCTAAGCATAAGTTATGGAAGCTGTACAGAGATTATTGTAACAAACAAACATTAAAAACAAAGTCTGGCAAAAATTCTCACCGACCTTCTAGAAGGATATAACTCTTAAATAAATCAAAAGAAAATAAATAATAAAAATGTTTTTGGAGGGACACCTCCTTTTTTCCCTTTATCAGTTTTATCATTACTTCATGGCTGGACAGAAAACAAGTATACTGTATCAACATAAGACGTTTATTCTCCTCCGTATTAAAGGAGTTTGCGAGAAATGATTGTGTCATTTACTCTTTTATCTATGTTTATTTGATAATTTTTTTTTATCTAAATGGGTGGTCATGCAAATAGAAAAAGCCAAGTCCTTTACGCATTTAGCTCGATGGTAAAACATCAGGTGAACCTCTTGGCCGGTTCGTCTCTTGATGAGTTGACTAGTTGCGGATTACTGGGTTACAAGGTGATGAGCTGGCTGCTTTTCAGTCTCATGGTGCCTTTCAGCATCCTCCCAGCTCAAGAAGTAAGTAGCCTTTTAGTCAGCTAGGTTTTAACAACTAGCTATGTTTCCACATACACCAGCTAACTGTGCTTTCTCAGTAATTAAGTTGAGCACTTCATGATTCACGTCGTATCTTGACATTCTTGCTGGAATCCATTTCTTTTAAGTCAACCATTTTAGCCTCTAAGAGCCAAACCAGGTAGCACTGAATAGTATTTCTCGAGGTTGACTTGTTGTTTTAAGGTGGACTGGTATTCCAAAATCATTGCTTGAAGTTGTTTACTGACAAGCCACCGAGTCAACGGGTAGAATGATATACTGAGAGCTCAGATCGACTGGCATTCTGAGATTAAGCTACTTTTGTTTTCCAGCCGACGAGTGTTTCTGAGCAGTTGAGGAGCTGACAAACAACTGGTTTCCCAGTGCACAGCTGGTGTGGCAGCAGACTAAGATTACCAGATACCTGCTTTTGTTTGTGCTCCGAGGTCCAACTTGGTAGCTTGTTTGACAAATGGAGTACTCCTCTCTGCGGATATGGACTCATTCTTAAGGTATCCTGGACCTTTTCAATGACTTTCCCAGTTCATTACATCCAAACATCCATATCTGTCTACTAACTGTCTGCAACAGTCAAATACATGTGACCAGTCATGTTGTATAGTAGGGCTCCTTCCCAGTGGTCATGGCTACACATCTTACAGTTTGTATCAGTCTGTCACCAGTTGGTAGGTCCAAAACCAGCGTACAATCAGTTAATCTGAATCCGTGTGTAAACAGTCCTCAGCCAGTGTACCCAACCAATGTGAATCCAAGGCTTATACAGTCTTTAAGCAGGCCTTTGTTCACAGCATGGGAGTGGCCCAAAGCAAGTTTATAGGCAGTCCCTCCTGGGAAACCAAGGCTGTACACAGTCCAACAGCCCAGAGAAAACCAGTCGACCAACCAGTCTGCCCCATGTCCCAAGCCAGTGTAAAAGCAGTCTGTAAACCGGACTGTAATCCAGTACCAGTTGAGCAGTCCCTCTACCAGATGTCAGAGCTTAGTTCTCTGCTGGTGAGCGGTACGAAGGTGCTGTTCAGGTGGAGTTCTGGCTTCTTCCCAAGTGTACTGCTCTGAGGCACCTGGAAAAAAACACAGCACAACAGTGATTAGCAGGAATCTCCCCGACACCACAACTCCTAGCAAAAATCTACAATTAAAAAGATGAAACGGGTGCTGCAGTCTATACAATATACATTACTATTGCATGCCAGCAGTGCACCATGCCTCATATATGACAGCTATACTGCATATGACAGCTATTTCCCAGTCTGTAAAAATAAATAGATATCATAGGCTGGATTATATGAAGCTACTATTTTCTTTCTACATTTTCTTTTATCCAAACAGACCTCTTGTTCCCCAGTGAACTGCTCTGAACCCCTGGGGAGAAAAGAGGGGTTTTGTTTTTAATGCATTTAAACTCTGAGAACATGCACATAAACAACAGCATGGAAATTCAAGAAAAGGATACACTGTGTAGATGTTCAATGCTAGAAACTAAAAAAAAACAAAAAAACAACAACAACCAAAAAACAAAAGTGGTCCTGTCTTTTCTCCCACCTGTCCATTCAGCAGTGTCATAGGGATGTTGCAATAGACGTGGCGTCCCCCTGGGCCCAGAGTGGAGAACTGCACGGTGGAGGGAGGCGGGAGGGGAGGCGACAGGGAGGAAGGCTGTGGGGGAAGCTGGAACTCGTAGCTGCGGCAGAAATGCCTCATTTGGGCCGCTGTAGCCGTGTGGCCACCTCCCAGCGGCAGGGTCATCTGATTGTAGTCGGGAATCTCTGTCGCCAAAGCCACCTAAAGAGAAAACATGACTTTCTGTTGTTTATCACCTAAAGTTTGATTCCAAGTGGTTATTAAACCTTACAAGTTCTAAATGCCAGCATTCTGAGGAGATTCTCAGACTTTACTTATATTCCTGGATGAACTGTGGAAACAAGCAACGACAAAAACACGAACTCTGCAAAGTGTTAAAAAAAACCTCATCATTGGATCCAGACCGATAATAATAAAAAGGTTAAAATAATTTAGGTTTAGCCACCAGGAACAAACTCCACAGTCCAATCTGGATCTCTTTATCATCAGACAGTGGCACAAATATAGCAGCCAGTGTAGCTGCACCAGGACCTGGGTCCATCATGGTAATTATGCACACAGTGTATTTATGTGCAGAGGTATTTAATTAGTCCAGTCTCTTTAAAATGTAGTTGGATCATTATTACTACTACATGATAAATTATGTATGTACATGCTATTAGCCTGCATAAACTGCATTACGTTTTCTTCATTTTCGGACACACAGTAGGTGAGCAGACTATTTTTTTTTATAGGTGGGGGTGTTTTCAGATTGGCTGCCAACTTCTTATAATTGTGTGACTCTTTCTTGTGCTTGACTGTATTTTAAAATGTGAAATGTATAGTTTTTATTTATTTATTTTGTTCTTGATTCTACAGCCCTGTGGATAATTCATTAGCCACTAATATTCTGATAATATTCCAATATTAGTTTCTGTGCCACACAGCATCACAGGTTTTCTGGAGCAGTTAGGGAAAAAAAAGTCTTTGAACTTTGACCACAGCTATACACCTACAAACCTGTAGCCTGACACACACCCACACTCACTACATTGCTGCACCATAATTCTCATGTTCTACATCTTTAAAATTGATTACTTACAATATTACAGTAGATGACAAAAGGTAGCCAAATTTTATGAGCTTGAAAGCTTGAACAATAAAATCTGTCTGTAATACTGTGTGTGCACGTGTGCATCTGTGCATGTTTGTGTTAGCATGACTGTGTGAGCATCTGGCGTACATGTACAAAATCTTGCTCTGGGGCCCGTTATTACTACCTGACACCACTGAGTTGTAACAACAGAATTATTTAATACAAGTGCGACGTCTGACCTGATGATGTCCATGCCGACTCTCATTAGGGGGCGCCAGGGTGCCGGAGGTGGTTGTCATGGCAATGGTGGAGACAGTGGTCTGTAGGTCACCAAAGAGGCCCTGCTCACCCGAGTCCATCACCTGTCACCATTAAAACATGATATATAGTTTTCGCTGTGCAGACACATACAAATATTTGAGCAGTCAGGGAGATTTTATTAATAATTAATGTAGAAATGATGACCATCTTCTGCCTCTGTGCCACAGGGCTTCATTACTATCCAAAAGCTATCAAAAATCCATCAGTGAGCCACTGTTGCACTGGGTGTCATGTTCATTCATACACAAACTCAGACATCTTCCTCCTTCTATAAATACTGACTAGAGCACAAAATGTTGAGCACAAAACCATGACTGAAAATAGTCTCCAACAAAACACCATTTACCCTGCTGTACTGAGCATTATTATTCAATTATTTTATACTGGACTAGGAATACGAGAGATACTCCAAAGTTATTCAGGCAGCCCGTATAATACGACCCTCTAAGGCTGGAGATGTTGGTGGTGGTCAGAGGTCAAAACACACATCTGTTTACCATACTGTTCCACACAGTACATAAAGATGATAAACATGCTTCAGTTGTAAATCTTACACTGTTGTGAGATTACACAATAACAAAAATCACACAATAAGCAGCAAGAGTACCACAGCCATCATTGTCCAAAATCTACGGCATGAATTGTTAAGGTACTGAAGGACATTAAGATGCTACTATCCCATCTGTCGCAGTTATATACACAGTTCACTCTGTATTTGTTTCTCTGTGATTATTCTGCTGTAGCAAGCAGCATGACAACATCTCTTTGCTAATCAGGGCACACACCACCTGAGGTGTTAACACATGGTAAACATGTACATTTTTTCCCCACTGTGATTCCCATTTTCATACATTACCTGTATTTAGCAGACATTTCAAAGGCCATCTGCTTGTTGTGAATGTATGCACCTCAGGGGATCATACGCAAAAATGCAGACTAAGTTTCAACCACACTTTTTCTTAGGCTAGATGCCATTAAGTTAGTATTTTTCTGACTTTAAACATAGGCGATATGTATGATCCATGAGTAAAAGGAGAAGGGTTTCAGTACATATTCACAAGTGAAAATTCATCACTTAAAAAAAAAACCCCCCAAAAAACAGAAAGTATTTCTTCTGATGGCTAATATGTGGTGCTTCTACAAACAATGCCAGTGTTGAAAATTGGGCCTTTTAATAGTGGAGTACCTGGCGTCTGGACAACGTCTCTCTGCGTTTAGCAGGCATCTCGTAGACCACCTGTTTCCAGAACTTCGATGACAGCTCATTGCTCTTAGGACCCCTCCACTTGATGATGGATAAAACCTACAGAGAAGAGATCTGTTAATTCTTGTATTGCTTTAACCTCCTGCTGTCAGACCACACATTTCATCCCCTTCCTCCTTCTCTCCCTCTACCTTGATTGTATGCTTGAGTGCTTCCACCTCCTGGTAGTTCATGACATTCTTCAGGTCTGCACACTCTATCATAATCACCTGGACACACAGATATACACAGGTAAAAGTGTTTGAAAAGGGAGGACTACAACTATGAAGTAATCAAGACTCATTTGTCGAAGGCACATGTCCCCTATGTCTCTGTTTACTTCCCAAATCATACCTTGATCTCCCCAGTAACCAGCATGGAGTGGAGGCGAGTCTCGATCTGGAAGATGCTCCACCCTCTTTTGGCAACAAACTCTGGAGTCAGAACGATGATCAGACGTCTGCTCTGTTCCACGCTGCGAGCCAAGTCCTCAATGTAGGCTGGGAGGAGACAGACAAGGAGACAAAGTGAAGTTACAGAGGGGTGCAGATTATAATGAAGTGAGGATCAAAATATTGTCAGCGTCTTGCAATTTACTTTTAGAAATAGGTATAAAATAAAAATCCCAAAACTATGGAAAGTAAATATGTTCCCATTATTGCCAGTACTGCTGTTTTGTCATTATTACTTACATTAAGTTTTACTGAAAACATAATAACATAATAGTGTCGATGTCAATGACAAGGTATCTTTTTTGTTCTTTACATAGGTGTAGCTGCAAAGGACTACTGGGGATAGATAAAACAGACTGCCATAAAAATAAGGTAAAAGAGTATGCTCTTGCTTTTAATATTTCACTGAAAAAAAATCCACCTCTAGAGCAGTCTGACACCTCATGTCTCATGAGTTCAACCTGTACAGAGAGAATGATGTAAAACAGTGGTTATATGGACTTTTGCACTGTAACTATTTCCTGTTAAACGACAGCTGGGTGCAGTGAACTGTACAGCCTTCGTCCTCCTCATCACAGTGAAGGTACCCAGTTTGGTACTGTGAGTAAATAAAACAGCTTCAGTGTTGTTGGTCGGTAAGTTGCCAAACACATCTTGACTTCAGCTCAGTTGACTTCAGATGGCCGCTAAGATATGAACTTGATATCAACCTTCTCATCTTTGGGCAAAAAGCAAAGAAGTACAGAGTATATCTCAAAATGTGACCATTTCTTTAACATCTGTTTAGTGCAAAAAACTCTTATGTCACTTTTTGTGATACACTCAATGGACATAAATCCATTAAAGATTCAATATCTTTAAATGTCTAAAATCAACTCCTAATCCCAACATTTGACCAGCTTTGGCTTTCGAAAGAAATTTTGGTCATTTATATTAATGAGAAAGCATCGAGGTGCTGGTAGGTGTATTTTGAATTTTGGTGAGAGCCAGGCTAGCTGTCTCCCCTTGTTTCCAGTCTTTATGCTATGCTAGGCTAAACACCTCAGATATTACACAGTGTGAGAGTGGAATCATCTGACTTGGACAGAAAGCCACTAAATACATTTCTACAAATGCTGAATGATTCCTTTAGTCGTGTATTGGTTTCTAAAAAATGTAAAATCTTACATTTTGAGTTAGAGAAAATTATTGAACTTAACCTTAGTATGTAGGCAAACCTCCCTACAGTACATGTTATTACCTGCCTTCTTTTGGCTGGCGTTCATAAACGACTGGCATGACTGTACAGCAGAGTGACAGAAATGCTTCTGCAAGAGTTTTGACTGACACAGTGAAGTCAGCTCTTAAATGGAGATCAGAGTTGTGCTGATAAGCCACCATCAGCTTTAAGGGAGGAATATGTGAAGTTGAGGGTGAGATGTGAAACATGTACGTGTCAATGTATGATGTATGTATAGAGGCAAAAATGCAGCTTTGAATGCCTCTTTTTCATCCTCACTGTGGTGCTGTTGCGTCATACCGAGCTCAGTGGAAACCCTAACGATCTCATTTCAGATTATTTCTTTGTGACATCCTGTTTTTTTTTGGAATGTGCGTCACTGAAATTGCTCATTATTTCTCAAATTTGTAGTTACTGAAAATGCATGATAACCGTGTGCTCTGTGAACAACAGACTCTCTCTCTCTGTATATCTCTCTCCACCATCTCTACACTTGCTAACTAAATTAATGACAGGGACTCTCCAGAAACACATTGCAATTTCACGCTCAATTTGAGGGGCACAAATAGTACAGACCATCCCAAAATTCACTGCCTTTCTTTCTTTTCATTCTCTGGTTTAATTTTCCATCTCTCTCTTTATCTTTCACTCTCTGCCCCTCACACTTAACCTCCGCCTTCCCTTTCTCTCCTGCCCTTCACTTCCTCTTCCTGCTCTCTGTTTTGGAGGATTATGTAAATCAATTAATGAAATAACACAAACCAATGACCCCGTCCCCACCTCTTTCCGTCCCTGTTGTTTATTTCTCGCTCTCTTGTTAATTTCGAAGGGCTAATGGAGTGGATAATTGAACGGTGTATTTTGGGTCGCATTGCCGTGTTGCTCTGTCAATGGCTTTGGTGAGCATTGAAAAGGCACCTCTCTCTGTCTCTTTGATTCACGCACTCACTCAGTGTATTTTTCACACTGCCTGACCTTTAGTTCATACGCAGCCCAGACAGAGTTATGTGTGCAGTTATGCACGGTGGACATTTGTTTTTAGGATGTTTTCAGGGCACAGAGAGGAAGCCTCGATTTTAGAAGGAGGAAGTATGACTTTCTCATCTGTTTTCAGGAGGCTGAGGGCAGACTATGTAGAGCGTGGTAATTCATTATGAGCCATATTTAAGTCAATTTATTTATGTATTTGAGGAGAAAATGTTAAATAATGCAAAGAACACACATTCAGTTCTTACTTTACTTACCACATTATAATGTCTGTTTGTGTCTGGACAAATAATACCATAGCTACAGAAATAGTTGATATACATGGTCAGTGAAGTCCAACCAAAGTATATCTAAAACTACAGTGAATGACTTATTTAGGGCACTCCCATGTTTGATCAGTTACTCTTATTTGTGTATCTCAAACTGGGAGTGGAAACATAAGAAAGTGTTGCACGTCACTGCTGTCATTTGTTAACCACTGCCAAAAGACAGGATGGGCCATCCATACTGTAAGGGTTGTAATGTGTACGTTATTGTATTCATATACTAACCTAATAATTTTTTAAAACAAAGTTGAAAAGAGCTTTGCAGAGGGACAGAATTAATGGTATTTGAATTGTGTGTTCATGGTAGAGCATACTGTGCTATGGGCAGTGGCCTCATTTTGTACACCTTAGATAGGTGCGTCTTGACAGTATTGTCATAAATTTTTTACAAGTACTTGCCTATTTATCGTCTACCAGAAAGCCGGGTTGATGAGAGCAGTGAGACTAAACCATATGTGGCAAGTTTCAACCAAAACAAAGAGCTGAAAGATGCTTCAACACTCTGTAGAGCTGAAGGACGATGTAGTCAGGTGAGCTCATCTTCACTGCCTGTCACTGCTTTTACGCTACATGTAGATAGTTGATCCATGGTTTTTAATAACAAGTAACATATTGATTATTGGGTAACACTTTATTTGACACTATATATAACGCATTATAAATGCATTTATAATGCATTATAATGACATTATAGCACTGTATAACTATAGTTATAAACACTCATAAATGATCATAATGCTTTATAGCAATAATCATAACACACTATAAAGCATTTTATCATCACTTATAAGGTCAGGTATTATAATACATTATAACTGTTGGCAACTCACTGACAATTCCCACATAGATAATGCATAATACATATATTTATGATATGCTTATAAACGTGTATAACTATCATTATAAACACTCATAAATCATCATAAGGCTTTATAACAATGAGCATAACACATTATAGAGCATTTTATAATGGCTTATAAGGTCAAGTATTATAATACTTCATGATTGCTGGTCCCTTGCTAACTGATTTTAAATACATTTATAATGTGTTATAGAGATAGGCGTCAAATAAAGTGTTACCGATTATTGCAACAAATGTTGATTATTGCAGCTTTAATGATCCTTCTTATTGAACCAATCACCAAGAAAGCACTGCACATATGTTCACAGAAACAGATACATGTGGACATGTTATGCAGGTGTAAGAATGCGCCTGTGTGTCTGGATAAATTTTAAATGTACATTTATGTGATAAACAGTCGTATGAAACATTACTACATTTCAATATAAATGCTCCATTCACTGTCCCTGCAGCTGGCAAGGCCATGAGCTTAACAGTGATGGATGAGTATGTGTGTGAGTGTGTGTGTGTGTGTGTGTGTGTGTGTGTGTGTGTGTGTGTGTGTGTGCATGTACTAAAAATAATGAAAAATCCGTATATTACATTGTATCATCCTTTTCTCCTCTCGGCACAATGCCCTGAAAAGCTGTCTTGAATTTCACAGTGCATTTGTGGTTGTGAGCATCTGAGGGCAACAGCTGCAACACACACCGCAAATCACTGACACTGTCCGGTGAAATCTATCCTCAAACTAAGCTATTTCAGTATATAATAAAAAGAATGGGGATACATAGACAGACAGACTGATGGTGTGTGAGCACATATGTATGGCAGTCAGGGATATGTTTTCCCCCTTTCTGTGTGTGTCAGTGATGGAATTGTGTCTGTGTACACCTGTGTGTGTGTTTGCATATGCGTGTGTGTCAGGTCAGAGTGGTGACAGATAACAGCAATAACGGCCATATCCCCCCCCTCCACTTGGAGAGAGAGTGACACATTACCCCAGAAATGATGACAAACACTGTCTGTTTATGTGTGTGTCTGTGTGTTCTGTGTCAACTGTATGCTTCCTGTACAGAATGTGTGAACATTCGTTGATGTGAAAGTGAGACCGAGACACAAGGTAGATTGAGGAAGACACAGATTGTGTCTGTGTTAGTTTCATAGGAAGGTGAGAACACGGACTCGTGAGAAAGTATGTCTGAGGTAGAGCGACATTGTGTAGTTATGTAATGCTGTCTGGTGTGTGTGTGTGTGTGTGTGTGTGTGTGTGTGTGTGTGTGTGTATACACATGGGATGTTCACCTGAGATCATACCCAGATATGTTTGTGTCTGTTTGTAACTGTGTTATGATGAAGATGCACATACATTCTTATTTATTCTGACAGAGTGATGAATTCTGGGTACTGGGGGCTATAATGGTCCACAGAGAGAGGGACAGGATGCCTGTGTGTGTGGTGGGGGGAGGGGGAGAGGAAAAGGTAAGGTCGACAGACAGATACATAGATGGATAGATATACTTACTACTGCTGGGTATTAGATCTCTGTCTGGTATAAACAGCTTGTATCCATAATGTTTCTCTAAAACGTCCGGCAGGATCTCCAGTGCAAACGTCTCCTCATCACTGCTCGTCCTGCTGGGGAAGGGAACAACAATTATGGCCCCAGATTCAAAGTCAAATCCAAAACCATCAGCAAAATGAGAAGCTGTTGGTGGCTGTAACTGCATTTTACCAGTTCTAAATTAACATCAATACACAGATATGTGTCATGTGAAATCATTTAGCCTCACGTGATGCACTGTTTTTTGTGACCACACTTCACTTAAAGCCAACAGTGATGAGCTCGCACAGCTTTCACTGTGAAGCAGCTACAAAAAGCATTGAGTTATAGTTGGTGTGTTCAGCTTAGCTTAGTTCAGTTTGGGTTAGAGGGAATATTGTGGAAAAAATGCTTATTTGATTTCAGTATGGATCTGGAGCAGAGAGATGGTAATCTTAGCTCTGCATGCATTCTAGAAGATTAAGATTAATTAACACATTTTAACATGACAGAAATATGAAAAAAGACAATTTCTGGTTTTAGGGGAGGTTACGATGTGTAACTGTTTCTGGCTCCAGTGTGAGTTGGCAGAGGCCTGTGTGCAGGCACAATGTAACCAAACCTGGCAATCTCAAAGTAATGACACAACACTGATGCTGTGTAAAACCATTGTGTCTGCCTCTTGTTTGCCAAGAAATAGTTCCAGCAATTCCAGCAACGCCCTCTGAAACCACAAAATTTGTTTTTTACATCTCTGTTTGTGTGTGGATTAAACAGACTAGATCCAACATGTTAATCAGTCAGCTTTAGAGGGGCTGGTGTGCATAATTTCTTTTCATAGTTTCTCACTTTGGAGGCAAACTGTTTACAGTTTCTTCCAGTTTTTGTGCTGAGCCAGCCATGGCATGACTCCAGCTTCATAGTTCATGCACAGGCATGATCACTATCACTCTTCTCGTCACACTCCCAGAAAGAAAGTGAGTCACTGTGTGTTGTTGAACTTCCCCTTCTAGCAACTGAAATGTTTTTTAATCTACATTTACACATTAACAAGCCTTACGAAACATAGCTTGTTAATGTGCTCTGAAGGGAGGGGGGTGTTTGTTAGGGTGATGAGTTCAAATCTTAACTGTCACCTTTAAGACATATACATGTGTTCAGAGGTGACTGACCTGCCCAAAGAGTCCAGGTCGACTTTAGTATATGACAGATAGGCATCATACTCCTTATTATCTGTGTGGAGAGAAGATAGAAAGACAGAAGAGTGAGTAGAGAACATCAGTACAGGGCAGGCAGACATCTCTTTGAAAATAAGTCAGTTTGACTGATCGTGAGCTGCTGCTTCACATCTCTGGTTATATTTACATTTCAAAAAATGGAGACAACTCAGAGTGATATGAAATCAATAGGGTGGTCTGGTACAAATACATTTAAGATTTAAATGCTATTCATCTGATGTTGTGATTCTAATATTATGCTTTGTTAAACTTAAAACGCACCATTTATATTTACACTCATGTGTCAGGACGTTCTGAATTACTGTTCTTTCTGATCATTTCTACAAGCAGAATTGTAACTAAAGAGGATCAGCAAGTCATGTCTGGGGCAGCACATCTCGGGAATACCCTGCTGAGGAAAGCAGGCTGACTCAAGACTTTAATTTGAATTCAGAAATTGGACATTTATTTGCTCTGTCAATTTCACTTTTGAAACGTACTGTGCAAAATGGAGTTCATCATTATCCCATCAACGGATGACGATGAGAAAGAAAAATTCACCCGATCAATTGAGAAAACAAATGCTCTTTCGCTTTGCGGCTTTGTTAATGGCTTTTTTCGACTTGATTGAGTGTTATTGTATCTTTTGTTCTTTTTATTGCTTCACCAACATGTTTCCATTCTAACTTACTCACTTATCGAGTGTGAGTGCTGCTGTCAAACACGTTTGTAGTTCCCTGCTCTGTCTTGTGTAATATGTATGTTGATCTAACCTCTGTTTGAACGCTGATGTTGTGTTGGAATGCAACACAAATGCATGCAAACAGGCGTACCATCTTCAGTTTCGTCGCTCCCAAAGTGTCTCCTGTAGCACAGCATGATCTCCAGGTTGTAACATTTGTAAAGCGCCGTCAGGACTCCCAGCAGCAACAGTATGACCCCCAGACCACCAGCCAGCTCCAGACGATACATATCTACAGTCAGAGAGACACAGCAAGGGGAGGAGTGCAAATAAATCCATGAGATTTATATCAGTTATTGTTCAAAGGATCACTGAAGGCGAAGTAAAAACAAAATAATCATATTTTCTCCAATATGTCAGACTTTGAACACTGTATTACTGAAGCTCAGTTTTGTTTGTGTTGATTTTCTTCTGTGCCTTTCACACACTGGATTTGCTCACGTCTGAGCATGTGAAGTCAATCCACGACAATTTGACTGGAGGAAACATAAAAAATGAAATCTGAAATTACCTTCAGATTGGCAAATTTTCTAAATCGGCTAGTGCGACCGAAACTCATTCAGTCACACAAATAAACATTCACAGAAACAGAATTGGTTGTGGCTGACGTTTATTATTTTTTGATGAATCCCAGCTGCACTAAGAGGCTTTGTTAACAGTCTGCCTAACATTCCCACCAGTGAAGCACACTGAATCGACTGAATAAGGCACAGAAAGACACACAGAGACACACTGAACCAAATGTGTGAGACATGTTAACATGACTTCTGTAAAATCAAAAACAAAACAAAACAAATCAAACTGGTTGTCAAGAACAACCAGAAGAAGCTAATTATAACGTTGATTTGCTTCATTTGCTCATATAGAAATTGACTTTGGACTTGGACTCTTCTACAGCGGCGTCTGGGGTCAGAGACTGAATGAATATCACAGTTAAACATTCAATTAAAGCTCCATTAAGCACAATTTTGATGTCAGTGTTTGAAAGAAATGACTCCCTGTGATGTGAGAGGGGCAGGCCAGAAGTGCCAATCCAACCATGCATCAACAGACCTCTCTGCAGCTCATTCATCGCTCGGGTTCATCGGCCCGTCTGTTTGAACCAAAGCCAAAGTAGCACATTTAACAAAGCTGAAGAAAGACAGACACTTCAGTGTAAAGTTGGCAAAACCACAGAGTTATAACACTAGTGAATATAGGACTTATATCAACAGGTGGAAAAAAGAGGATGTGTTGCTCTGTTTCTGCTGCACACACAAATAAAGTGGGCAGTTTTTTTTTTACTAACTTGTAAACCACAGCAAGATAACAGGTTTATTTTAGAAAAGGGCCACTGAGTTTGTTATGCAGTTTTTCTGCACTCCTCTCTCAGTTCTGTCCAAATCTAAATGCTAAGATGAATTGAAAAGATACAAGTCAAGACATAGCTCATCAAACTGACCCAGTAATGTCAGTAATGTCTACCTTTACTACTAAAGCTTGTTAACATTAGCTAACATTAGCCACCATAAGCTACTGATCAAATGAGACCAACTTGCTAATTCTTTCTGACATATACTCATTTGTAAACAGTACAAAGACAATATATTTAATGTCTGACCTCATCAGCTTCATTGATTTTGGGAAAGGATCTGTGAAAGTTGTGGAATAATCCAAAAACATCTGTTTCCACAGGTAAACCGGTTCATTGGTAACAGGTGATAGTATCATGACTGGGTATGAAAGGTTCATCCGGGAAAGACTCTGTCGTTCACAAGCAAGAATGGAGAGAGGTTCAACACTTTGTCAAACACATGACTGGATAAAGGAGATTATTACATGGGCTCAGGAACACTTTGTAAAACCAATTTTGGCAAACACAGTTTGTTTGAATTGACTGAATTCTGTTTTTATTGTTGTTTTACAAAGCATCACACCTTTTTTCGAATTAGGCTTGTACCAGACCAACTAAAGCTGTTTCTGTAAAACTCTTGTGTGTATTGAATTGAGCAGGTGTGCCATTATTGCTTGTGAAATAAACTTTTAATTTGTAAAAAGAAGAATGTGTTATTTCTTTTTTTTCAAACGACACAGTCTCACTTTACTTGTATGACTTTGCTTAAGTTATGGGTTATTATCTTCCAGTGCATAGTCATACATAACTGTAGTCCATCACCACTGAAACATATAAGGAAGCACCTGTTGGAGGCGGGAAGTTCCAATCCAATTCACGTTTGCCGAATCAGTCAGTTATACCTCACCCTTTAAGTGTTTCTTTTTGTGAAAGTAAAGCACCCTTTGAAAACTCTTTTAACAGAGCATAAATGAAACTTTTGTGTGGTTTGTTCAAACATGTTTTTTTCAAGCATGTTTGCCTACTCTTTGACTCATCGTGGTTTGTCAGTTCAAAATGAGCTCATTGTTGCCACTTGTTACTGGTGGGATAAAAACACCCCATCTTGTATTTGCAGACAACGACAGATGTGTTGTTCGTCTTTCAGCCACTGGAGGCAGAGTGATCCTGTTTCTGGCTACACTCAAAAACGTCACACAAATGAGAGATTTCTGCTACTTTGGAAGTGTTTTCACGCTGTAAATTACACTTATACAAGAGGAAAGGTTTCATAGAGGACGACTATCTAAAATGAGATTTATTGATGATTTTGGTGATGCAAGTGTTTGATGCTGGTCTTACGGTGTAAGTTAAAATGACCAAAGGAATCACCTGTAATTCTGTTTAATTCAAGAGACCTGTGGATTATAAATTGGCAAAAAAGACAAAGTCAGCCTCAACACAAAGTACGACACCTTAACTGAGACAGACAGATGACCTCACGTCAGCATGCTAGACATACACACATTCTGAGATCATGTATGTGTGTGTGTCTGTGAATGATAGCGCTATCATAGGCAATATGAGTGCATGGGAGATTAATGGAACATGGCTGGTGAATGACACCATGGGAAATATGATCTATTACTATCTCACTCACAAGTTCACTCACTCACACACACACCACACCCACACACACACACAGAGTCTTTACTTATGTCACTTTTGGGGAATTTACATAGACATACATTCATTTCCTGGAGATTAACCTGAAGGACTACCTGACCTTAACCCAAAGATAATCTTAACCTAAACTAACTTTTGTCCCAAATTGCACTTGCTGTCCCAAATCAACTGGTCTTGAGTCAGGTGTCTGTCCCCAAGTTGGACATAAGTGAACACACACACACACACACACACACACGCGCACACACACACACACATACACACCAACTTCACAGCAACTTTTCCTGGAACCGCTTCATATTATCGATTTATCGATTAATCGATGTCATGGCAGGGATAATAACTGTAACCACATACTGTTGCAGAGCATGAATTTGTGAGACGATGAATATTCATGTGATTGGATAGTGCTTTTTTACAGTATAATACACTATATGCAGAATCTTGTTTCTTTATGGATGCAACGTAAGGATCTGAGAATCTGAGGCTTTCAGAATCAGTGACGTTTTAAATGTCACAACCTCTTTTTATCTTTTGATCAATGCTCCATAAAATGTCTTACCTGTATATTATTATTATTAATAATAATTGTGGTAGTAGTAGTAGTACTAACAATTGTTATCAGCACTTTGTACCTTAGTGTCAAAAAGGGCATTTAGACCCTACTGGACCTGTGCGTCAACATAGACAGGATTTTAGTGCCACCTGGAGCACAGCGCCACCTACTGGTCCAGTGCACTGATAAGAAGGAAAGAAAATGCTCTCTCACTACTATATCATCTAATTTTGCTTGGCTTTCATAAACTCATAACTACTTTTTTTATGAACACATTTTACATTTTGTGTGAACATGGTACATACAGATACAGAGGTAGGTACTGAATGATATAAAAGTTGTGGCACAAATATCATTGTTTCTTTGGACAAATTCATGTGATCTGAATCTCAAACATTTAAATTGTATTAGACTTGAAGAACCATGCAAAATTGAGCTGTTAGTTTCTTTGTTCTCTTGTCAGTTTGTTTGTAAGATCAACATTCAGTCTGCACCTACAGCGTCTGTACCTCTTACGTGTTACTGTTCATTTGACATTTTAACTGTTGGAATCAATCAGAGATTTAGTCCCTGTAAAGATTTACAATCATGAGCTGAATTTTAATGAGAGGACTCTATAATATAATGGTAGAAATGCTTGATTTGATATTATGGTTATTTATATATGTAGTGGTCGAACAAGTATTGAGATCCTTGCTGTATTATTAAATACTGTATAATATTAATTAATACTTTGCTCTGAAATATAGTGATGTAGACAAATAGCACCTCAGTACTTGAGCAAGTGTACTTACTTAAATCTAGTCACTCTCTGTTATGGACTTTTTTCTCCTAGTATTTTTTCAGTTGTGTAGTTTGCTACACTTGTTATTAGCAATTGACATATGTCTGTATCTACTGTTGATGTCATTTGTGGCATGTATAATTGTTCTATTTTATTATGATCTCATGCATGCTATTAGCCTGGGGACAGCCCTTCTGGTTCAAGTCTTAAACTGAGTGACATAAGAGAATTTTAAGGACAAAGATTGAAATGGGTTAATGTTCTTCTTGTCTTTGAAACAATCTCCCTCTCCCTCTCCCGCACCTGCCTTTTTATTCTCCACCACACTATATAATCTGTGTGAAGTTACCACATTTCACCAGTAGACGTCTCTCCAACTCTACTCTGAGCTGCTACACCACCTTTACTTCTACAAGGAGACACTATGTAGTGGAGAGAGGTGGGACAGTGGCAGAATGGGGGAGAGGGAGGGAGAGATGGAACGGCGGTCCAAAGGGGGAAGAAAAATAGTGAAATTTAACTAATTGCCAAATATTTGCTCTACAGTAAAGTGAACTCAGATTGCTTCCATTAGTAATGAGACCCATTTACAAACCTCCGCCTCTCTCTCTCCATCTCCCCCTGCCTCCATCCATCCCTCTCTCCTTCCCCTGTGTTCCTCTTTTCCTCTCTCTGTCCCCCCCCCACTCTATCACCGCTCCCCCTCCATCTATCTTTCTCAGATATTTTCCATTAGTAATGAGTCACTTGCCGTCGTCTCCAGATATCAGTTCACAGGAAGATGGGAGCCGAATTTGAACGTTGAATTTTAAGCATGCTTTTTACTTATTAGGCATAAGAAGAGGAGTCACTGGTAATGGCGGTGTCGGTGTCTGCATGCGTGGGGCGGAATAAAATAAAGTAAATTTCAATGAGATTTTACATAACTTTTATCCCTGTCATGCTCTTCGCCTCTTTTTTTTTCTGTCTTTCAGTTTTCAATTTTCTCCCACTGGCTTTATTAGGAGTGTATTTAGCATCTGTTGCCAAAGCAATTTGTCAAAAAACAACATGAATGGTTACGAAATAAAAATAGCCCTAAAGCATGTCTCCCATCTGTCTCATCTTTCAATTCGGAACCACCATGAGATGATGTGAAGTGCCTCAAGATGCAGTTTCTTTTAAGGTTACTAGGAGCTGAAGAAAAAGCTCTCTCGATGCTATTGAAGTGACTAGGAAAAACTCCCACCAAACTCTAGTCAACATAGATTCTAAGTCATATTCTCAGAAACTACAAATAGACAAATAGAGCAAGCCTCAAATCTGTGCTCCACCCACACAGCTGTTCTCAGTTATTTTATCTGTTTATACCTTTTCTCAGACACACTAAGCTTTAATGATGTCTGCTTCATTCTCCTGTTAGTTTTGTCACTCTTGTTAGGGTGGGACAACTCTCACTTTTGTCTTTATTATTTGGTCATTAAAGCTGGAAACCTCACGTGACCTACATGAGCAGAGGTCAAGTCGGCCAGAATGAGTAAAACAGCTGTGTTGGCATGTAGGGCCTTTAAAGACATTTGAACATCAACAGTTCCAAGACATCTCTGATGAAGATCTTCCCATATGATTGAAAGCTATTAAATTGACTGTGTGTTAAGATATTTTCCCGAAGAAGCTACTTTACAAAACCAAGTCTTTTTAGAGAAAAGTGAAACTTTTTTGGAAAAGAACAACATTAAATCGACATTATCACTCAATGACTCCATTTACTCTTTTAAATTTCAAGTGTCTCATATCTGGACAAAATCTGGATAAGATATGAGACACTTTCATGTACACTTATCCACATCTCTGTTGGCCAGATCACAAATCTGATCCCATCTGTCTTGCTTCTCCCAGGCTGTGAGTAAAGAGGGTCTTTGGTAAATGCCAAAAATACATGACGAAGAAAAATCTTCACACAACTGCACACTAGCCGTTAAGTTACAAAATAACAAGAGACAGGGAGGAAGGCGGCTAATTTCAGTGTAACTTTGGCTGTTGTGAGTGGTTATTTGTACAGGCCGCTTGCTGACATAGCTACACTCGGGAAGAGAGAAGATGTTCACACCTTAGAGAAACTGATGCATTTACACCTTTTCAACATCTGGCTTGAATGCCTCTTAAACCCCCTCCTGAGGTGGTTTGAGCAATCAGATTGATCAAAGCTTCCCGGATGCATTTGCACGTTTTTGATATGCGACAGCTATGAAATCGGTCCAAGAGGTGTAAATGGGATTGAAGGGAATGTTTGGGGCTGTATCTAACTTCCTCATCCCAAATCAGTCCTCGCTACAGTGACTAAATCTCTGTGTTTTGCCTCTAGATGTCTGCAGTGAGCCCGACAGAAACCTTTGAGTGACATCAGGGAAACCATGTCTTCCTCGAGTCGCCGTCTGTCCTTCTGCTTGTCATCTTCTCTCAATCCCTCCTCTTTCCTGTCAGCTCTTTCCCTCCCTCCATTTTTCTTTCTAGTAAGGCTCTCGTCATGGTGGCTGAAGGCGGCTCTTTCTGCTCTGCCAGTCACAATAAGTGGATGTGTGCGGCGTGTGCGGCATAGGTGTGTGCGTCTGTGTGAGTGCATGCGTGCAACATAGATGCATCAACCCATTACCTTGGGTCGTTGCAGGGTGAGAGCACACCCTAATTCAATCACACGCACAGTGCATGAAATCAAGCTTTGATAACTTGTGCTAACTTAGGACAACTTGTGCTTTGTTTAGGCTGTCATGTTGTGTTCAGGAGCCCGAATGCGACCCTATTAGCGTCAAGGCTTCAGGCCAGGAGGCGCTGGGGCCATCTGCTGGCTAGTCAGCCCTGTTAGTGAACTTTTACAATAGTAGCCTCTTGTAAATGTGGAAATTATAAATGACTTTGCTTGTTCGAATTGTTTTCTTCAGTTCAATTCTAAAGTTAATACTATTTGGTTAGTTCATTTCAATGAAGTATTACTGTCTTTAGTTCAGTCTCTTAAACTTAAAATTCAATCTACAGCTGGTTCAGCTCAGAACAAAACTAGGTCTGTTTCAGCAACCACCTAATAGTTCTATGTTAAAACATTTTCTTCATACACTGAACGCCTCAAGCCTACAACACAAATTTGGAAGTTTGTTATTGAACTTTTCATGAACTTTTGAACTGAACTCCTTTTGCGTGCTTTAAAGCAGCATTTATAGATTTTCTTGGCCACCTAATGCCGGCAAGAACATTGACCTCCTGTCGCTTTGTTTTATGGCACTTATCCAGGTTGTTTTGTCCTGACTAGATCCTTGCTTGTGTTGTATGTACCCTCAGATGTGCGTCGCTTTGGTTAAAGCATCGGCTAAATGAAATTGTAGAATTGTCACCTTATAAATCTGTTCCACCAAATGTGTTCGCAAACTGAACGGAAACAGCCAAGTCATGGGGCATAAAAACAAAACAGTCATAAAGGTTGTCGGTTCATACACGTTACACATTAGCTCAATATGATGTATATGATGTATTAATCTACAGCTTCTTATTTTCTGATTGAAAAGTGTGTGTTGTTTTTGTCGTATGTTGTGTAAACTGAGCTGATATTAATGTTCTTGCCTTTGCTTACTGTGAACCCTGAGCCTGCTCTTACGGTCCTTCTGCTGAGGCACCGATTTCTGCTCCAGCTGATGCACAGAGATTCCCTCATTCTTTAGATAATGTCATCAAGTTTTAAATATATCTGAAAATATCACCACACTTCTATGGAAAATGTAGTATTGGTTGTAATCAATCTTCCTCAGCTGTCTCTCTCTCTCTCTCAGTATCAGAAAATATACTGGTGTTTTGAGGAAGATAACACAATTAAGTTTGCAAAAGAAAAAAGAAAAAAAAGAAAAAGAAATCAAGGTGCTGACTGATGAGCTAAAACGCTTGTTAGGTTGACAGAATAATAATAACGGCGCTGCAGGTGGTGAGTTACAGTGAATGGGGACTCGTTTCCAGGTTAAAGCTATTATCTCGCGCTCATTTCCTTCAAGTCTATATTGATCACAGAGAAGGAGATGTAGACAAACAGAAGCAGACAAGCAGGAGTTTGAGGCTTTGGAACAACTGCTGTTAGACTGCTAAATTGAGAAATGCATAGGAGGGAATAGAGGAAAAAGAGATAAAGAGACAGAAAGGAGAAGGAAGAAGAGTGTGTTAGAACAGTGTTCAGAGCAGATTATTTTGAATCAACAGGAAACAGGTATGTGAGAGACACACACACACAAACCCACACAGATTCACACAAAACACCTACATAGACAGCAGCGCTCCAACCTGCACCCTAATCCAAAAGAGAACCCACACACACACAGTTTGCTGGATTTTGGGGAGATCTCGTTTGAAGCTGACAGAGCAGCTCCACACAGAAAACTCTGCTGCTGTAGGCGCAGCTAACAGGAATACTTTCAACGTGTACTGATACCGACTTCAAGTTCCAGCTGCTCGTCTATTCCACCGTGTGTGTGTGTTCCTTCACACTGCATGTATGTATGGTGAAGCGCTCTCTCTCTAAAATGCAGCACTGTGCTTTTAAACAATCCAATTACACTTAATGCCTCCCATGAGAGGGGGAGCGTATGTGTTTATGTGTGTCAGGCCTGATCACACACATGCACACACGCATGCGGAATAAGCTGTGTAGCAGCGCAGCCTATTGCTTCAGTGTAAAGCTTTGTATACAAACACACAAGCGTACACACACGCTTTCTTGTATTCATCCAGGTAATTACAGTGTGGAGTAATGACGACCCTACATTTCACATCCTGACCCCCTCTGGAGGTGTATGTGTGTCTGTGGGATCCCTTGTGCGTGAGAATCCCTAGGGTGCTAGTTAAGTATAATAAGATAGATTTGACACCCAAGGCATTCAGCGCGAGTCAGATGGTGAGAGAGAAAGACCTGTTTTTAGTCCTCCTCTCTCTCCCTCTCCTGATGTCTCTTCTTTTCTCTTTTCCTCTTAACTTTGTCTCTCCCAATTTTCTCCAACACCCCTCACCTTCCCCATCTTTATCTCTCGGCCTGCATCTATTATTTCTCCCTTGTTCTCCATGTTTTTGCCCCATTCTGTCTCCCACCATTTCTGCGCCTGTTTATCTCTTTTCACATTCCACCAATTCTCCCTGTCTCTGCTTTTCTGCATTACACACATTTATTTCATATAGTGGGAATTCATGCGGGCTCTTTCTTACCACAGAGATTTGAGGTAACAGAGACGATTCATCTCCTCCTCCAGCGCCGTTTGGCTATTCTGTTTCTGTTTGTCTCTCTAGGTTTCTCTCTCTCTGTCTCCGGGTTGTGGCCTCTGACACAAACAGACCCGTTCTTTCTGCTCATAAGATGGAAAGCAAGATACCGCAGGACTGCTGCAAATGTTTTACAAAGGGAGCTGTGCCCTAATGCATTTTTCAGCTGAATATTTAAAGCAGTAACTAGATCCTGTTTTTTTTTTTTTGTCTCCATCTGTGATGCTCAGCACTTTTTGCTGCTGTGTGTTTTTTTGCACCACACTTTCTGGAGTTCACCTGTCAATCAGACCGAGTGTCCACCTCTGTGACATCTCTTATCTTGGATGTTCTGTTGATCTGTCTGTAGCTGACAGAAAGAAAGTAGCACCGCATCTATTTTGTTACTGTCGGCTGTTTAAGAGCAGCTACCCAAATGTTTGAAATTAAGCTTTGCAGGAGCTTTTACATCTCACACATTTCTTGACGACAGCACGCATTTACAGCCTTAATTATCTTGGAAGCTGTTCACATCCACAAATATTTACTGAGTCATAAAAGTAGCATCAGTTCCTGAGCTGTAGGGGTATTTCTTGTTAACAGATTCATAAAGAGAAATGGAGAATGTCCCAGGTAACTAGAGCAGATACAGTTTTATATTTAGCAAGTCAGGGTAAACAAATAAAGCATTGCATTTGGGACAATGCGCTGTGGAGGATATAAATCCACAACTTGACTACTTGCTTACTGTCTATTTGACAGTAAATGATCTGTGAATATAAATGAATATTCATTCAGTTAATGTTTAACCTGCTCAGAGGAACAGTTTGATATTTTGGGATATATAAGAATAATATAATAAGAACTGAGTTGGATAAAAAGATTGATATCACTCTCATGCGTGTTCAGAGGGGTGGCCAGACAGGGCAGCTGTAAATCTTGGGGTGGCACATCAAAACCAAAAGCCATAACTGTATTTCAGGAATTCTATAATGCTGTTGTAGTATATTACCAGTTGAAACCCATGTCAGTATGACAGTAAAGGAATCGCATACTGATATACTATCTTTACACTAAGCTAAGGTTATTATCCCCTGAGTACAGCTCCAGTTTTTGAGAATGGTATCATAGTTTTCATCTGACTATCAGAAAGAAAGTAAATACATGTATTTCCCAAATGTTTGAACATTCATTCAAGAATTAATGTATGAAATATTTCAGCTTTTTGGCTAATCTTTGATTTGCAACATGGTTTCAGACTGGATCAGTGACTCTCTGGTTGCAAGAGTTTGGCAAATAACTCTTCTAATTAAAATCAGTACAAAGGTTTGGTTTGGTTTATGACTTTCAGTTTAGTTAGGTAATGTTTTCATTCCAGTGTTAACATGGCTTGAAACAGAATCATAAAAGCTACATCCAGGATATTATAATAATTGACAACCTTACAAGACTTACATGACAAATAAATTTGCTCTTGTATACTGTGTGTAATTGTCTTTAGAGAGCAGCAATGGGGTGTCACAGGAATCTGTTCCCATCTAATCCCTGTCCTGCTACACAAAGAAATTTTGGGTGATGACGATGTTGTTGATCACGTTGGTTCGTAGTAGTACAGACAAAATAACACATTTGAAAACACGCTGCTGTTTTGTAATGAGCTGTTTGTGACTTTTATTTTTTATCTATCACCCACCCAGATTTATTGTTCCAGAACAAGTGGCAGTTCATGACATGATAATATGACGGCTGTTTTTTCTACATTTGAGCCACAATTTCTAATGAAAATGTGAGGAAGGAAAGGAAAGGGAGAGAGAGTGTTATCTACCTTTCTTCTGCAGTATAGCACTCCCGCTGCGCTTCCCTATGTGGTTCTCCACATAACAGGTGTAGTTGGCCAGGTCTGCTTCCTCCACAGCATCAAATGTTAAGGACAGCTGCACTTCCTTCTCCCCTAAATGCTCCCTTAAAATCCTGAACAAACACACAAAGGGAAGACAACAATCAAAGACCGCAAGAACACATCTTTTCCACAAATTTACTCTTTAAAGGAAGACAAGGAGAACACACTGGATAAAACATATGAAACATTAGACTGATTAGCTGGAGTTTCCTCCCACATTACTCCTTGAATATAAGAATGGAAATGAGAGAGGCAAGAAGAGTAGGAGAGGGAATGAGAGAACAGGGAAAGAGGTAAATATGTGTAAGTCTTGGAGATAGTTGGGAGTCCACTCCACCAAAAGCTGCAAAATGAGAACGAGAAGGGAAAAGTGAGAGGAGAAAGGAGACGTGGAGCAGAGCAGAGCAGAGCATGGTGCTTTGATGAAAAAGGAGGACAGAGGAGGCATGTGTAGGAAACACTGGCGACAGCTGGAAAAATCCTCTCTCCTTATGCTGAGGTCATACTCCTCTAAAAGCCTGCGAGGTGAAGGAGGGCGAGACTGAACTGATGTTTGGGTCACGGCGTGCACCTTAAAGCCTGATCTGAGGTCAGACACAGCCGTAACCAGTGATATCTGAGATCAGACACAACGGTCCTGATATTGTAAATCCATGCACAGACGGCCCAGCAGCATCGCAGGTTGGGAAATTTCTCCCATTCTGTTTAATGTGTATGTGATAATGTGTTCATTTCATTTAATGTATTCAAATTCATTTATTTTTTAAACAGATCTTCTTTTAGATTTGAATAATTTAAATAAGTTAATACCTTAATTAGCAATTTCATTTTAACAAACTGTAAGTCACACATGGTCATATTGATGTCTCTGCTCATATTCATTGTTGTGAATCACATTAATATTTCATGTGGCTTTGAAACTATGCCAACACAATGTTATTGCCTCTTCTTGTTCTTGTTGTTACAGTTAGTGAATGCCAGTTTGAATGTCATGTGCTTCTTGGAGCGTGGGCGTTAATTTTAGAGATGAAATGCACAATGAACTAAACACTCAACTAAACATCTTCTGATTGGCATAATTTTATCACTACTACTATAACAGAGGCTTCAAGTCTTTGTTACTGCAACATATTTCACTATTGTGCAGCCCTGCTACCCTCAGCTTGTCAAACTTTCCTCTCTATCAGTGCACCTAAACAGTTTCTAATGACAGATATAATTTGTGGCACCTTTTGAAACAATGGGCCCTTGATTTCAGACAAATGCAGGTTTCTCATTTTCAGCCAATGATCAATATGGGCTCACATTAAAGACCTATGTAAGGGGAAACTCCATCGCTGGCTGAGTTTTTATTGTTTCTGCCAAAAATGAGAAACCTGCAAAAGTTGGCATCCTCACCATTTAATGAGCTACAATTACACTTAACTATACAATACAGCTCGTACGGTGGTAAGTAGCACATTTTAATAAAACCTGTAATATGTTAATAATGTAGTTATCTAATGATACATTAATGTTTTAATGTTGTTTTTTTGGGAAGGGCAACAAAAAGAAACCACCCACCAAACTCTGTCTATATCAAGCAGACCACTTCAACAACCTGGAGAAATCCTTGACAGGCCTGCTGTCTGCACAATCATAGACTCACTCCAGTCACTGTTGCGAAGCTGTTATTGGACAATCATTGTTTAAGGGAGGAGTTTAACGAACATTCAATTACAATGACACTTGACCCTTTCATTTACTTGAACCCCCCTGCCATTAACAAAATCTATCCAGCGGTTCAGACGGGAAGATTATTTTAAAAGCCGGTGTCTTGTGAAGTGAACTCGGTGTCAGCGTCTAATACTTGAGTAATCACAGCTTGAACCTTAGAGGAAATTGTCTTAGACTGTGACAGGACCAGAGAAAATGAGTGTGAGGACTGTGAACTGGGACAAATCCGGACAGGCTTTTGGAGTGTCATGTGGGCGATGACACCCATGTGAAATATGATTAAATATAGAAGGTCTTGTGTCTGCAGCCAAAATTACATTTTTGGATTAAACTGCATTTCAGCATATGTTACAATAGGTGGTGTTATGTACATAAGATCTTTTAAAATATGTAAAGACCACATAACTTTGGGCATGAAAAGGTTATCTAATAGAAAAAAAAGTATTACATTTTCAATTTACATGATGAAGTGGGTGAAATCAAAGTGAATGAAAACCCTGCACAGTTTAAATTGCCTTGCTCTCACAAATCCAATTTTTTGGTAAAATAGTATAATTATATAGCGGTAAAGCGGTCTCTAGAGAAGCCTCCATGGAAAAGTTGTATAGTGAAAACTAAGCAAAAGAAAATCTGTATTCTTTTTAAACAGAATTTTACAGGTTATCAAAAAAAAAGAATGAATGAAAAATATATAATAATGGAGATGGAAGGGGCAAAAGAAGTAAAGTGAAAACACTAATGCTCTCCACCAGCTGAGACCAGCCTGCCTTAGGTTAGCTGTGTTACGGGGTGGTGTGGTTTGAATTTGGAGTGAGTGGCCAAACAAAACCAGCAGACAGCAGGACTTTGGAAATAATGAGCATATCCCGTGCAGAATCAGCATCAGTGTCAGAAAACAGACCAGACAGGACACAGAATTTTGTTTTTCTTCCTCTTCACACAATGTGCAGCTTTGACCTACAGACTGTCCAGATTCTAAAACACACAGGGGTTGAACCATGCAAGAGCTGGCACAGTCCAACAATAGCACGCAGAGATGTGGCAACATGAGTGGTTCAGTGTGGTTCTGTTGGTAATCCACCATTAAACAGAACCATGTCTGTCACTTGAGGCTTTTATCCAAGTGCTTGCATTCAAAAAAATTCAACTCACTTTTAGCATGGGTTGTCACTATGGGAATTAAACTAATAACCTTCTCAATATGAATGTTTCACTTTATTGATTTGGAAACAGACGAGAAAAAAGGCAGAAAAATCTGAATACAGTATTATTACTTTTATTATATTAGTCAGCATTACAGAAAAAAAGAACAAAAATGTCAAAGGTTCCTGAAGAAATACACCAAATGACCTTCTCTTGCTCTCTCATGTGTATCTGGTTCTGAGTGTGTGCATCACTCTGATGTCTACCAGGGCAGAGCATTAGAGGTCACTGTCAAAAGCAGTGACTTGCTAAAATCCTCCTTTTTCTCACCTTCCATCCAATAACTCGCCCCCCCGCCTCCTCCCGCCATCTCTCTCTAATCGATAACTCCAATGCTGTCTTGACATCTGCTATCAAAAGCACTCCTTCCATCCAGTAGTGAATAATGGTTTCTTTGGCTCGTCTTTGATTGTTTATATATAACACTTAACACTGACTTGGATATGCTGTGCTCATGTAATGTTAATGTAAATAAAGACTTAGCAATTAATAAAAGTTACACATGGCTTTACTTAAGTGAAAAACCTCCTCTCCTCCTACTCATCTCAGTATTCACATACTGATCAACCTTACTGCTGCTTTTAACAACTTCAACCTCACCTTTCTTTTCTCCAGCCTGGAAACCTACTTCAGTATCACTGGTACTGCCCCATCCTGGCTGAACTTACATAAAGGATCACTGAAATACAACAGTTCAACTGCACCTGTGGTACTGCACCTATATACCAAGGAGTACCCCAGGGTTCAGTACTTGGTCTTTCCTGTTCATCCTCATCTTGCTGGTAATCCCCTTTGTGGTCCCCACTTCCACTGCTATGCAGATGATGTCAAGCTCTACATAACCTTTGAATCCACTGCAAATACAATTCCCTCCACCCTGACCAACTGTCTGACTAAATGATGAATGCAAGCCAACTTGAGATGAACTCATGACAAATCTTAAATGATCATCACTGGTCATACCATCAACTTCACTGTGCCAACATATACAATGCTGGAGACTATTTCTCTTCTGAGTAGTGAGCATTTAAGCAGAGGGATGGTGTATGTGGGATAGACTCAAAAAAAACATGATCACTGTAATAAAGAAACATGTCACCTGATGAAACTGTGTGAAATTGTGTGTTTTTAATAATTTTTGACAACAATGGAGCTCTATGGCACAGATGAATAAGTGACAGCCAATCAGGCTTTGACTACATAGATAATATTTGTTATCAGGATCAAGTCATTGTTAGTTTTGGTCTGTTGATGGATTTTTTGACAATGAGAACAATACAGAATATCAATTATCCTTGAATGCACTTAATTTCATGCTCCCTTTCCTCACTTGGCACAATGAAAAGCTTTATTCAAGTTTTCATACAAACAAGTATTTTAAAAAAGTTTTTTTTCCTTCTACCTCTATAGTTCACTCTGAAAGAACCTTTAGGTGACTAATTCGCCCCATGGAAAACTAACACTGGCAATTTTAGATAACTGAAAAAGAGGAGAGAGTTGCAACTAATAATTTAAACCGATGCAGATAAAAGCTCTAGTGAAAAACAAACCAAAACATTAAAACAGTAAGGTTTTGACAGCAGTTGGATTGGACAGCTGATGTGAATTTCAAACAGGTAGAGAAGTCTCTCCACACCACTACACATATGGGCCAGCGCTTCAATTGAAAATGAAGGAAGCACCGCCCTGAGTGGAAATATTGTAATTATGAATTCATTGCACATGAATGAACCATTGAACTACGATAGCTGAGTTGCAGAAATGTTGAGCGGTAGGACGGCACCGAAGCTGCACCAACTGCAGTGAAACTAATGATACTGCTCATATTTATTATGTTGGTGGTGTGTTTTGGGCATATTTTGACCAAGAAACAGTTGAATTTCTGACAGGCTGTAATTATATCTTCAGAAGAAAATCTGATAACTTCCTGTCCGTCACACATGTTCACAGTTGACTGATTTCTCTAGGTGGTGTACTAATAACAAGGTGAGAGTGTCAACAGTTCTCGCACCTACTGCAGAGTAACAAGAATAGTTAATTAAGGATATTCACATTATCATGGAAACACTGTTCCAATGTAAACAGACAGGGAACACACACAGTTCATGGGCCAGTGCTGCAGCAGGATGGGTGGCGGGAGCCAAACGTGAACAGATTAATGTGCATCACAGCAGGAGTCTGTCTGCTGTAGTGTGATTGTTGAATCTGGAGTAGCAGTGTGATTGGATCAGAGGTGGCCAGAGGACTGGACTGAAAAATGGAGAATTCATCAGGCAAAGGTTAATTTAATGCCACGGGGCATGATTAGTTTCAAGTTTCGACACTCATACTCATGCATGTTCCGGCTCCCTTTATCTACAACTGTGTTTGCCCGAGAGTGAACATTTTCAGAGGTCAGTGAGTGGCTCAGTGGTTACAGCGACCATCCTTCAAACGGAGAACATGGGTTCAAGACCCTACAGGTCAGCAAGCAGCACGCCTGCTGAAGTGTCCTAGGGCAAGACACTGAAGCCCTCCCAGCTTCAGAGCTATTCTGTAGCTGACCTCTGACCTCCCTGTGGAGGGGGAAGGCAAAAGGAGTTCCCTTTAGGGAAGAATAAACATTTACATTATTATTGGTGTGCCGAGTTGATGACATAACATATGACGGCTTTAGGGTAGAAGAGAACATTTTGTCTCTTTAGAAATGTTTTCTAATGATCACGGCTTAGATTACTTCCAGGTCAGGGTGAGGGGTTTTAGTGCTGATGATAAAATCACAACTGAATTGCAATCGTGTGTCTTTTCCATGTTATAGCATTATTTCTTTTGTAATAGAGCATTACCTCTAAAGTGTGCAGGTTGAACAATTACATGGAAAACTAACATTGCAGAAGGTACATTAATCCATGCAACAGTCTTTACAAACTGCCACTGGCAAGGTGCAACTAGTGCATTTAAGGAAAAACAAACAGGCTTTTTTTTTGCCATACCATGTTGTCAAAATGTCCCTTTAAAAGTAATAAACCTGCAGGTTGTGCTTGACAGCAGGTGAGGAGCTGAACAGGCTGTTTATAATAATTCATGGTGATAACAATGATTTAATCATCATTTCAACATTTTATTTACTACTACACTGTGATTTAATCCTTAAAAACATATTCATTTACAAAGCCCAGGAGGTTAGTATCTCATACCCTGTAATTACTTGTTTCCTCAAATTGGTAACTCATGCACTCAAATCCAATTGCTGAGGAGGTGAAGCAGTGCAGTAAATCTTTCACACAGGGAGATTTTTTGAAGTAGTGGGCTCTGTGTGCCAGCGCTGTAGTGAAGGTAAGCTACTTTATTAATGCCTGGGCAGTGTTGCGAAAAATATGTCCAATAGGGCAAAAGCCACTGGTGGTCACTTTTAAAACAACCTCCCATGTTAGATTTATTTAGAGAGAAAACCAAGGCCAGCAGTAAAACTATAAGTGTCTGTTTTAAACATCCACTAGAAGCTTACAGCCTTCCTGGTTGAACTTTGACCTATTGTACTTTCCATAGATGTGCACACTCACTGCTTTTCTGTATAGTGAGGGATTATTACATTATTAATAAATAAACAAATAAAGTATATCTATCTATCTATCTATCTATCTATCTACTTTTGCTTCTGAGTCTACATGAAGTGGTAGCTAAACTGTAGATAATTAGTACATTAGTGAGTATGTTATCATGCACTTCATCAAATCAAACAACCATACATACATACAGTCAATGGAGAGAGGTACAAAAATAAAACCCAGATTGGAATAAATCATGGTGTTCCCTTGATGCTACCATGCACAGTTTTTGATGCTGCTTGATGATTTTGCAACAGGAGCGGCAAAGTTGGTGCAAAAATTAATTCAGTTATTCTGCAGCACTGCAGCACACTACCCCTCTCTCTACCCCTTCACAAAGCCCTACAGAGGCAAAGTTAATACAGCAACTACCACCAAACACTGCTTGCTGCATGTTTGTTTAAGGTCGGTGTCATCCTAAATCTGCAGCTGTCCATGTGCCGGGAAAACCTGTCTCTGCTTCCTGTGATGTATTAGGTGATCTCCTGTGATCTCCACTAAGATTAAAAGAGCATTTATACCATCCTTCTCACTGCTTAAAAAAAAAGATGCATTGAAGAGTGAAAAAGAGACGACACCTTGAAAACAGCAGAATCAGATGAGTCCTGTCTGACACATTATTTGTCCATTGAAGTAAGAAATTCAAAAGCATTATTATTCCTCACCTCAACACTGAACAAGCTGCTGCTTTACAGACGTACAGGCTACTGAAAATGTATCATTTATGATGACCAAAATATAGTGTTATTGCAGATGAACTGTCCCTTTAAGCTACTGGTTTTACACAGTTTAGAGGTAAACTGATCATTGATAAAGCATTTATTTATTACTTTTTAGTTTATTAATGATTGATACATTTTGAAAGTGCTATCCCACGGACTGCACTGTGTGACTGTGAGTGTGTGTGTGTGTGTGTGTGTGATGCAAGAATTTTGATGGTTTCCATGGTGATCTGGCAGGTTGTTCTAATGATATTTGACGCCCCGCAGACAATCAGGCTTCTCCCAGTAGAGTCCAATGTAATTGGTCCCAATAGGGGAGAAAATGAATTCAATTTAACTTTATTATTAGTATTCATAATTCTTTAGGAAAGTTGAGAAGAAGTCTGTCAGAGAACCCTCAATGAGTCATAAATCATAAGAGAGCAAATTAGATACTGACAGTGTGAGGAGTGCAGCTGGAGTCGAGTCTTTTCAGAAATTAATTAACAATAGAAACCTGTAAACTTGACAGGCTATAATTGATACTGTTGCAGTATCTTGAATGAGTGGTGAAAAAGCAACTCGGCAAAAAAAAATATTATTGACACGTGTATGTGTGTATAATATTTGGTCCACTTTGGTTTATTGTGAATTTACATCTACTGTAGTTTCCGAATGTTTTCACCTCCAGAAAATGCTGCATATGTGACTTCAGGTCAATATTTAGTCTGTGATAGTGGTGTATTTACCTGACTTCACTTTCTTTAATGTGTCCTGCTAGTTCTTCAACAAACTTTTCTCCTTTCATCCAGTAGATAATGGGCCTTCTGTTTTCTCCGCTGTAGCCAAAAAACGCCTTGCAGTCCAGACTGAGCGGCATACCTGCAACATGAAAGACAATGCTGTTACCGTACAGACAACAGCAAACTGAAAGACGGCTAAAGTATTCACTATACTCCAGCTGAAACGGGTGCAGACTGGGAACACACAATGAAATAATTCCGAGCAAAGAGGAGAAGGTTGATGAGAAAACTTAATGGAGCATTAAGATAAAATGAAGATCTTGCTGCTGCTTAGAGGTTTGCAGATGGTAATGGCATCATTGCAGAGAGCTACTGAATAGCAGGTGTGCAGCAGGGTGCCTGCTTGGAGCCCCTTCGATTGGGGAACTAACATACCAAAGACTAAATGATCCCGGCGGCATGTTAGCTTAGAATGAAGTATTATTAGCACGCTGTGTCAAATCCTGCTGTTTATCATGGAAGAGTCATCTAATTTAATCAAATGCAACAGAGAGGCAGAAATCAACTGAAACTGCGGTATGCATGGTTAAATGGGAAAATAATGTTTTTTTCGGATTTGGGTGAACGGACCATTTTGCATAACATAGGTGTAGATATAGATTGAACTGAAAGAACTGCAGTTACTTTTTTAAAAAAAAAAACATTTTTGCTGTCAATGCACTCTCACTGATTGTTGTGTGGCCAGACGTACAACATGCTATATATTTTAGTCACACAGTGGCCAATTGCAGTGACACTGTGAGTCAGTGTTACCTTTTAAAACTACAGCTACAGCAGAGGACCAAAAGGAAATATGTTGAATTCAAATACAATACGTTGGACCATTAAGCCAAAGTTGATCACTTTGTACAATATCTGCACATAACAACTATGATATGGTTAAGGTTAGGGAGATATCACTGTTACTATAAAGGCGTACAATAATTGAACAGCAGTGCATGAGAGTCTGATGGACTACTTATCCATCCACCACCATGACCTCCACAGTCTGACAGTCTGCCTCGCCTCATTAAGGGCAGGCTGCTTCCTGTTGGCTGGATATAAGAGGTGGAATCATTTAATAGGGATGTAAAGGGAAATACCTATCAAAAGAGACAAAAATATTGATGTCTTATATCATTTATGTTCTCTGTATTGGGAAGGCTAAATACAACAGGTCATGGAGGAGAAAAGAATTGACAACACTCGCAACACACACACACACAAGCACACATACAGTATTCAGACAGTATCCACACTAGCTCTCACACCCTGTAAGACCTTGAAACCACCACTCTGTGATTACAGCTATCAATGGTGATGATGGAGTATTAATGAGCATTCTAATGAGCGCTACCTCGTTAGGCAGTCAATTAGCAGATAATTATGATAGACCTCAGTATTATCATAATGATAGCTCTATCAGCACAGTCTAGAGCCAACACTGAATGCTAACATTGTGTATATATCTGTGTGTTTTGTTGTCAGACAAGCACTTGAACTGAATGTTAACACTAATATTTACATTTTAGATATTTGCTCTCGCTGATACTTTTATGCAGAGCGAGTAGGAGAAGCAGGTGCTTCAGTGCAAGTTCTGTTCTTGTCCTTGTGCAAGTTAATCCCTGAAATTACTATTTTCAAAAGGACTTCCAAATGTTTAGAACAGCAAAGGTAAAAACTTTCTCCAAACTGGTTTCAGGTTGAATAAACATGAGGCTTTATCAATTGGTCATGGCAAAATGCAACTGTTTTCATATGGAAATGTCAGATGATTGCTTTTTGTTTGGTTTCATTGCATCACTTATTCTGATTGATGAAAAAAAAAAAAAAGGGAGAAGGCAGAGGGCTTTGACGTTTGTCTGTCTCTCAAAATGATAATTTCTAACAAGCCAAAAGATGAAATGGTCTACAAAGCTTCATACATCTTGTATGTGTGTGTTGGTGGGCTCTCATGGTGTGTTAGCTTGGCTTTGTGCTGAGGCGGGCAGCATCTTGTACTACACGCACAAACGCACACACTCACGCACGCACTGCAGAACTGGTAAAAAGTGTGGATTGTAGTGAAATTAGTTTAGCTTGATTGTGTGTGTAGGTGTGTGTGCTCCACAGTAATTGATTAGCACCCTGAGGGTGTGTTTGTGTTCTCAGCATGTTATGGTGATTAAAATCATCAACTTTGTTTGCAGTTGTGTGGCATGAGGGTGGGTGTAGGCCGCGCTTGGTGAGAGGGATTGCGTGTGTGTGTCAGTCTCCGTCAATCAGAAGTAGCAGCCTCATACAGCTGAGTTGAGTCATCATTTCTTTTTGTGGCTAAAGCAGCAGGGTGTTTAAAAGAAATCAAAAAAAGAGGTTAGTGCTATGTTGCTGTCATTAGTATCAAAGCAAGACTTTGCACAAGTGATTGATGGGAGCTTTTTCAGTCATCATTTCGCACTGCCGCTGAGTGCGATCACACCTCGACGTTCTCTCCTCTGGTGTGAAGCACACTGGAAAAACTCACTGCCCAACTGCGAGTGAGCTTGTAAACAGAAGTCACATGACTCATGAGTCAAAACCCATCTGATTCCAGTCTTTGTAACTTCAGCTCAGCCTGACAGATTCGTCTGCGCTCTGTAATGCAGCTTCTCATTCATAACACGTAGATGCACATAAAGAAGCAGCTGAATGTGAGCATCAGTCCAGACTGTGATTTGCCCTTGGTTCATTTTTTAATGCTGCTATCCAAGCAAGAGGAACTGCTGGTTATCAGACATCAACATCTGTTTCCTTTTGCCTGCAAAGCCGTGTGTTTTAAGGTTGTTTCCTGTCGCTGGTTCAGACCACATTCTCACTGCAAAAAATCTCATCTCTATATTTCATTTGTTTTCACCAGCTAAACAACAATCCTCCACAGTTCAAATGAAACTCTAAACATGATTAGTGTGGATGTGTTTCTATTTAAAGTGCAGCCTCTATTGTTTCTAAAGTTAAACTCCAATTCAACTTAATAAAAACATTGTTGATTTAGGTTCATCTTCCTCACAGCCAGATGAGCAGAAACAAGGGAAGGCAATACAAGATACGTAACCTAAAACCATCACAAAGGGTCACAAAAAAACACATCAACACTGGTCTATCATAAAAAGATGGTCTTAAAGCTGCACAAATGCTTACATTCTTTAGTAATAACAAGGATTAAATTACTATTGCACAACAAGCATTAAGCAGCTTAAGGTTCAGAGATTTCCCTCAGGAGATTTGTAGGGACCAAAACAGGGCTCAAAGGAGAGTGAAGTCCAATTTTAGGTGGGACAGAAACACGACTTCAAAAGAATGTTGATGAATGTTGCCCCCTGTCTCCTGGATGTGTAAATGTAATGAGTTTGTGTAATATTGTAAGGTTGTTCCAGAATATCACAGCTTAGCTATTGTGTTATTTTCTGATAAATTGCTTTCAGTTTCAAAAGCAGTTGTTTTTATGTAAGAACATGTGATTCAGTGAGAGTAAGTATTTTCGAATTTCAGGTCAATCACTTCAGAGTGTCTTTTCGATAATCTAATAAATAATCAGCAAAAGCTTCGGAAAAACAAAATCTAAATCAATACTTGTTTTGTTTCTTCAATCAAAATGCACTCAGCACCAAAACCCAGACACAAATATTTCAAGATACAACATCCATTGGCTATATGCTGTTTGAATAACATCTACTCAACTAATCAACTAATTTCCGTTGAAACACTATTACATAATGAAGTCTGTGAAATGAACATTCAGAATTAAAGGTATACATTGCGCTGTAATCACATAGGAATAAATCAGCTTCCATCCAGCAATTCAATTCATGACAAGATCCCAAATTTCTGGAGAAACTAATCTGCAATGTTTCATATATATGAAGAGTGAGAGGAAGGGAAAGAGAAGGGTGGGGAATTCATTGAAAATAAGAGTCATGTTTTTGCTTCTTCCTCATTGTAAACCTCCTCAGTCTTTCCTTACTTCTCTGCCTTGCCCCATATCCTTCTCTGTTTGTTCTTTTTTGGCCTCTTTATCACTCTCCCTCTCTCTTACCTCTCTGTCTCACTGAAGCCTTTTACCTGTGCAGCGATTTGGAAACACCTCTGTCTCTGTGAGAGTATGAGTGTGTTTGATGAAAACACAACTTGTACACTTTTATCATGAACACATATTGGTGTTACAACTTGTGTACCAAGAAATAGCATGGGGTAAGGAGAAATACATTTTTTGGGAGTAACAAACCAAACAGTATCCGTATGAGGAAAGGAAATAAGAAAGGAGCCGATAACAGTCAGGTGAAGGATTGTGGGAGAGAAGTAGGACAACCCTTAATGAGGGAAATGAATCACTGAAAACTGGTTTTACACACACACGCATGCACACACGCACACACACTGAGAGAATCCTACATCAGTTGACTTGACAAGCTCGTATGACAAGAAAGGACCTTAGTTAATAGACTTGGATTTATAGACTTTGACTGTGATATATTCTTATAATTCTGTCATCTGTGATTCAACCCCTTCATTAAACCTTGGCCTACTTATCACCAAGATTAGCGTTAAATAAAGTATATTGAATTGAATTGTCCCTATTCCCTGGATATCCGCCGCTGTCAGGGGATCCGGCGTGTTCCAGTACACCACTGACAGATGGGGGATATTAATTTACCAGTTCATCCAGTAGTGGGTGTTTGACTGGCAATAGACAGCTGCATGAGGACAAAGAAGGACAAAGGGGACAACAGGCTGAAATGATATAATAAGACCTACAGTAGAAGGTGGATAAGTCAACATTTTCTGCCTGACAGATGAGGTGATATTGGAGGCAAACAGACTGACACAATGGCCTCTGACATGGAGAATTAAAGGGGAACTTCTATTGGATGGACTGGTTGACAGGCTAGAACGTACCACAACCGGTGGGCAGCTGACGTATAGAAAGCTGACCACTGTGGGATGATCGCTCTTCCTCTCCATCCTCCTTCTGCTCTTTTCATGCCCATCTGTTGATGCAGCACCGAGCCTAGCCACTTTTGACAGCTAGCTGCAGCCAGTCCAGGCTTGCATGAGCACATTGTTTAATTCCAGGAAAAGCATGCTCCAGTGACATGGACTTAACTAACGCACTGATCCCTTCCACTTAAATCTTACTTCTGTGCTGCAGAGTTACAAACACTCTGTGAGACCTGCACAAGGCTGGAAAAACACTAGTGGTCCTAATAAGTACAGACAGCCCCTCAAGAGCCAGAGCATACTCAGACTTTAATTTAGGGGCACCAATTATCAAATTCCTTGAAACTCTTGTCACATAGCAGTGGTTCACAACCTAAAGGCACGGACCCTCAGGGGCTTACTAGATTCATTTGGGAGGTGGTGAGAAGACTGAGGTGACGGAAAGAACATAATTGCTAGACAGTTTATCTTATTTGTTTATTCGACAGGGACGATGCATAATGCATGTGGCTAAAAGCTGGTTTCATTTCTCAGGGTGGGCGTCATTTGTGATGCACAGCTGAACTCATAGAATGAAATAGAATAACTTTATTACAAATATAGATAAGTGGAATGAAATCAAAATCAAACACTATCAGTTCCCAAAGGAAGCCATCAATAATCTATTGGTGGTCTAGGGATTACAATAGTATTCTCAGAGATGCCTTCCCCTACCAGAAAATTCTACAACCAGTGTGTGAATATCAAACAGAGGGAGACTTCACTGGCCTTATCCTGCCAGAGGGGGCCAGTGTAATCAGGGAAGCTGCAGCTCTCCACTGAGTGCAGCCCACAGGAAGTGTGTACACCACAAAAATTAGAATATGTGAGAACCTCCAGGCTCAGATGCCCATCACCAACATGAGCGTGGAGCTGTGACTTAGGGAAATCTGCTCGTTATGAAAACATTTTTTACCAGTATAAATACAGCTTTACAGTTTTTATTTAGCAGACGCTTTTATCCAAAGCGACGTACATTAACATACCAATGGAACAGCCATTGGGGGCAATTAGGGGTTCAGTATCTTGCCCAAGGACACTTCGACACATAGGCTGCAGGAGCCAGGGATCAAACCACCAACCTTCTGACTGGTTGACAACTGCTCTACCTCCTGAGCTATAGCCGCCCCCCAAATACCCATTTGATTATCCCTTTGTGTGTTGTTATTAGTGTGCAAAAGAATTTTAAACTACAACTGTGATTGTACGAAGGTGTCCAATATCACGCAAACAACAATGATCTTAACTAATTAAAACTCAGTTGTTTATCTTATAGCGAGCAGTAAATTGACATTTTTAATATGAATGAATCATCATAATTTTGTATCATCTTGCACTGTATTGTATTACATCTATCAAATGTGATGCATTGTGAGATTGTTAGTAGAAAGTAGTGAACATGCTCTTGACACTACTTTTTATTCCATGGGACTCTTCAGATTTTGGACATGTGGACAGTAAATATAGTGAACAGCACAGTAAACCCACGTTTCTTACTTAAATGCACCTTGAGAGTCATAATTAAATTCTTCTCTGACAATATTGATGTGCACAGGTTTACTTTTTATTCGGATAATCTAACACTCTTTCACACATTCATTTGTACTGATGATTCAGTCTGGAGAGTTTTATGTCCAAACAAGTCTTGACAAACTGCCAGTCACTAAAAGTCGTCTATGCAGAAAATGAGTGGGAATATTACTCAGCTCCGGGGATGCCTGAAATAGCTCCCCCTGATTTATCACACCACTGTGGTTACAAGCAAAAAAACAAAATTGATAACATTTTCTGAAATCACACACACACACTAGTATCAGTGCTATCAGTGACAGCTTTGTTTATATCAAACAGTTCTAAGCTCATCCTGAGCCTGACCAATGGGACAGTCTAACACAAAAGGCAAAAGGGCTGTGGCTAAATAAAAGCATTGCAGATGGAGATCTACCAAATATATATTTCACTAGAAACTGAGATCATCTTCATATCACACACAAACACAAACGGTCATGTTTCCATCACTTCAGAGGACGGTACAATGACTGATATTCATTTTTCATTCATTCATTCATCATTATTCGTTATGGGGACTTGCATTTGTACCAATAAGGAAGGTGAGTCCGTAAAATGTGACTGAGTAAACAGATTTGTGTCCCCACAACATGAGTAATACATGAAACACACACACACACACATCTCATATCTAATATGTCTCCATATCCATCTGCTCATTTAAAAGCCCACACAGTGTAAGACCTTTAGGTGGTTTGAACCGTGTGTGTGTGTGTGAGTGTGTGTAGCCCAGGTATAGGGTGTACGGGGGTTGTCTAGGTAACAGCTGAGTTTTGGGTCTTGGGCTCCAAGGGAGCGCAGCTGCACATGGCAACACAGATGGTGCCTCACACACATATAGACACACACACTCTCTCTCTCACACACACACACTCTCTCTCTCTCTCTCTCTCTCTCTCTCTCTCTCTCACACACACACACACACACACACACACACACACACACACACACACACACACACACACACACACACACACACACGTGTCAGTAAATGGGCAGCTCAGCTGTAACCTGCGAGGCTGTTCACTCTTTCATTTTGTCTATTTAGAGACATCCTGCCTCTAACAAATTATTTCTTTTAATTTTGAATCCTTGCTATTTTTAGGAGAGCAGCATATGTGGCAGCGACTCCTCCAAATCCCATCCTTTGTGACAACAGTTTCCCAGGATTTTTTTTTTTTAATGATTTGTTTTCTATCTTTGTTGCCAAGTGGTCATTGCCATGCTGGTTTCATGCTGCACATCCCTGTAAATAAAAAAAGTCAGTCATATTGTGTCTAGTGCGGTGACATCACTTTTATTAGTGAATCATGAGTTTCAGGCAAAATGCATCAGAGCATTTATCCAATTAAACACTGGGTAACAATGCTTTTTGTGCACTGCACATGTGAGCAGATCAACTGTATGTAGTCTTAGCTCAGTCTTCAAGGAATGATTCCACAATTTGGCATATTTGCTTTTGTACAGTTGGATGAGAAGCTCACTGTCATTATAATGTCTCTACATGTCTGTGTATGCAATGTAAAATAATTATATTGTATGTACTGCAACATGCATTAAGTATGGAGCTAGAGCCAGGTATCAAATAGTCTATCTAAACATAAAAACTGGACAATGGGGCTGACCTGGCTCTGTCCAAAGTTTCAAATTGACCAACACACAAACAAAAATGTAAGAATGATGTTAGTTACTCCTGCTTCTATAGAGGTGTTGGCTGTGACCTTTGGACAGACAGCAGATAGCTACTTTTTCCTTGTTTCCAATCTTCATGCAAAGCTAAGCTCTAACTCTAAATTAGATGACTAATTAAATGGCATACAAGCATTACAAGTAATTGTTGCAATACAAATGATGTCTTTCTGGATTACTGTTACTGTAACAATCATAAGATTACGACAGTAAATAGTTTGATTTGGCTGCATTTACTTTTGTTTAGATGGTGCAAATCCTGTTCATTTATATGCATGAAAACACTGAACTTGTGTGTTCCTCAACAGTCTGTTTATCTGTCTCTATCTGTCTGTATCGGACAGTCTTGGTGAGAGGAAGGATGATTTGACTTTCACTTTTTTAATATACATGTTATATGTAACTATCTGGCATTGATGTTATGCTTGGGAGTCTTGTTTCATTTAAAAGACTTTGCCATCACATCATGAGGGAAGGGAAGAAAAAGTGTCAGACACACCTTCTGGTGGTCCCATTTGTTCTCAGCAAGAAACCTCAGTGATGATTTTCCTTTCCAACAAGACTCAGGAGTCCTTCTATACTTGACATGATGAGAGTGTGCAAAGACAAAAGACAAACTCAGTAATCTCTGAATCCAACAACCAGAAGAGGCAGAAACCACAAACCATTGACAACCATACATCAGTAACCTTTTCATGTCTTTTTACAGGTCAGTTCTGATAGTATTTGAGCCTTGTTATTCCCTTTTACACACTGAAATATTGAGGCGCGCGCACACACACACACACACACACACACACACACACACACACACACACACACACACACACACACACACAAATCCACGTTTATACCTTGTCACATGTGACAGCTGTCCAATCCAAACACAATCGCTTCAAATTATCATTGCAACTGCAGTAAAAAAGGAAATTAATATTAACGTTCAAAAGTTAAAGAAGCTGCAGATTCAAATATTGCTGTTTCATAATAAATTGTTTTTTCTTACATTACATTGATGCAAACCCATATTTAACATGTTTACGGTGATATGAAATCCTCTGAGATTTTCAATATAATTTGACAATACAATCCAACTGGAGACACTGAATATTATTTGATGAATATGAGATGGAGAATCACTTCTGGAAATGCTCAGGCTCAATTTCCTGTCTGACAGGAAATGAAGCTGCCACAAAGTTGGAAAGAGACATATTTGATTATTCTGAATAAACTAAATATTTTTTCTTTCATCCTTTTTTCTGTCGCTCTTTGTTTCTTTCTCTCAACATCTGACTTTATCTCTTTTCCGCCCCCCCAACACACACACACACATACACCACCTGAGGTGATTCCCACCGAATTAATAACTCTCTCTCAGGAAAGTAATAAAAGGATATCCAGCCCCCCCTCTTTGTCCATATTTGGTCATTTCTTGACAGCTCTAATTAACCAAGTCCTTTATGCTTCTATACCTGACATTTGATTGGCTGGGGGGCTGGCCTCGTTAAGAACAGTTTTAAATTAACAGATTAAATTAGATTGGAGATTACTGCAGATATGCTTGACAAGGTTAATTAAATGACCAGTCACGAGGGGTTTGTTTTAAATCCAACGTCACCAACAGATTCAGAGCTGATATAATTTGTCACACCGGAGTTTCTGTCTGCCCCTAGTTTTCCAAAGTAGCTTTGAGGGACTCTTTGACATAGGTAAGTCATTAGCATGCTAATTTTAACCCGCTAACTTGATTACCATAAACATATGAGGCAATCTCTGAGAAGTCATTAATCTCTACTCGTTTCAGTTCTGCATTTTAGACAATCTGCTAGTTAATTGGACTTAACAGAAAATCTGCTATATTATTTTACATTGTGCATAGTTTTAGCTTGAGAATGCATGCTGGCTGTCTTCAAAGCTGTTGGTACTGATTCTTATTTCTTCACCACAAAGCAGAATGATACCAGAATGGCAAAGAATATGCTTTTGTGCCTTTCACCAAATGTACGGGCAACACTTTGTCCAGGCTGTGATGCACATGAAGAAAATGCTCTTTGTAACAACTACATGAGAATATGGAAGTTTAAAGGTGGACTACTTATTTATTTTTGGCCATTTATAGTACGTATAAAAAGTTGCAATCCCAGCAGTAACATGCTTCCACCTTATAAAGTTGTCATGATGATGATGACTGTAAGCCCAATATACATTTTCCATTTGGACTCTTAAGCTGCGTAACGCTCCAGTTTGTTCACCAGCTAGTTCATGACACTGTCAGTCATTAAATCAATCAGCTAAAACAACAATCAGTTAAAATACGCTAAAATGCTCCATAGAACTTGTAGAACTGAAAGCTGGGTGATAATTCTCTGTAGGTTCATCACTATCAGTGTCACCTTTCACAACACACACTTGGTCACTTGGTCCATTGCGTGAACAAAAAATGCGTTGTACAGCTTTAAATTTTGGGTTTGGTTTAGGGTTTGCTCATCCCAATTAGGCTGGTTGAATGTCTGCACAGCCTACAAAGAGATTGAGATCCTGTGGTGTTTCTAATACAGTGTTCTCCTTTTGTGTGTAAACAGGCTAAAATATTAGAAACACCTAATGCAGTTCAATAAAACAAAATTACTACAGCCACAAAATTGACCATTGGCCAAATCAACCCTTCTCTAACAGCGTCAACAAAAACCTGTACGCCTTTACTGCAGGGCTCTGGCATTGGATTGCATTAGATTGCACCTAATAAAGTGGTAACTCAAAGTAGTTGGAGTAAGTTCATTTTCTAGTTCATGGCAATTATGAGAGTTTGGGCTGCTTGCTGCACACCTTGCTAGAAGATATATTAGAAACATTACACCTGTTTGTCTAAGCAGGGGCCCTTGATACCTGCAATCTAACCCAGGTAAATAATCACTTGCCACCAATAGAAATAGGGAAAAAAAGATGGATAAAAAAGATAATAAGAATGAGCAGATGGTTGTGGCCTTGAGGGTAGTTGGCTGTGAGCTGAATAAAGAAGCAAGAATCAGGAGGAGAAGAAATATAAAGGACAGAGGGAAGAAAAAGCAAGTGAGCCCACATGAGGTTAGGAGTGCTAATAGTTTTGGTCTCAGTGGTGGTAGTGTGTGTGTGTGTGTGTGTGTGTATGTGTGTGTGAGAGAGGTGTTGGTGGGGTTTAATGACAGAACTGGGTGGCGGGTGATGCCTGACTGACAGCTGTTACCCCAGGGTCCCAAAACATTCAAGAGTGTTCTACTTCTCCAGCTTAGGGCCAATAGTTAACAAAGTAGACTAAAAGAAGAATTGCATGGAAAATTAAATTTGGTCTCTGAATTGCTTGAGTCATCTGTGGTTTGAACAGCTGTAGGCCTACAAGTGACTGGACAATTTAAATTCTGTATGTAGTTTCAGGCTGTTCATGTTATTGTAGCATTCCCAGCTGGACGGCTGCAGGTAGACAAGAGGGAAATACAACCCGTTCTCATTCCCAGGTAGTCAAATGCTTATGTTTTGTCACGCCCCTTAGCGTCTCTAAAAGATGTACCAGGCTTATTACTAACTTCACTTCTGGGAGATAAGTCTGCTTCTGACAGTTTGTTTAGGTTTAGAATCCAAAACTACTTGGTTAGGTTAAGGAAAGGATCATGCTTTGATTTAAATCAGTAGGTCAATGTTGACTTTGGGTTTCACATGGGAAACAAACCTTGGTCTCCTGTGGTGGGTGAAAGTCTTTGACCCATCCATCGACCCTGACCTGCTCCCCATGTGGACTCTTTATACTATGTCACCTGACATGCTCTGAGCATCTAATATTGAGTTGGTTTGCTTTTGAATTAGTTGAAAGACCGGTGCATACTGTCTGTATGAGATTGCGAGGGGTGTGACAAAACATTTGTTTTGTTGTTCAGTTTTTTTAAATCTGGAAATGAGAGTGGCTTGGAAATACTTAAGGTTTCATAGTAAGTTTTCAAAGTTGGTTTTCATTTTTAAAACTCTGTTATCTATGTATCATAAACCATATTGTTGCAAAGGCCTAAAATATTTTGATTATTTATATTTTTTCCCTTGTTCCCTTCATATGTTAATTTTAATAAGATCAGGTGTTGTTTTCTTACCATAGCTCCGTTTCCTACATGATTACATTTTTCATTATGTCCGCTTTAAAGCAAAATTCAATTAGGCCTTTTTCCACAGCAGATGTTCTGACTCACAGGAAGAAAAGCACAGGTGTTTCTAATAACATTAACAATGGATCTGGTCTATTCAAATATCCCAGGAAGTCACGACAGAGCAACAGTGAGGCAGCATGAACAATACCAGGACCCTGACACTGAAGCTGCAGCTAAATGGAATTCAGTTATCATCACTTTCATTAGTTACACTTGTACTTTTCCTGCTTTGATAAATCAAAATGTCTTCAATGAGAAAGACCTATTGAGGTCACTCTGACTATGCATCATGCTAGCTTTGCAAGCATGAATTGCAAAGCAGTGTTCAATATAATCTTCATTTTCACATAAATCAGTGGTCATAAAGGCCATTTGAATTAAAGCCAGGTTGGGCAATACCAGAACTTTAATTTTTATTTTTTTTCAGATTTCGGTTTATTGTCCCAGAAGGAGATTTCTTTCCACACCACGTACAACACAAAAACATACAGATCTGAAAGTCTAAATTTATAGATGCCCCTGAAGGGGGTCTTTTCCATTTTAAAGTCCTGTATCTCTAAACAGATGATAGTAATGGGCTGAATGAAAGCCAGATCTGTGATACCCCTGTGTTTCATGTCAGAGAGTTTGGGTGTGGGAAGGCAGATGATTTTGGAGGCTGGCTGCTTTTGTTGGGGATGGATAACATGGTTTGGTAGCAGAGGGAACAGTTCAGCTGAATTATGCTTTTGAGTTTATGAACAACATAGTGTCTTTGCTGGATGAGTCCAAGGTATTTGAAGTAATCTTTAAGTGATCCCTTCAAGAAAACCTTTACTGAGGTAACGCCAACAGAATTGTTGTCCTTCAAACTTGTGCAAAAACTAGCTGTGTATCACTGTCTCGAGGTCATGAAACCCCTTCTTTAAGTCAACTAAGATGAGCAGCGTTGTCTATTGTAGCAGCAAAGTGAGCGTCAGAGACCTCTTAACCTCCATTACACATCTAAAAGCGATAGAAACAAACTATTCCACTTAAGATCCCTCTTTGGCCTCTCTCCTCTGGCTCCTGCTCCCACAGCTGTTCACCGTGTGAAAATGTTAAGAGGGGTAAAAAAGTGCTGCCCTCAGAGACCAAACACAAACACGCCAACAAATACACATATAATGATTGAATGCAGAGAGATTTAAAAAGACAGGGTTATATTGCTACAAGAGAGAAAGTATACATATTTAATTTAAACAAAGACTGCTTTCATCTGCTCATCTGATTCTCTGGTGCACACATTTCTAAAATCCCCTGGAGTTTTACAAACACACCATTTTTTTTTCTCGCAAAAATAATTATAGCATACTTTTTTTCTGAGCTGAATGCATAATCCTCAAGAATGGATTGGTAAAGTGATTTAAATTAGACAAGCAATAGAGTTCTGTTAAGTAATTAAAACTCATATTGTAAATGAATGCTTTTCTAAATGAATAAATAATTATGTCTCAGTTAGTGATGATCAGTTGCTGGAAGTCTGAATTTACCCACAGCTAAAGAAAGTCGCTGGATTTGAGAAGGTCGAGGATTATCAGGGGATTATAAAAATGAGAAACTGCACACAAATATGTCAGAATACGGTTTATACATTAATTGAATTAAATTTGTTGTTGGCTGGTTGTTTTTCTCTACGGCAGTCATTTTCTATTTCGAGTTCTCAAAGCACTCTCAGACCTGGTTATGGATGTTTTTCCTATGAGTTCCATTTGAAAGAAAACACTTGACCTTTCACACAATGGCTACCTTTCAGAAAAAAAAAAGAAAAAAAAACTTCTTACAATCCTCTTAATTTGAAATATATCAGCTACCAGGAGACAGCGGGGAAAAAACATGGAGACTAAAATCAAAGACCCTCTTTAAACAGAGACAGCGGTTATGATGCTCACCCATATCACCACTTGATATCACGTGACCAGGCATTTTCTGGCCATTTACTATGCCAGAAAAAAGATTTGTCCCAATAAGTAGTATGTCAAACTACACATTTGACATACTGCCAGGATGTCCAAATGTATTAAGTCACATTTTGCAGAATGCAAGTCAGCAGGCTTCTCTGGCTTTTCTGACCCTCAATCAATCACAGAGGAACATACATCACATCGGGTGACCACCGAGACCACGGAAAGAGCACAGACAGATGACAGCTCAGTGAGAGATGACAGAAGCGGCAATGACAGATGAGAGTGTGAGGCTATGATCCAAATCACATACTTTTCCTTTTAACTTTTTGGGCTAAGAATCGACATGGATGTATGAGCGAGAGGGTCAAAGTTCAAGGTGCAATGCTATGATGAAATCGTTGTACAAATTGTGTTATTACTGCATGCAACAGTACTAAAAGTGAAAAGGAAAAGTATGAGATTTTGGTTGTGGTTGGACTTTGTGACACAATTTCTGCCTGATATAACTTGACTGTGATGGAGTATGGTAAACCAAGCACAAACCAGAGTAGTTTTGAACTTTAATAATCTACATGCTCAACAGTGATTATTTGTTGTGATGCTATGAATTTCAAATCTTTGTGATTCAGAATCTTATATGAAGTTGGACAAACATGTTGAAAGAGGGAAGAAAAAAGAAAAACTCGAACCCAACAAGCATCCAGTTTGATAAATCATTTCTGACATATATGAAGCCATATCTTCTAACACGTAAACGAGTAACAAGTCTATGCTCCAGGTGCTGTAGGTGCTGCACGGTGGAAATCCAGCCTCACACAGCCTCAATCACACTCAAGTCATTAATCCTTTCGGTCTCATACAAGCTCACGCATGAACACACACAGTGGTCTTGGGTAGGTAGACTTTCAAAGGGGATTTCTACTTAATAAAAATCCAATTCCGACTCCACGGGATCCTTATCCCACAGAGAGAGCGAGAGTTTGATAGAGAGAGAGGGAGAGAGGAAAGACAGCAGGAGCAATAATTAGACAGTGATGGAGACACAGAGATCACAGTGTACCAAACAGCGAGAAATCCTTTTTTTTTTCTTTCAGGACAGCGCTACTGAACTCATTTCTGGAAAAAAAAAAGACTTTAAAATGCACTTCCCTTTAACCAAGACACAGCTGGAATATCAGATTCTATGTTGAGGCTCTTGTTGAAACATACTGTAATTCCTGGATTAATTTCCCATGGATGATCAAGCTGTTTATTACAGTGTAAAATTGAATTAAAGTTAAAGCTAAATTAAAGTTAATTAATACCATTAAGAGGCCGACAATGAGTGACTACAGATGCAGCATCATTTTCCTTAAAGGTCCTGAACACGTTGCTTTCAAACAGTTTCTTACTATAAGCAATGGTCCTACATGAACACATATAGATGGATGGATGGATGGATAGATAGACAGATAGACAGATAGAAATCCAGATACACAAGTTGCGTATTTTGTTGTGTATTGTGTCATTTTGAACTTGTCACTAATGGGTTCATAGAAGGTGGGAATAGTGTATTTCTTAGGGGGTCAATAAGCAAAATAAGTGTGAGCGAGGGTTTGTTATTGTATAGCGTTTAACTGCTGAAATATTCAACCACTGTTATTCTATCAACTTTAATACTTATCAAATCATTCAAATCACTTATCAATCATACACATCTCTTTGCACATTCATCTCAAACTAGAAGAAACAAAAACAGGAAATACAGTGAGTTTTACACACACACAAACAGACACACACACACTGGCTTTAACAGTACTTGACCGGGGGCAACAATACAAATGGTTCAATTTCCCTGCAAATATCTTCCTGGCCTGCGCAGGGATTTAAACCATTGACCTTGCAGTCTCAAGCTCACTTCTCCAAACTTGAGTCGTTCTCGCCGCTGTTATCTTTGCCCAGGAAAACACAGCGAAACAGATGTTTTGGTGACCGCCTCACCTCCATCAAACACCTCTCTCACCCTCTTCTTCTGCTCTACCTCCCCTCCAGTCCGTCTCTCCGTCAGTCCCTCCTTCTCCATCAAGGTTGCAAACAAAAGCTGATTACCATATTCATGAGGCTGCCAGATGACAAATGAAAGCGAGAGCGAAAGAAAGAACAAAACCCACTCTTTATTGTGCTTTCATCGCATATCGATCATCCTTTCACCTGCAATTATTTTCTCAATCCCTTCGATGCTCCTTCTCCTTTTAGCTTTCACTGCCTCTCTCTCTCTTGTCTGTCAACAGCCTGTTTATACTGAGGCACCAAAAGAGATTTGTTTGTGTGTGTGTGTGTGTGTGCGTGTGAGTTTGCACATTACGGCACTGAAAGGCTAAACACTCTGTACTATATTATGTAGTGTGATGTTTTTTGTCTCGCGTCTGGGTGTGTTGTGAATGAATGGAAATTGATGAAGACAGAAACGCTGCGTATGTGTGTTGACAGTGATAAAGAGGCAACTCTGAGACTTCCACACACTGCAACTGTCTTATTGGCCTGTGTGTGTCTCTCCTTACTTCCTACCTCTCTTCCTAAATCAGTCCTTTCTTCCTTGTATCTTCTTCTTCCTTTGTCTTCTTCTCCTACTGCACCTTTTCATCTGTTCCTGGTCAATTAACCATGCGCTAAGTCCCTCCCCTGAACAGCAACTGTCCAATCATACTTCAGCAATTATAACTAGCCCCTCAGGCCTGTCAAGAGTTTTTTCTAGTTGTTCCAAAACCAAAAAATACAAGTTTAGGAAAAGTTTAAGAAATCGATTAAACCATGGATTCGTCTGCTCTAATGTTATCTGCAAACTGCCAAGCACACACAAACAAAATCCTAAGAATTAAAAATATTTGAAAACAAATATCTAAGCTGAGCAGATGAACAGGGTAATGTTAGAATCAAATGACAACCTGATCTTAATGTATATTTTCTGTTCAATTTTTTTCCCTCATTAAAGTCAATTCATCAGTTTATATTTTTATGATCTTTACAGTTAACCTGTTCATGTTTTGCATTGTGTATATGTTGTACTTGGAACTTGTTGATGTGCTCTCTTTCCTGCTTTGTACTTTGCATGACATTTTGCATCAGCATAGCCGGAGTTCCACCTTATCTTGAAGTTAACTTAATTAGCCAGCTAGCTACGGCTGATAAAATCTGCCTGCGACAGTTGTCATTTCAGCCGACGGAAGCTGGGAAAGACAAACCTACTTTTCCTCATCCTTTCTGCTTCTGCATGCCCTTCTTCAAGTTTACCAACTTCACAACGTCTTTTTACTTTAATGCTGCACTTTCTTTTTCTTAATTTCACTTTCTTTCATGTTCTCCTCATCCTTTAGTTTTCTGTGCTCTTTTCTTTCCTTACCTACTTGCTCTTCTTTCTCTTCACCTTGCCCTTTCTTCCATCATCACATTTCCCCACCTTCTTTGCTTCATTTTAATACAATGGATAATTAAAAAAAACTTTCTTTAATTCCCTCCTGTTCTTTTTTTCTTTCTTTCCATTGCATTGTCTCCTCACTGATTTTGTACTGTTTCTCTTGCCCCCATAAACCCTCTCACTTATTGTCACTTATTTCCAAGTCGCAATTTCTCAGTTTTTATTACACAGGCAAACTTTTTTTATCACCCTTAACTGTGCAAGCAAAAATAAATGAATACATTGTTGTGTGTTATTGTTGCAGATAATTTGACACTTTACAGCCATTGTGTTGCACTATTCTACTCTGAATTACATGGCTGAGGATGACTAACAACTCCAATCACAACCAGAGTCTCACTCTCTCACAGACAAAAAAATCTGAAATACAGAGACCTTTGTTGCATTCATTTCATCCTGCACCACTCCAACCTCACGTTATCTCTCTGTGACAGTTTGAAAGGGAATAATGACATGACGCATCACCATTTTAGGGCACATGAATGAAAGGACGGAATGAGCTGGAAGAGAAAGACAAAGGGACAGTTAGAGATATAGACAGTGGCGGAGGCAAGACAGACAGATGGAAGGAGAGTGAGATAGAGGCAGACACCTCGCAGGGACAGGGGGAGACAGACGTAGAGAGATAAATGTGAGAAGAAGAAGACAGAGACAGACGGAGAAAGAGAGACAAGAGGGGAGAAAGAGGAGAAGACAGAAAGCCTGCCTCCTTATCTCACCCTGCCTTTCACAGCCAACCTCTCACTGGCACCTAATACTACTGTGTGTGTGTCTGTATGTGTGTGTGTGAAGTTCTGAGAGTAAGTGTGTGCATGATTTCCTGTTTGGACTAAACTAGGACTGCAACTAATGACTGTTTTCATTATAATCAAATTAATCTATTATTTATTCAATTAACTCATTAATTATTTAGTCACATGTCAAAACAACAGCAAGTGGCTTTTCAGTGAATGCACGGTGATGTCGTCTTATCTGTTTTGTCTGAACAGTCAAAATCCAAAGACATAATTTACAATCATGAATCAAAACACAGAAAAGCAGAAGCTTTTTCATTTGAGAAGTTGGAAACAGCAAAGTTTGGATATTTTTGCTTAATAAATGACTGAAAATACTAATAGAATATTTTGTCCGTTGACTAATTGATTAGACAGTAATTAGTCTCAGTCTACGTATAAATGTAGTGTAGTGTGGCTATTTCCACATATGTGTGTGTTTGTGTGCCTGATTTATTTCATTAGGCTATTTGATCTGTTTAAATAAATAACCCACATTTGCATCAGCATGTTGCCCCTTATGCTTGTGCCTGTGTGTGTGTGTGTGTGTGTGTGTGTGTGTGTGTGTGTGTGTGTGTGTGTGTGTGTGTGTGTGTGTGTGTGTGT